>PVLA01000009.1:889738-1204894 GCA_004027455.1 Hydrochoerus hydrochaeris
AGCACCTCTCCTTCCTTTCCCCTTCCTCCTCCCTCTCCTTTTCGGCCCCCACCTTCTCCATTCCCTCCCCAGCCCTTCTTTCTTCTTTTTTCCCTCACTCTTGTCCCTCACCGCCAATCTCTCCCTCTTTGTGTCTCTTTCTCCCTCTGCTGTAGCTCTCTCCTTTGAAGTCCCCCTTTTCCCCAATCCTCTGTTTCTTCAGTTCTTATGCAATCCCCTCTTTCTCATACCTTTCCATTTCTTCCTTTAAGCCCTCACCCACAGCATATGGCCCTGTGACTCAGATTCTCAACTGTCACTACCACCTATTTTTTTTTCTGCTTCCGGGATGGAACTTACAACTATAGGTTACTACCACCTATTTTGCTCAGTAAAGAGTACTAGAGCCAATGAAAATATCACTTGTCCTGTGCAATCTATGGCCAAGAGGGCGGTGAGAGGGAAGGATGAAGGAATGTATAGTCGTCCTGAGGAAGAGCAAGCTTTAAGGGAATAAGTACCTTGTGCCTCCAGGGGCAGGGCTTCTGTTATCCAGAAGCAGGAAGAACCCCAAAAGGAGGGTCTGGGATGTGGAGACTGCCTCAGTCTATAGGGAGCTGTGATCCTGGGGGAGCTGCTCCCAGGTGGGCAGAGCAGGGTTATCAGCTTAATTAGGGTGCTGTGGAGGGCTTTGTGCTGGACCAGGGAGATGGATAGATTCGAGGACAGTTTCTTATTCCAGCTCCATTGTTCTCTAACTTTAAAGAAATCTGTTTTACAAATATATAGTACATATTACATATTACATGATACAGAATTTAGAAGTAGGGAGCAAGAGAATTTAAATCAACCACCCATACAGTTTCTCAGTATAACTCTTTTTTTTTTTTTGCTTTTTGAGACAGGGTCTTGCTATGCAGTTCAGGCTGGCTTTGAGCTCACTTTGTAGCCCAGGCTGGTGTTGAACTCGCAACTATCCTCCTGCCTCAGCCTCCCGAGTGCTGGGATTACAGGCGTGAGCCACCACGCCCAGCTTCAGTATAACCATTAGCATTGTATGTTAGTGTATTTCTTTTTAGACTTTTTGTTATATGCTTGTGGATATGTGTGTGCGTATTTTATACATATGATATATATATATATATATATATATATATATATATATATATATATACCTGGCCTTAAGTTCAGATATAAGATTAGAGGATGCACAGTGAAAGGTGAAACTCGTGAGTATGGTACCTGCTCTATCTTTTTCACTTCCCTCCTTTTATTCCCATCATCTGACTAGAACTTGTGGAAACGTCATTTCCCAGAATGATAGGGAAAACTGTGTTCTGAGGTGACTTCATATTTGACTAAGACATGCATTCAAGTCCCATGTGGACAAGGAAAAAGTCTTGGCTCTGGAAATCCCTTTGTGGTTTCTGGTTTAGCTTCATTTCATCATCGTAATCCCCTATTTTTTTTTTTTTTTTGCTTAAGCTTTGAAGGGCACCAAAAACGTGCAGTAAAATTCCCCAGGACCCAGGCTGGAAGAACAATCCCAAAGCCTTGCATAGTCATTGCTTAAGTTTCGTTAATGGGCAGCATCATGTGAAGCATTTGTTCCTCAGACACTGAGTGTATGCCAAGTGTCAGCTCATGTACCTGGCAAAAAAATTAGTTGACTGTGATGGCCTCTCAGGAGCAAGTTTCTATGGAAGTTGCAAACTAAGAGTTGTCAGAAAGGATTGGCAGCTACCATATTCTTTCTCCTTATGCTACATTTTCAAATTGTGAATGTAGCATTACTCAAATTTTCAGGGCAAAGTAAATAGCTAATTCGGGACTGTTGTGTATTAGAATCCAATTTAAATTCTGCAGGTGTTTATAGAGTGCCTGTTAAGTGTAAGATCTGATAACTAGAGGAACTCAAAGATATCTACAGTTTCACTGAGTGATAAATTTTACTTAACTTTCATTTCCTGAACAGGAGGAGATTGCAGTGTGGTCATTTCAGGAACCACACAATGAAACAAGCAAGTAAACTAGAGGATCTTTGAACAAGTTCTGTTTATCCAGCAAGAAGGTGTAGATTTCAGGAACACCCGTCAAGTTAAAAGATGGCTTTCTGAGCTGTAACAATGTCTTGTCAGTCTCTGTAACTTCCTCCTCACTGGTGGCTTAAGGAAAAACAAAATAGGTTTTCTCAAATGAATAATGCCAAAATTTCCCTCAAGAAGAAAATTTCCCAAGAACCTCTGTTTTGTCTTATTATTTTAAATGGTTATTAGCTTCTTAAAATTTATTTTTGTGGGATGATATATATATATATATATATATAACCCTTCAAATCATTTTCAAGTGTACAGTTCAGTGACGTTAAACACATTCACATTGTTGGGCAACTATCAACACCATTCATTTTCAGAAATTCTTCATCTTTCTCAACTGAAGCTCCTTCCCAGTTCCTGACAGCTACTGTTCTACTTCTGATCTTTGAATCTAATTCTCTCATATAGGTAGAATCATACAGTATCTGTCTTTTTGTGACTAGCTTATTTTCCTAAGCCTAATGTCTTCAAAATTCATCCATATAGTGGCATGTGTCAGAATTTCCTTCCTTTTTTAATTGACTTAAATTAATAATAATCCTACTTGAAAATAAGGCATTTAACATAGGCGTAGCTACTTTTGCTTTTAGCTCATTTACAAGTGTAACCCTGGGATGAATTCACAAGTTAAGTGTAAATTAATCCACTGAAATTCTAATCAGTGCTGATGGAGACAGGATGGCGTGCTCCAGAAATGAAGTTGTACTTGGAGCTGTGACAGACAGGGCACATACTGCTTGCTTCGGTGTAGTCTTTTGTGTACACTTGGTTCTCCCATTTCTATTCTCTCTTCAAACCACTGGGAGAGTCCTTTCTTCATCTAATTCTCTCAGAGGCCTTTGCATGTGGTGCTAGACATTACAAACAGTTCCAAAAGCTTTAAGATATGTGATACTGTGTGTATAGCATCAAGGATTATTATGAAATGTCTAATTGTAAATCCAATCCTTGATATAAGAACTAAAACTGTTAACTCCATCCTCTCTCTCACCCTGTGTTGGAGTAAACAACCTCCATAAGACTTCTTAAAAATCACCCCACTCCTTTTTTGTGGTGTTGGCAATCAGACCTAGGACCTCATGCATGTTAGGCAAACACTCTTCCATGAAGCTACATTCCCAGTCTTTTTTTAAAAATTTTGAGACAGGCTCTTGATAAATGTCCCAAACTGGTATCAAACTTGCCTATATCTCAGCACTTAGAAAGGTTTTGGAAGGAAGTCTCAAGTTTGAGTCCAGCCTGGGCAACTTAATGACTTAGTGAGATCTGTGTCAAAATATAAAATAAAAAGTTGTAGAGATGTAGCTCAGTGTGAAGGCCCTGGGTTTAATACCCAGTAACAAAACAGAACAAAAATTCAACAACAAAACATGACAAAAAACGGGGACGGAAACTGCACAGATGTGACTTGCTTATTGTCTCTTAATTTTGGAGTCATTTATTTTTCCCATGTGGTATTCCATTATTTGAATACTGTATGTAGCTGAGTATTTGTCTTTTCTTTCACTGGTGGACTTTGTCTCTAGTTTTTTTATCAGAACAGATATTTCCATTTTACAAAATGTCTCTGATATATGCATGAACTATATTTTTAAAGGTAGACAACAAGGAGTGGTTTTGCTGGGTTTCAAGTTGCTGGATTTCCGAAGTGGTTGTAATCAGCATATGTTCTCAACAGATAAATGAATGAACTAATGAATGAAGAAGATAACATATTCATGGAAGCAGAGAGTATATGAATATTCAGCTTTAGAGAAGAATGCTTAATTAATTTTCAAAATGTGTGTTCCCAGAGTATAAACATTTCTCTTGCTCTCATTCCCAAAAATATATGGTATTCCAGATATAGGCTAAACTACTGTTATCAAGACTCCAATGTAGCATAACTATCCGCTTCTCTCTTATGCTATGACCTACTAATCACTGGACTTTTCATGGTGGCCAAATTGCTTTGCCCTGTGAGGTTGTTGGGGGACCTGGGTCCTTCTCTATTATTGGCACAGTTGAAGGTAGCTCCCTACCATGAGGCCCACCTTCCAGTCCACAGTAGCTTTCCTTTGTTAATGAAACTAACTACCATCCCTTCCAGCTACACCCCATGACAGAAAGACTCCCTGACAAAAATATAAGCTCATACCCATCTTCAGGCAAGTCTGAGGAAATGGTCTCTCCACTGGGCAACCATATGCCCAAAAGTACTCAGAGTGAGGGAGAATTCACTTTCAATTGTTGCCTTAACACCTTGCCATAAACTCCATGGCTTAAAAAAACCACAAATTTATCTTAAAGTTCTGGAGGTCAGAAGTTCCAGGTGGGTAGGCAATGCTGAATCCTTTCCAGAAACTCTAGGGGACAGTCCTTTTTATTACCTTTCCTAGCTTCTAGAGGCCACTTGCGTTCCTTGATTCATGGCCTTTTCTCACATCACTCTGACTTCTGCTTCCTTTATCATGTCTCCTTTTCTGGCTGTCCTTGCTCCCTCTTCTGTCATGTAAAGAACCCTCCAATCATACTGGGTCCACCCAGTGAATCCAAAATATTCTTCCCATCCTAAGATCCTTAACCTGCAAAGTCCCTTTTACCATGCGAAATAACATATTCACAGGTTCTGTGAATTAGAATGTGGACATATGGGGGTGGTTGTCATTTTGTCTACTATGTGGGGGTTAGGGTCATATTTCTAAAAAGAGGAAGGGTAAAGTAGGTACTGGAGACACTTAGCAGTCTCTGCTATGTCACATGACTACATAATTGTCATCTTATGGCTGTGGATATGTGTTAAATGTATTAAATTGTAAGAGCTGGCAAACTGGCTGAAGACAGGGCTTTGTTTTCTAATACTTTGGGATTCTTTGATTTAAATGTTTAAATAATCACCAAAGCAAATTGCATTTTTGAGGTAGACCTCAAAATAGTTTCATCTGTGGGTTCCCTTTTGTGAAGGACCTTTCCAATTACTGTTCCACTCATGATTTCCTCAGAAAAACTAATGAGAATCAATACTGCTGTGATTGAATGACACAGTGCATATTAAGATCCTGGTACCTGGTAGGGGCTTAAATGTGTTATACATAAACAAGAACAACAAAAACACACACTTGTATACCAAGGCCAGGGCCCTCCTGTGTGCAAAAAGCCCTCATCAGACAACACAGTGGGTAGACTAATCTAATGCCTCCTTTTTAATACCTTTAGATCCTTCAGCTGGTATGATCCAGGGAGAGGGAGTGAACAAGAGCCTGAGCACACATTTTTGGCATGTGTTATGGACTAAGTGTTTATGTGACCCCCAGATTCATTCATGTGTTGAAACACTAATCCCCAATGTGGCATTATGGAGAGATGGAGTCTTTGGAAGTTAATTGCAAGTCTATACCCCTTGAGGCAACTTGATTTAGAAATCTTTATATTTTTCTTCTGCTTTTAATTGTCTCCTTCTGATAACAGGGAGCTAAATCTATAATTTTATCAAGTTCATGTGCACCCATTTTTTATCTGTAAGGTAGGATGGATTCTCTGTAACAATGACTATAGTAGCTGGCAGTACTCATGTGACTCCAGCAGCACCATCCTTGGCACTTTCCCATGGCCTCCCAGGGATCCTTGAATCTTTGCTTCGTCCTTTCCCTCCATGCTGTTCTAGGCCCTTATCTTGAGAAATCTTGACTCTTGGCCTGGAGCTGACAAATTCTTGCTCTTCAGAAGTAGAATAGCATGCTTGACATGCAAGCTGCAGTTGAAGTTTTGCTTTCCTAATGTTTAATAGTTATGCACAGGGAATGAGTTATTTATTTGTGAGGGGATAGTGGGCTCTAGAATTTCCTGTCCACGACCTTCAACATTAATAAAAAAATCTCAGAAGAAAACATGGTCTTTTCTGGACTTTCTGTTGTTATCTGAGTGACTGCATCAGATGATAATTTTCCAGAGAAGGCAGAAAATTGGGCCTTATTCTGTTCTGGTGAACTGAAATATCTATGTGTAAGGATGCTTTCTCCTCTGTCCAGGCTTTTGGAGGGGAATAATGAGAAATCATATTTACCTTTGCTCTACTTGGACTGCTGGAAAGTGGAAGAATATTGGATTTGTTATAGGAAGACATCGTCCCCCTCTGCACCCCTAACTCTTATGCTTTCAGAAGCACAGAAGGGTGCCCACTTGGGGAGAGGGTATGTGTTAGTTTGAGCCGCCCCACCATAAACTTCAGGGACCCTTGGAGTCATGCTGTGTGAACACTAGTTCTTCCAGTGCCCAGGCAGAGACCATGGCTCTTTCCTCCACATAGGTGTACCTGCACCTGGCACAGTATCCCACCTGGGATGGGCAGCAAAAGAAAAATATTTGTCGAGTGAGTGAAAACAACCTATGAATCTAAAACCAAAGTCTCATTTCTGCAAATCAGGCCAGAAATTAGTATTTAACGGTATCCTTTATTCACTTATGCTCGAATGCTCATGGCACTGTTGTTGTTGTCAGGCATATTTACATGTTTGGAAATCTTTTGAAAGACTTGAGAGAAATAGGTAAAATGATTAGTGATACCATCCATAGGAGGATTTTGGCAGTACAATTGCATTTGTGCCCAGACCTCTTGTACTCTATGTAGGGGATCTTCCTGTGGCCCTCACTTATTGACAGAAATCTCTCTTGCATTGAACTTTTTTTTTTTGGTACTGGGGATTGAACTCATGACCTTGCACTAGCCAGGCAAGTGCTTATGCCACTGAGCTAAATCCCTGGTCTTGCATTGAACTTGTGAAGAAAAAAACAATTAGTGATTGACTTCTTTTAAAGCATTGACTCTGTTGTTGGGGCAGCTGATGGGCTAGCTTGGTTTTCTGTCTCTGCCCTAGTTTTCATGCAATGGCTCCATCACAGAAGAAATCTACTTTATCTATCTGACTTGTGGTCAGCTTGCCACACTTCCTCCTGAATGTGTAATGAGGCAGGTTCATGTGCCTGGGTTGTGCACAGTAGATTTGAGAGAAAGGAGACAGAGAGCTTACTTCTGCAGAGCCCTCATCCTGCATTTTAAGGAAATGTCACTTGTTGGTCTTTTGTACACTCCGCTAGAGATGTTTTTTTCTTTTCTTTCCTTTTTTTTAAACCTTTTGTTGTACTTTAGCTTTATCCTGAACCAATCCCTGGTATTTGCTTCAGTATTCTTTTTTTTTTCTCTCTAGGGGCGCTTGCTTAGGAAACACCGTTCTGTCAAAACATAAAGTCTTCCATATCATAAATTGATAGTGGAAACTCCTCTGTCATGTAGCTTAATATTTGAACCACTACTGATGGGTGAGACAATGTAGTGTGATGGCAAGTCCCTTTAGGAGCCTGTGGGGCTGACTGGGCTGGTGGCTGTCTGCTTTGGTTGGCATGCCTACATTCATTTGGAGACCTCCCTGTGGATCACAGGCAGTTTAGTCTTTGAATATTCTCATGCTGTAGAATTATAGGGGCTATATGCTAATTTATAGGTAACCAAGACTTGCTAAAAATACTTTAAATGGCCCAGTCTTTCTGGCCTTAGAAATCATTGCTGTCTATTTTTAGGCCAGCCGTTGTTTTCCCTATTTTCATGCCCAGACAACAGGAATTGCTGATCAAGGCCTTTGTCAGTAGGATACTGTTAGAGTTTGAACCTTTACTCCCAGCTAGTTTGGAAGAAGAATGCAAATCCATTGAAATAGGAGTGCTGGCCTCCACGTGGCCCCCTTTTTCACCCCACCCTCTATTTAAGGGGGATTTTACTATGGATTTAGGGTATTCATTGCAAGAAAAATATATTGAAAAGAGTAGCATTTGGCTCTTTGTGAATTTATGGCTCTGGTCAAATAGCCAGCAAAACTGATTTTATAAAATAACTTTGAGGGCATTGATGAACAACACTGAGGCTCAGACCCCCTGCACTGGGAGCTTTGGGTGGTCTGAAATGGAAATTGACATCGCCATACTTAGTTGCAAATTGGTGCATTACGTGATAAGTAACGATAGGCTTGCCTTCCATTGCTCATAAGGTAAGTAATAATCTCATTTTACTATCCCCATTCTTGCCCACCTTTGGTTACAGAAATAACTCTGAGTGGGTTTTCTTTTTAAAGATCTGTGTCAAGCAGATAACTCATAAAAAAGGCACAGGCAAGGTGCTCTATTTAGAACTTGCCCTGTGACACAAAATCATACCATATGTGTTTCAGTCATTGGATGCTGGTTTCTTTGGAGGTAAGTGCTAAGGCAGTGATGATCCATAGCAGCTAGTGGCAGGGAGCTAGGTCTTCAAGGGATGCAACATGAAAATGCTGTTGATTTTGTGTAGATAGTTTTACTTAGGAATTACTTATTCATTAGACCTGAAACAAGCCACTGCAGCATTTGATAACCAGGTGTATACATTTCCTGTTGCTGCCCCAACAGTTTACCACAAAATCAGTGGCTTAAAACAATACAAGTTTACTGTCTTTGTTCTGTAGGTCAAAGTCTGATGTGAGTCTCACTGGGCTAATGTCAGGGAGTCAATAGAGCTGCAGTCCTTTCTGGAAGTTCTAGGGAAAGTTCTGTTCCTTCATTTTTTCCAGTGTCTGTCTGTCTGTCTGTCTGTTTGTACCAGGAATCAAACTCAGGACCTAGCGTTTTCCAGACAGACTTTGAAGTGTGCTGCTGAACTATATCCCTGGCCCCATTTTCTCCAGTTTCTAGAGACTGCTCACATTTCTTAGCTCCAACTTCAGGTCCCTCTCATGTCTCATCATTCTTCCCTGCTCTTTCATTGTCCTCCTCTCTTCTGAGGACTCATACTTAAGTTGGGTCCACTTGCACAATCTAGACTGATTACCCCATTTTAAGGTCAGATGATTAGCAGTCTTAATTTCCCTTTGCCAGGTCTTCAGAGATTCCTGTGATTTGGACATGGACATCTTTGGGGGGGGGTTGTTAGTCCCATACCAGGGACTTTATTTTTCTAGATTTCTGCATCACATAGGGCCAACTGGGCGGTCATTGTGGTAGGAGCCTGCGTGTAGGACAACTTCCATCTTTGAGCATTTCAGGAAGTTGAGGAGGCTGTTTCTCTTAGAACTGTGGGCTCTGAAGTTTGTCAGATTTTATTCTCTGCACGGCCACTCTGGAGTTTTACTCATCCCAGTTGGGACTTATGGGAAGGCTGCCTGCCCGATGCTGCTGGAGCCTGTGGATCCAGTTGAAGCTTATGGAGAGTCAGGATGACTGGTCACAGCTGGGCCGACCAGTGAGCGAGGAATGAGGAAGCAGTGGGATGAGTACAGGAAATGACAGACAAGTCTGCCCCTTGGGAGGAAGAAAATAGAAGATGGGGTTGATTACATCTCCCCTCAAAGAAAAGAAAAGAAAAATGGGCTTTTCTGTTTTTGAACTTTTGATAGATTCTACTGTTGATGCACTATAGAGACTCTGGGTGGAATAAATTGTTTGGTCACTCTTTGGACACCCTGTGCTTTCTTGTCATGAAAAGCCCAAGGGCTTCAGTGGGATTGCTTGTTTCCCTAGTGGCTTGTCACTGTCCAAACAGCTGTCTCCAGAGGGAGCAGCAGCCCAGCTGGCGACCTTTTCCCTGGAGGGCTCCACTCTGGGGAACGTAAACCTGCCTGGCATAAACTCACAGAGCCTTCAGTATGTTCTTGCAATCCTAAGAAATGATCTTTTGTGAACTGATCTACACTGGTTTGGGCTTTGAAGAACTGTCACATTCTTTTGGAAAATTGTAGGTGGGGGCTTTATGTGTCATTTCCCACAGTTGCATGACAGGAGGTATTTGACAGTGAAAGCAAGTCTTAGCCCTGATTCAGCCACTGCTTCAGACACATCAGCAAACAGGCCCAGGGAGAGCGCTGCTGCCTGCTCTGTGAGCATGCGAAGGCTCTTGGAAGAAGGAAAGGCCTTCGAGGCAGACATGTGTATGTACTCCAGTATTCCAGTGGTGGGATTCAGCTACCTCTTCCTGTGGGTGGGGAGAGCCCAGGCCCCACTTTTCATGGCCAACCAATCACTGGACCCTCATAGTCCTGGGCCCAGTTTCTGAAGAGGGCAGACTGCTTATCTGTCTAGATTCCTCTATGTGGGTCAAGCAAGGCTCAGGGTGGCAGCATAATACGTATTTTCATTCAATCCATGGAGCAGGATTGAATGTTAATCAACTCTGCTGCACATGGACTCTGTTCTTTCAAATGTTGATCCACCATTGGTGGAGTGTTTCTGATTTGGATACTTCAAGTGTAAACTAACAACCTCTAGGGTAAAGATTAGGGATAATGCCGCAGGTTTAGCTCAGCTGCATAAATGCTTGCTTGGCGAGCATAAGGTTGTGAGTTTGATCCCCGATACCAAAAGAACAAACAACAACAAAAAGATTAGAGATAACTAATATATGACTCTTAACTTTCAGTGTCTATTTTTTTTAAACATGAGTTGATTTTCAAACTTTTAAACATTTTATTCTGAACAGAATTTAAATTTGTGGAAAAGATGCAAAAATGGTATATAAAGAGTTTCCATATTCTTCTCACCTGGTTTTCTCTAGTGTTAATATCTTAATGCAGTCATAATACTATTAGAATCAGAAAAACAACATTGGCATAGTACTCTAATATACAAAAAAGTCTTATTTAATGCTATCAGTTTTTCGACTAAGCTCCCTATTTTTTTTGTTCTGAGATCCTATCAAGGTCCCTACATTACATTAGTTGTTTCTCCGTACTCTCCTACAGTCCTTCCATCTTTCCTTGTTTTTCATGACTTAGTAGCTTTGAAGACTATCGATCAGTTATTTTGTTGACGCTCCCTCAAATTGGGTTTTCTCCTGATTGGACTGAGGTTGCACATTTTCAAACTTGCGATGAAATACACACGACAAAATGTAGTACTGGATATTGAACCCAGGGCCTTGGGCATGCGAGGCAAACACTCTACAACTGAGCTACATCCTCAGCATTTTTTAAGTTTTTCTTTTGAGACAGTTGCCCAGGCTGAACTTGAATTTGTTGATCTTGCTGCCTCAGCCTCCTGAGTGGGATTATAAGCATATAGCACCATTCTTAGTTTGTTTTAGCCATCTTTATAAAATGTACAGTTCTGTGACAATAAATACACTTACAGTGTGTACCACTACTATTTCCAGAACTTTTTCACTACCCTTAACAGAAACTCTTTGCCCATTAAGCAATTACTATCCATTTCCCCTTCTCTCCAGCCCCTGGCCACTGCCATTCTACTTCCTGTGTCTATGGTTTTTGCCTAGTTTAGGTTCCTCTCATACAGTGTTCTTTTGTGTCTGGCTTCTTTGACTTAGCTTTCAATGTTTATCTATGTTGTAACATGCATCAAGACCTCCTTCCTTTTTAAGGCTGAATAATAGGCCATTGTATGAATAGACCCCATGTGCTTATCCTTTCCTCTCTTGACAGACACTGGGGTTGTTTTCCCTTTGGCTTTGTGAATAACACTGCTCTGAACCAGGGTGTATAAGTCACTGGTTCAGATTTTCAAAAGGAACGTGGAGAAGCTGAAAAAGATACATTTTGGAAAAGCAGCAAAAGGCAGTTTTCCCATCTCATCCTCCTCCATAGGAGAGAGGGAAATGGCAGTGGGATGGGGCAGGGAGGTGGAAGGGGCATCACAGACAGGTGTCAGATGGATGAGAGACCAGAGGTGAAAGGGAGCCTAAACTGTCATGTTTTTTCAAAATTGCTACTACTGGAAGAAGATCTAGAAGGTGCAAAGCAATTCAAGGCTAGGAACCAGCAGGAGGACTGCTGGGACCCTGATCACTGCAGCTAAGGCAGTTTCCTCTTCATCACCCAAGCCAGGCAGGAGGGAACAGCCATGAATTGGGTTGGAAATTAAGGTCATTTAGTGTCTCCACCTGGTGCTTTTCAAGTTTTGATGACTGCATCTTCCAGGAAGGAATACATTTTACATTGCAACCTGGTATACACACACATTTTTAGTTATGCTTGAAATAGTAATTTCACAGTAAATTTTTGATGTATTCTAATATTTTCTACCCAATTTTGTTCCTAGAAAAAAAAGTGCCTTGACCTGGATTGCCCTTTGCTGGAAAACAGTGCTGTACAAATCTACTAATGTAGTTCTTCCTGCTGATTATTTTTCTCTGTCTAGTTTTTGTCCCCTTCTAGGTGTAAAATGTAAACCATGTAATTAATTGCATTTCCCTTTTCATTTTGAGTATCATGAAATGCAAAGTTAAGTTGCCTTAACCAAAGGGTTGGTCTTTGTGTAGTGGTCATTAATGATTTAATAGGTCCTGAACTTGTAAATTTTGTGATCCTAATTATTTACAAACTTTGGTCTTTCTGCATGAAATTTTGGAAGCCAGATCTGGACTTTACTTTACTTTAGCTTCTTGATTCTTTGATTCATTTTTCTGGTCTCTGTTTTGGATTATCGAGGAGGCACCTCCCCATTTTAAAAAATAAATTCATCATATTTGCAAAGTAGAATTCAGGAAAGTTTTGGTATTTGTGTAGAAGGAATGTGTCATTTTAAAATAGGGATGTTTTCACTTGTATTTTCATTTTCTAAAATTCCATTTTAATTTTACCCCAGGAATGTCATGTGGTCTCTGTCTCTGTCTGTCTGTCTGTCTGTCTGTCAGTCTTTCTCCCCCTACCCCCACCCCCACCCAGGAAATCAAACCCAGGTTCTTGCATACACTAAGCATGTGCTCTACCATTGGACTACACCTCTAGTCCCCTGTGATGTCTCTCAACAAAGCTACCTGCTCATATTTCCCTGCCTCAGCTCACCTTGCCATCCTGGTACCTTTTTTTTCCCTTCATTTTTAAAATTTTTATTTAAAGAGAAAAAAAAGCAAAAGAAAAAGGGTAGCAACAATAAAGAATTCTACAAGAAAAAAGAAAAAAAGAGAAAAAAACACTAAGAAATCACTAGTTGATAAATTACATATTGTCATCTTGGATGTAGTTGTTCAACTTACAAAATTAATGGATATATACTAGACATTCAAACAGTGAGACTGCAAATAGTTCTGCTCAAAGATCCAACAAAGATTCAGCAATATGCTCATCTATTTTACAGACTCAAACATACATGCAGTTATATCCCTTAGAGCCCTTTCTTTTCCTCTCTTTTTTACAATAGCAGTTACACATTTTGGGTTTTATTACTCTTATAGTTCTTATTACTTTTTATACTAGAGACACAATGTGATATTTATAAATATGATTCTTTCTTATTTCACCAATGAGGATAGTCTCAAGTTGTCTCCATTTACCTAGGAAGGCCTCAAGATCATCCTTTTTATAGCTGAGTAATATTCCATTATGTAAAAATACCACATCTTTTTCATCCACTCTGCGGTTGATGGGCATTTTGGTTGTTTCCAAGATTTAGCTATCACAAATTGTGCTGCTATGAACATGGGTGCACATATATCACTGCGATATGAACTTTTCAGTTCTTCTGGGAAAATACCCAGGAGGTGAATAGCTGGATTGAATGGAACTTCCAATCCTAGTCTTCTGAGAATTCTCCATATGGATTTCCATAGTGGTTGCACCAGTCATCCTGGTACTTTTGATATACTGCATCTGCCGTCTATCTGGTTTCCCTACCACTTGTAGTCTCTGTCCACAAGACCTCCTGCTCCCAAACCCCTTCAGTGAATAAGTGTTTATGGTTTTATTTTCCCAACTCTGGCTCACAATCCATACTTCCCAATAGTGAAGTCTCTTGAAGTCCACCTCGTCAGTTGCTTAGTGTGCCCCATCTTTCCCTGTGCCTCCCTATAGGTTGGGAGGCTCTGAGGGAGGTTAAAATGTAAAGAGTATCTGATGTAGGTTGCACCTTTTAGAGGCAGTATGTAGAGAGGGGAAGCCGATTTGGAGTCTGTGTTCATTTTTAAATGATTTCTTCACCAAGCAAAGGAACAAAAAATAGTAGCCCCAGGGGAAAGGAAACATAATCTTAGCATATCATGAGGCTAGGCTTTAGGTAATGTTTGTGTAGTGATAATGATATAAAAACACATTCATTTTCTAGGGATGCCTAAACACAATACCACAGACTGGGTGCCTCAAACAACAGAAATGTGTTATCTCTGAGTTCTGGAGGCTAAAAGTCCACGACATCGATGTGTTGATGGGGCTGCTTCCTCCCAAGGGCTGTGCGGCAGGATTTGTTGCAGGCCTCTCTATTTGTCTCTTCATTTTCTCTCTCTGTTTGCTTGGTATCCAAGTTTTTCCTTTTTATAAGGACACCAGTCATTTTGGTTTAGGGCCCACCTTAAAGACCTTATCTCAACAAATTGTATCTGTGAAAACCCTGTTTCCAAGGCCACGTTCTGTGGCACTGGGTGGTTAAGACTCAGAAATTTGGGGAGGAAACAGTTCAACCTGTAACAAAATGGAACACTGATTTTACCAGAACTTATACAGCCATATTAGGGGAATAGGAGAGGGTGGGTGGCATGTAAGTACCATGTGCAGGGGTGGGAGAGGAGAGGTATAAACTTCATCTCCCTTGTGGGGAAACCAGAAGAATAAAATGCCCAAGAGGGAAAGTGTTGAGGTGAAGCAATGCTGACATCTTGCTTAGAAGCATGGAAGTAAAAACCATGTAAAATAAACATACTTCAAATAGTTCACTAAAAAAAGTGTATGCACTTGCCTCAGGGAGGGACAGTTGGGGAAGGGTGGGAGAATTCTCTTTTCCATAACAAACCTTTAGAGCTATTTGAATGGGTCAACTTGGGTGACTGTCTCTGAAGTCTGTGCTCAGCTGCACTTGCCTTCTTTCAGGTGAGGAAAAGAAGTGGGGGCTTTGCCCTTAAAGATCACTACTGACAGGAAATGAGGTCTTGGTTAGTGTTTCATTCTGAAAAATCTAATAGTTATTTTTTAGCTCCTCATACATTAGCTGCATTACCATAATCAAAAGCAGGTCTTTTGGGGGTGAGAGTGGTAGTGGCATAGTTTATTGCATTTTAAAAATTTTTTGGAAGATGTCTACTTCCCTGTGCTGCAGTTGTTGATTTAGGAGTGAGCTAGAAGAATATGATGGGCTGTCACTAACCCACTCGCAAATTAATTTTATTTTGGTTACAGATAATTATTTTGTTTCTGTTTCTGTGGAGAGCAGTGCTGATAGATGTCTTCTCCTTTTTTTTTCCAAAAGCTTCCCTACTGCCTGTGTAAACCCCATTTTCCTTCCCTGTTCCCGTGATGCTGATGGGGTCAGCGGTGCAGGCATGAGTGGGCACTTCTGTCAGTAGAAAGCCCTGGTGCCTCCTGCTGATGGTAAATCGCTAGTGGAATGTGATCATCTATTAAGTAGCTGGTGGAATGAATGTATTAGGCTGTCTGTGGAAATAACTTACAGAAACTATTTGGCCGAAGAGCAGGCCAGGAAAGTTAAAAACAAAATACTTTATGGCACACAGTCCAATTAAATTAGCACTAGTTGTTAGAAGTTAATGTTTGCACCGTCAGTGTGCACACTAAAATGACAAAGAAAAGGAGTTCAACTGCAATATATGGGATATCATCCAGCATATATTTGGGTGGTAATATGTTCAAGTGTTACACATATTCCTTGTGTGCCTGGCATTATGTCAGATAGGGACTGACAGTTAATGTAAAGTATGATACCAGTCCCTTCTTTTGGTTTTATTCTGATTTGGGGTAACAGGACACAGAACATAAGCTGTAATAAAAATGTTAGCAGTATAAGATGGGCTGGCAAATTATAGCCTAAAGGCCTAATCTGGCCTACTGATTATTCATATAAATAAAGCTTTATTGGAATGCAGCTTATGCGCATTGATGTATGTCTGTTGTCTGTGGCTGTTTAGCACTGTAACAGCAGAGTTGAGTAGTTGCAACAGAATATATGGTCCACAAGTCCTAAAATGTTTACTACCTGGATCTTTAGGAGGAAGTTTACCACTCCTGGCCTAAGACAGACAATCATTTTATAAAGTTTTACAAAGCACTATAGGACAAGGAAAAATGATTTAGTCAGTGCCCTGGTTACTACGTCAAGACTGGAATGAATGATGGGTGGTCTGAGAAGGGCTTTATTGACCTAAGACCATGAAGATGGAGGGCATTTTGTGATGTAAGGAATATGGAGCCAGAGTTCTTGGATGGGAGGGTGCGTGGCACTCTCAGGGCCAAAGTGTGGGGGCTTGGTATAAATACAAGTGAAGTGGTCAGTGATAAACTAGCTCCAGATTGTAGGGGGGGGTCTTTGAATTACAGGATCAAGACTAGGAATTTTCTACAAGCAAATATCATCTCTCAAAGGAAGCATTCACATATGTGATCAATATTTATTATGTGACTGACCCTGGGATGTTGACATACATTATGGTCCATTGCTCAGCTTGGCATGCTAGTTATAGGTGTGTTTGAAGGAGTTATCTGCCATTTCCAGGACAGGTCTAACCTCAAGATCCTCTGAAGATTGCTAATACCAGAGACTTGGATGGATAGGCAGCCTCCCAGTTCTGGGGGACAGTGCTCTGAGGAAGTTTTTGAGAAGGGAATTCTAAAAAGGAATGTAATGTAGTTGAGAATCAGTGGTGGGAAGGAAGGAGGAGACCCCCTGCCATCCCTGGACACTGCATTGCCTCTTCCTTTTAGGGCTTCTACACAGCCTCCATTTCACCTGGGCCTGCAGAGTTGCCTGCACACACATAGGCTGTGCTTCCGCCCTCTGTGCTGCCAACTTTGTGCAGTTGGTTGGGCAGCATAACATTTTTACCTGCCACTTCTTGCTGTGCCCTCCTAGTTTTTATTCTGCTGTCTAGACCCCTGCCAGGCACTGGTGCTTCATCACTCTTCTTATGTCTGTTGCTAGAAGCCACAGAGCTCCGCTCAGAATTCTTTCCCTTTTATCTGAGCAGCCCTGAACGTCCATACATTGCTTATCTCTAGCCCTGTGCTAGGCTCAGAGGGGAAGTGAAGGTGGGGCACTGGGCTGTTATCTGTGTTGCTGGGTCCTCACAGACACCTGTCTCTGCTTTCATTTACTGTCACCCACTCTTTTGGAATTAATTTCTCTGTCTTTCTGTCTTCTATGTAGTTTAGGCTGGCCTTAAACTCACTGTGGAGCCTAGGCTGCCCTTGAGCTTGTAGAGATCTTTCTGCCTCAGCCTACTGAGTGCTGGGATCACAGGGGTGTGTCACCATGTCTGGCCTCTCATTTCCTTCATAAATTGACACACATACACACAGAAAAACTATGAAAGAAAATTCTATAGTGCATTTTACACTGAGCTTATTCCACACTTTTCTCAATCTACTCAGACTTAATCATTCTTGACCCTCACCAACAGATGGTTTTTATTCCTATGCAAGAGAAAGTATCAGTTCTCTGGTGTCCCCTCGTCTTCACATTCTTTTATATCACAGTTGTGACAGTGATCCTTTTTAGTTAATCTAATTTAGAGAAAAAAAATCCTTCCTTCTCTCTCTATCCTTTCCTGACTTCTGTGATATACCTTTGACTCATTCCTATTATCCAGCATGATACCTGTTATGTTTTGGAATAAAAGTGTCCCCCAAAAGCCTCATGTGTTTGAAAGGTGATTGGATCATGGGGGTGCTATCCTCATCAGTAGATTCATCAGGAGCTAAAGAGCTTTTAGGAGCTGGGGCCTGGCTGGAGGTGAGTCACTTTGAGTGTGGCCTGGAAGGATATTCCTTTTCCAGGCCTCTTCCCTTCTCTCGCTGCTTCCATGGGTTGAACATCTTCCCTCCACCATGCCTTTCTGCCATGCCATTTCTTCCTTGAGCCATCTGGCCATGGAAATTGTGCACCAAGTAAACCTCTCCCCCTTTGAATTATGGGTGTTGAATGTTTTTTCCTAGTGATAGAAAAGTGGCTAATACCACATCCCTGTCTACCAAGACTCTTGATAAATACTTACTGTGTCTGAAAAAAATGTCAGTGAAAAATTGGTGAGGGTGGCAGGCTTGATTTGACCTGGTTTTATATTTGAGCCTACTATCAGTACTTGTGCATGTACTTTGGGGTCTTCAGGTTTTTATCTGTGGTGCCATAGTATCTGAAACATGTGCCTCAGAAAACTTTATTAACTGGAAAAGGTATGAGGAGAAACAGAGATAAGGAAACAGTTTTGAATCCAGTCTAGCTGGTGGCTGGGATATCGACTCCCCAGCTTTGGACAAATTGTCTGATCTTTGGGAATCAGATTCTTCATAAACAGGAAGCAATAATAGACACTTCACAGAATAATAGACACTTCATAACTGTTTGAGTCACTATTGCAATGTGACTACTCTCAAATGTAGACATTTTGTTCTTCTAGATTTTGTGGCTCAGGAATTTAGGATGAGATAAGGATGGCTTGTCTTAGCTCCACAGTGAGCTGGGATATCAGCTGGAAGGGCTTGAAGATGGAGGTGACATTACAGCCAGGAGCTGGAATCATCTGAAGGCTCTATCATTTACATGGGTGGCACCTACATGTGACTTGGCTTCCTCAGAGCATGGTTGTCTTAGGTGTTTCCACAAATGAGTTGGAAACTGCATAATACAGCCCCTGAGGACACATGGCATTGATGTCCTGCACTTGATGGGTCAGAGGTCACAAATATACTGACGTTCCAAGGCCTGGAGAGTGGTACTAGATTTCTACTGTTGATTGCCAGGTTGCACTCTTGAAGAGCAGGAGGGATGGGAGAGGTTGCTGTAGGCAGTGCCGGAGTCCAGCTGCGGCAGGGCTCGGGTCCCAAAGGTGGTCAGGGAGTCGGCGAGTGAGAGACAGAAGACACTGTACACCCTTCTGTGAGTGAATCTGAATCTATTTTATTTTTAGAAGCTGGAGTATATATTTGTTAACTTTTTTCACCTTTGCAACACTTTAATCTTGTTACTTAATTAGCTTGGAAAATGTAAGCCGACGCACCTGGATGCCCACAGAAGGGAGAGATGGAGCGGCAGCTGTGAAGCTATCATGCAGCTCCCTACATCTCCTCCCTTATCACTTTATAAGAGTATGGCAGGCCCTGTGAGGATAGTGCCTGTCTTGGGTCAGGGACTCTTCATATGAATCCAACCAGGCCTTACCCGTCATGGGCCTGCAGGACAGCAATTGGTCCTGTGCCTGTCTTAGGCGGCCGGTGACATAACATATGTGTCCTAGTTGCCCGTCTCTGGCTGCCTGTAGGACAGCGCCTGTCTTGGGTCAAGGACTTTTCATATGAACCCAACCAGGCCTTACCCGTCATGGGCCTGCAGGACAGCAATTGGTCCTGTGCCTGTCTTAGGCAGCCGGTGGCGTAACATATGTGTCCTAGTTGCCCGTCTCTGGCTGCCTGTCCAGTGTCTCAGGGCAGTTGTCTCACAGGAATTTTTTAAATCCTCCTCCATGAGCTCTTTCATTTAAAGCTTTTGTATAAACTCTCTCATACTACTCACAGAAGGTAAAATTTCACAATTAGTTTTCACAAATTTATCTAGAGGGCTTCTAGTAACTCCTCTGGAGTTTTTATTTTCGATTTCATATTGAGTATTACATGAAAATATATATATGTGAATTACACAAATTACAATTATCAGTACAAAACATTCCAAGATCCCCTCACCCAATTCCCACGTGCGGTGTCCTTTTCCTGGAGAAGCGATTCCTTGAAGCGTTCTCCTCCACCCATGGACCTTGTCACAAGGCGTGGATGATCTAGGACGCGGCATGGACAGAAAAGGGCGCCGCAGGCAGCTTGGAAAAGATCATTTTGTCAAGGAGTGACTGTGACAGTTAAATGATGCAATGAGGATGAAGGCACTGGCACCTAGGTATCAGAGTGTCTTCTCGTTCAGCACATATATGTGACATTCCTATCACATGCTAACACCAAGAGAGTGAGGGTCTATAGAGGCAAACAAAGCAGGCATGTTCTCTGCCCTCCTATATCTTACAGTCTAGTGGGGGATGCGGGTGGTAATAAAAACAATTGTTTCGAGACAAGAACTGGGAATTCCTTCTTTCATGGAGAGGTACTGGTCATAGATCTGGATTTTGTATTTCATATTAAATGAATTTTCCCCCACTGGGTGATGAGAAATGGCAGCCTACACAGGGTTAAGGTGGAGCCCCTCTTGTTTCTTTTTTGATGGTAATTTTGCAGGCCCCTGAGGTTTGGGACCCTGAAAGGTGCTTCAGAAATCATCAGGTCCCAGGTCTTGCAAGCACCCCTTGACCCTTTAGTTCAGATGTGGAACTAAAAAGGGGTTGATGTGTAGAAAAGGGGTTGAGAAGAGTAATAGAGGTATACAGAGTCACCTAGGGGATCATCTTCAACCTAGCCCCTCCCCCAATTCTGACGTGCGGGTGCGTGTGTGTGTGTGTGTGTGTGTGTGTGTGTTTGTGTAGGATATGACAGGCAAGAGGCAGCTCCACAGGTGAGGAACACAGTTGTAGGATAGATCTGCACTTCTCTCTCTCTCTTTTTTTTTTAGTGCCAGGGATCAAACTCACAACCTTGCACTTACTGGGCCTGCACTTGAGGATGCACTTCTCTAAATACACCACATTTATGAGTCCCCCAAAAAACTTGAAGTGCAGCCTCTGATTTTTTTGTGTGTGTGTGCCGAGGATTGAACTCATAACCCCACGCTTGCAAGGCAGGCACTTATGCCGCTGAGCAACCCTGGCCCAGCCTCTGATTCTTTAGGTCTAGGGCAATGGTGCTGAACCTATGGCATGCATGCTGCAGCTGGGTGTTTGCTATCGCTAAAATGTTCACCATCTCTAGTGTAGGGGATGCTAGGGTTTGCTGCTTCTAAATAGTGAAAGTGAAGGGTTACAGATAGGTACAGACCCAGATGCATGTAGAAGCTTTCTGTTGCTGAACAAGGGGACCAGTTCTCAGAGAATGGAACACAAATGGCTAGTCATCTACCAGTGTGTTAGTTAGCTTTCTGTTACTATAAAAAATACATGGGATAAATTAACTTAAAAGAGAAAAGGTCTATTTTGGCTCACAGTGTTGGAGGACTGAGTTCATGTTTGATTGATCCCCTCCCTCCCATTGCATTTAGGCCGGTGACTGCAAGTGCATGGTGGGGCAAAGCCACTTACATCACTGCAGCTTGGAAGCAAAAAAAAAAAAAAAAGAAGACAGGGGACCCCAGTGACTCAAAACTTCTTACTAGGTTCCATCAAGGTTCTGTGATCTCCCAGTAGTGCCACACTAGAAACCAAGCCAAAAACATATGGTCCTTTAGGGGCATATTACAGAACTAAACTGTCACAGCCAGATTTCTGCCATGTTTCAGCAGGTATTTCTTGAAGGCAAACACTGTTAAAAACAATAATGATGGGATTACTTTTATACCCAAACAACCAAAACTACAGCTATCCATATATAGTACATATCTCAAGAAACCCAAATTCAGACTGCTAACAAAAGGTAGCCTTTCCCAAGGTCTACACCCATAGATAGAGAGTATAGAACACACTTGATTGTTTTTGTTGCTTATTATTTTTTAAGTAGCTAAAATGTATCTTTAAAAAAGAATTGGAATTAAATATTTTCTAACCTCCAAAATAAGCCTCGTTTAAGTCTCAGACATTTCAGGTTTCTTCTGTAATACATCTCTTGCAGGAAAAGGATCACAATTTTAGCTAGTTGGTAATGTTTTATAATTCACAGAGAAAGAACTAGAGTACTACAAAGGAAGATACTTTTGGATCAATTCTTAATTTAAGAACATTTATAGATACCCAGTGCCCTTCATAATGAATTAAGGTATTGAAACACACATGCAGTTTTACTATCTTGTTGCTTTAAAAAATCATCTTCCTTTTCAGGCATGTTGCTATGCATAGCATGGTTGGATGAATCACTTGTGAAATAGATTACACTAGCAAGAGTTACGCCAGCTTTAAGAGTTTTCTCTTCATGTTTTAAGTTTGGTGGTGAACAGTATTCTTTTATCTGTACATTTAGAACATTTTAACAATCCGGAAATGTTTCACCATATATTTTGCAAAGATAACTCTTTTCGAAACTGTATTCAGAATATCATTTTTACACCTGAAACAACCAACGGTGTTTCTTTATCATTGTACATCCAGTTCAAAATCCAATTTTTATATGTAGTTAAAATATTTAAGAAGGTGTTTGAAGCAGGCTTTGAAAGACCTGCACTTTGTAATGGGTTGATTATGTCAGACTCTGTTTTAATCTAGGCTCTTCTTGTTTTTTACTTCTTTGCATTTTTTGATTGTTAAAGAAATGAAGTCATTTGCCTATAGTATGTACTATAGTCTGGATTTTATTAACTGTATCCTTAGGGTGCCATTTAACATATTTCTGGACCCCCTTAGTCCCTTGGAAACTGGTAGTAATTTCAAGGGCTGATTTGTTTCAGGCTTGGTTCATTGGCAAGAATTGTTTCACTGGTGGTTCAACTGCTGTCACAAGGTTTATCATGCCTGGTTGTCTCTTTCTGTGATGTCAGCCTCTATTGGTGACTTGATTACTTAGAGACTGCAAAGTGTTTGTTGTCTAATGATCTCATCATTCCTTCATTTATTAGCTGGAATACTGCTATAGAAAAAAATTTCTCCTTATGAACTATTTGGTTATTCTGAATTCATATAGGTAAGGCAGGAGAAATGTTTGGCTGTTCTGTTAATTTGCTGGTTTTCAAAACAATGAATTCATTAACATTTTCCAAAAGTGACAAGTGGTTTTTAGTGATATTACTGTGAAACCTGTATCTTACAATGTATGAGACATATAACTTACTTGGTGTCTTTCAATCCATTGGAATTAGCTATCCATTGCAGTATGGAAGATTGTGTCATTTGTGGTCAGTGGGAGCCACTTTACATTTACTTCTGGCTTTTTCTGACAGGACCATCATAGTCTGATGGCTTCCTTGCTTTCTCAGTGTGATGAGATGGTCCAGTTTTATCGCCCTCCTGCCCCTAATCTAAAACCAGCTATTTCTCCAAGGCTGCCCAGCTTCTTTTTAGTAAAAAATATTTTTAGAGATTTAAATGTGGTTATTTGTGGAAAAAAGCTTTACAAGTTCGTCTTAGATCATCCTTCAAGAAGTCTTTTGGTGTGGTGGTGTTGATCTTTTATCTATTTGGGTTTCAATTTTGGAAATGGTTTTTAAAAATTTAAACTCAAGTTACTTAGGTCCTGTTCTGAGAGTCCACCTTTAAATTGTAACTTTCAAAGGGAAAAAATGTGGGGGCTTAAGTTTACTTCCTTTGTGTTACTGTGTGGATGCCTACTTGTTAAGTGGTTTTCTGATACAGTGACACAGTATTTACAATTAAATTGATTAAGAAAACCTGCTTGAAGGAAATACTCAACTAGCAACATTTAGTTCAAATTGTTGTTCAGATATTAAAAACAAAATGAACAAACAAACAAACAAAATGAAAAACCCAAACCAAACACCTCCAACCAAGTGACTTGCAAAGTGTTGGTAGTTCCATTGTTAGATTTACAATCACTGTGTAACACATTAGTCAAGCTAAGGGCACACCCATCCAATGTACCTTCCCTAATAACCTCCACTTTATGATGCTGCAAATATGCTAGATGTCTGTTCCAGATTAGAGGTTAAGGAGCTCAGAGTAGGTATGTTTATAACAGTTTGAAATTCTAGACTGCTTTGAAGAGCGAGTTTGGCTGTTATCTTCTATTATTAGCTTTGCATTTGTCTCAGATTGTATCATCTTGGATGCTCTGCATTTTGTCAAAATTATCCTTGTTTTTCTCCTCACTTAACAACAAGCATTTCTTGTGTCTGATGGGGCCAAGCACTCCTCTAAGCAATTGAAGGAGGAAGATATATTGGGCAATATGCCTTTTCTTTTAGGCGGTCCAAAGCTTCAATTTTATACTTCTTTTCTGTCTTCCAGGAGCTCACTGTAGCAGGATTCATTGACTGGGAGTGTAAATGAAATCTGAAGAGGGGCATTACATCTGTCTGGGGAAGGCAGCAAAGATTCACTGTGGTTTTCTCTCATCTCACTGTCTACTTTCTCTCTTAGCAGACAGTGCATTTCTTGTTAACACAGGCCATACAGTGATTCAGCCCTTGCCCCCACCGCTGCTGAGTCTGCAGACCACATTTTTTCTGTAGAATCCTTAATTTCTCTCCTTTTGATGTGCACTCTGATTCTTACAGCTGATTCAGCTTAGCTGCACTGAAATGGACATGTCCAAATATAAAGCTGGTTCCCCATCCTCTTTATGCTGTCCTCAAGAAGAGCAACAGTTGCTTTCTCTTATAGTCCTTACAAAGCGTCCTGTATGAGGCTCTATGGATTTAATTTCAATCAAATAGTTTAAGCAAACCCTTAAGTAAAGTATCCATAAACAAATAGGTTTCAACCACCCTTGCAGTGTCTGTTGCATAAATTTGTTTCAAGAAATGTGAGGGGCGGGGCTGGGGATTTAGCTCAGCGGCATAAGCGCCTGCCTTGTAAGCACGTGGTTGCGAGTTCGATCCCTGGTACTGATAAAAACCAAAAAAAAAAATGTGAGGGCATTGGTGGGGGTGGGGAGCAATGCTAATTATTTTATTTTGCATAATCTAATTAACTTCATATAGAGTGTAAGCAGGTATTTGTCAGTTTCTTCTTTGTCAAACTTTATATATTCAGGTTAGCTCAAATCCTTTTGTATCTTCTCACTGAGAAAGTCAGGGGTTCACTTTTTTAATCAGACACATGTCTTTGAGTCTTCTTTAAAATTGAGGATCAGGCTGTCATTATACAGCTTGGAAAATCTCTACACCTCCTCCTGCCTCTCTGTTACCTACAACTGTTAAACATTTCTATAAAGCAACATTCATATGCTTTCTCTTCTACTTGAATTAAAAGAGGGTTATGTCTTCTTCCAGTGGCTATGATATTTTGACTGTACTGACTTCTTGATATACTTGTTTTCAAAGATGTTATTAATTTTCCCTTCCCTCATTGAAAGATGATAGCCCAGTGGTGGCGACCCTGTGAATGGCACGTGTGCTGCTGCAGCAGGCTGTTTGAATCATTGAAAGCATTAAAATGTTCGCCATTTGTCTTTATTCATTTTTTTTAATCTACAGACTCAAGTGCACTCTTTCTCTCTTGCTTTCATTTTCACTCAAAAAATCTTTTTTCTGGCTAAGTTATTCTTACCCCGTCTATGCAGTGGATGCTCTGAAAGAGCAGTGCACTGTTTGCAAGGGTTAATTTTTGTCAGGAAGTGTTTAATAACTCATTGTTCCGCACCCCTTGGGTGTTTGTTCCAGAGCCAGGCCCTGGTGAGTCAGAGGCTTTAGGATACTGTTTGTGAGAGACCTAAGGCCTCCAGTATTCACAAGTACTTTCTCATCTAGGCCTTGCACCATGTTCCCAGTTGGATATGCCTCTGCTGTTGGGGGTAGGGGTTGTGGCAGAGGTGGGAGTGGAAGTGAGGTGGATCACAATAGCACTTGAGAGGCTTGAACCCCTGGGTCTTATTTGTTTTGTGGCCAGAAGGTCATGCTGACCTTTGAGTTTCTCTGACCTTCAAGTCAAGCAAGAGCTCACATTTGTAATTTCATTTCTTTGTGCTGAATGAGAAGATACAATTTGCAGTTAATGCTTTCTTAGGACACTTCTACTGTTCTATAGATATACTCTTATTACCAGCATTTATCGAGCACCTGCTGTATGCCAGACACCAGGCAAGGAGGAGGGAATGAAGGCTCCTATTTGAGGGGATGGGCAGGGAGTGCCTATGCAGGAAAGTCCTTCCAGCACAGCAGAATGACTATAAGACTAGTGGTGGTCACTTTGTGACTGTCATTTCTATATATAGGGGTTTATAGGTATCACCCCTAATGCTTGGCCCAGACCATTTCCTGACTTTAAACAAAAAGAAAATGAACTCAAGCAGGGTATCCTGGCCTATGTCAATATCACACTGCTAGTAAATGTCTAGGCTGGAATTCACTCTCAACTCTATCAGGCTTTGTCCTATACCTCATGTCCTTGGAAAGGATTGCTTAGATTGGTATAACAAGAAGAAAGAGATGGGGTAGGAGGCTCCTTGGGCATCATTTAGAATAGTAAATGACAAGAGTGTCAAAGGCAAACAATAGTGGACCTTTCTGCCCATAACTTTGAGTTTGGCTTTTCTTTCTGATTTATCTCTTTTTCCCTTTTCTACTGATAGCCAGTTATTTGAGCTTCTCCTGGGCTTGCTGCAAATCTTGCCGAGCCCTCCAGAAAGTCATTTGACCCATGAGATACTGCCTTCTGTCCAGGGAGAGTTTATGTGTACTGACTCTTTGTTTTTGGGCTCTGAGTTCTGAGCCTGTCTTCCTCAGAGAGGCTGATAATCAGTTTTTAACAGTCAGGCTTTGGTAATCACCCCATTGTTGGTTTGGTGCCCCTTAGTGGTGTGTTTGTAAAGATACCAGAAGAACAATGTTATTGAAGTGTAGGTCTGCTTTATTGTACTTGAAGATCCCTGTGGCACCCATGGCCTTGAGCTGGGAATTCTCTCCCCTCCCATCCTTAGCAGTAATGGCAAAGCACTGGACAGCAAGAACACGACCTTGTGTGGACTTGTATAAGGAAAAATGTATTTTTAGAAAAGTTCATGCATGGGTCTCTGTTAGGGTTTTCAATTCCCTCTTAATTGAGAAAGAAAGAAGGAATTATCAGAAAGCTTTGGGGTGGTTTATAGGACAGAGAGAGAAGCTAGAGTGTCATGTCTGGGAGAGATGGCAGCAAGGCAGCCCTCAGGCTTTCTGCCTCATCTGAAAGCCCTGGCAGGGGAGTCTGCTTTGACCATTCTGTTTTTGTCATGTTGCTATGAGTCACAGTTGGGTCCTTTGCCTATACATTGGCTGGCAGACTGCAGGGCATGCTGATGGGCAGTCTCATCAGACTGTATTTCATGGGGGAGGGAAATCTCCCCCAAATAGTACCCCCTTCCCAAATGGAGAGTGATCTCTCCCTGGGGTACAAACATTGTCAACCACCTTGATGAGCTAATATCTACAGCCATAAGTTCTTAAATATACATCATAGAGGCTTTTAATTTTTATCTTTAAAAGACACTTGAAGCTAGAGGCACAAGGCAGGGACTTCTTAAATAGGACTCCCGATAGCACAGGAAATAGTATCAAGAATAAACCAATGAAAATACATCAAATTAAAAAGTTTCTGTACACCAAGTGAAACAACCAGCAGAGTGAAGAGACAGTCTACATACAGAATGGGAGAAAAATCCTTGCTAGCTACTCTTCCAAAAGTGAGTTAATGTATATATTATATAAAGAACTCAAAAGACATAACCTCAAAAAATCAAATAGCCAGTCAATAAATGGGCAAAAGAATTCTTTTTTTGTACCAGGGATTAAACTCACGACCTCATGCTTGCTAGGCAGGCACTTATGCCACTGAACTCAATCCCCAGCTCCAATGGGCAAAAGAATTTAACAGATACTTGTCAAAAGGACAAGTGGCAGATAAGTATATGAAAAAAAGTTCAATATCTTTAGCCATTGGGCAATGTAAATCAAAACTACACTGAGATTCTATCTCACCCCAGTCAGAACAGCTATCATCAAAAAATATAAAAAACAATAATTGCTGCTTGAGGATGCAGGGGAGAAAGGAATCCTTCTATACTGCTGGTTGGAGTGTAAATTAGTACATAAAGTCAGCATGCTACAGAGATACGCACATACCCATGTTTACTGAAACACAATTCACAATAGCCAAGATGCAGAAGCAGCCTGAGCACCCATTAATGAAAGAATGGATAAAGAGAATGCAGGCTATATACACAATGGAGTAGTAGTCAACCATAGAAAGAATGAAATTTTGTCATTTTCAAAAAAAGTGGATCTATCTAAGAGAAGTAAACTGGATTCAGAAAGACAAATATCAGATGTTCTTCATAACATGTGGAATCTAAAAAAGAGGACAAGAAAGTAGAGGGAGACTATTATTAGACAAGAGAAATAGAATAAGGGGAGGGAAAGAAAGGTCTAAGGACAGGTAATGGGGCTTGAAGACCATTGTAATAGATTATGTACATTAAACCCCGCCCCAAATGTAGAGCGGGGGGAGGGTAGGTCAAGGGAGAAATGGGAAACATGATTAAAGTATGTTATGTGTGTGTACAAATCTGCCAAAATGAAACCTGTTACTCTGTAACCAATGTGCTCTAGTGGTATTCTGGAAACTATGCTATATGGGGATGAAAAAGAAACCCTTCAAAGGCTGCATCTCGTTGGCCTCAGTTTTCTTATTCTTTGCTTTAGATTTTCCCTTGTCTCCTGTAGATTGTCATTGCAGAAAGCAGAGTCCTCCTCTTAAGGCTGCCTTGATTTAGCTCTCTAAGTCTCAGTCCTGGAACATTCCAGACTTCAGTTCTTCTGTAACATTAAGAAAAGGATTTGACAAAATGATATCTAAACTGGGAGTAGTGGTATATGCCTGTGATCCCAGCATTTGGGTGGTTGAGGCAGGAGGATCTGGTGAGTTCAAGGCCAGCCTGGGCTAGAAGACTGTTTTGGAAGAAAAAAAAATCTAATGTTTTTCCTATTACTAGTAATCAGTTGTCAAAGCCTTTTTTGATGAAATCTTTTCTGGTGTAAAGTTACATTTTTATTGTCTATATTCTCTTCAGTCAGAGGACTGAAAAATTATTCAATTTTTATTTGTAATTCATAAAACAAAGTATAAAACAGCAAGTGTGTAACTTTTCTGCTTCTGTGTGTAATGATTTAATTTAAAACTCTCCTTAGAGCTTTGTGACATCATGTATCTGTATATAGACTGAAAGAAATTAATTGGAGACTCACTTTCTTTTCTTTTCTTTTTTTTTTTTTTTGGTGCTGGGATTGAACTCATGACCTCACACTTGCCAGGCAGGCGCTTATGCCATTGAGCTAGGAGACTCATTTTCTTTTGTACTTTCTGGTTTATTCAAATACTGATTGAGTCAAACATGATGCTAGGTGAGGGAGGTAGGATCTTAGGAAAGCTGAGCTTTTTCCGGATGGGGCTTGCAGGAAGGTTGGGGTAAGCCAGAGTGAAATTGCAGCACTAGGTCTGGGAGAGGAAACGAGTACAGTGAGTAAGGCAGGCAGGGCCAGGTCACAGAGTGGGACATATGAAACGCCACCGCCATCACCACCGTGAGAAGCTGGCTCTGAGAAGCAGCTTGGCAGCTGGCTTAGCCAACCCACAGTTAAAAACCACCCATTTCATCTTTTGGGGGAGAAGATATTCAGTAAGTTTTGAAGGCGGAGATAAGGAAGATTGAACTGTTTTGCATTTCTAAGCAGATCTCTTATCTCCCCTGGCTCGGTCTTTAACCTGGGGTAACTGTGGCTTTAGTTTTTGCAGCTACAGTAGATGGAGCAAACTTGTGGAGGCTGGTGCTTGGCACAGCAGGCAGCTGAAGGGTGGTATTTTTCAGATGGGGAGATGTTCTTAAGTTTTATAATTTATGGTGTCTTTAAATATGGGATTTTGTTTACTGTTGTCCTAATTACACCTCTGCTATATTTTACTTAGCTTAATGTTTTAATTTTGTGCTCATGCTGAGGTAGTCTCTCTCTCAAATGATACCATTAAATTTTTTTTAAAAAATCTTAGGTAATTTGTTTTGTCCTAGCTGTAGTTAAGCTGCAGCTTCCTAAAGGCAAGGAAAAAAGAGTTTTCGGGCAGACTTTCTCATGGGCTCTTGTGAGTATTTTGGCCATGTTTGCACAGTCTGAGACCTTTTTGTCTGCTTGCCAAGCATTATTATACACCATTACTGTGCAGTAGAAATACAATACAAGCCACATATAATTTTAAATGTTCTAGCAGCCACATTAATTATAAAAGAGGTGAAATTAAGTTAGATAACATTTATTTAACCCAACATATCCAAAGTATCACTTCAATGTGCAATGAGTACAAGAAATTATCAGTGAGCTACTTCACCTTCTCTTTTCCCTTTAAATAAATCTTTTGGAACATGGTGTCTTTTACAGCGCATTTCCACTCAGACCAGCCCCATGCCAAGTACTCAGTAGCCACACATATTGGATAGAAAAATCCTGAACCTTGTAAAAGTTACAGAAGACATAGGAACAGGTCCTTAAAGGGAGTTGCAGAAGCATCTCTCAGGATTTAGGAGCTCTTAACAGAGACATGCACTGGTTTCCTACCTTTAGAGAAACTCATATGTAAAAAATTCATCTTGACAGGAAAGGTAAAGCAGGAAGTGATTATTCATGTTACAGAAGAATTAACCACAGGAGCTTTTTAAATAGCAGACTCCTTTAGTGCACAGAAGAATGTGACTCAATTTGCAAAAATGTGATTGACACTTGACATTTTAGTAGGGCCTTTTGTTGGGCAGAAAACTGTCAGTACAAAATGCAAGCTGCACGGTTGGGTTGTCAAGTCTGTATTGAGCACCTACTGCTTGTCATGGGGGCTCACAGGGGGCCACGGTGGCACTAAGGATGATCCACACCCAGAAGGCATTTAGAAGCTCCCCAGGAGGACACACAGGCAGCAGCTGCAGCATGCAATGGCCTCAGTGGCAGGGTCAGGGAAGTCTGGGAGCAAGAGGAACCAGGAAGGTAATGTGGGGCCAGTGGCAGAGAAGGTACAAATGACTGCTTCAGTGTAGAAGAGAGGGCTACATTTTCTTTCAACTGGGAGCTTAAAAAAAGGTAAGCCAGGAAAGACCAGCTAGATAGGTTGGAAGAAGACTAAAATGTTACATAGTTATGTTTTATTTATCTTCACATCCCCAATCCCTAATCTCAAGCCTTCCTTCTAGTAGGCAACCCTGAAGGCATGCCCTTGATCTCATGGAAAGAGAGATTGAGGAAAAACCAGGATGTGCTTTTCCTTGTAACCATCTACCCAAGGTGTATTCTGTGTATCTTTTGCCAGCTTTTCCTTGGTAAAGCTCTATGTAACAGAGCAAGTGCAACGTACTGTTTGGAAAGGAAGAAGTAAGGCTGTGCTCCACAAGTTGGTCAGGTCCTGAGTCCCTGAGATGACACAGGGCCTTAGTTCACTAGCATGATCAGACCCTATCTTCAAAACCACCCTATTCAAACCTCCACTCCTGCAGACCTGGCTTCCCCCAACTTGACTTACCACACTCTTACGTTTCCCATCAGAAAAGCCATGAGCTTTCCTCTCCAGGTGCTAATGGGATCAGCCCTGGGAGAGCCTTTTTGTTTCTTGTTTAAAAATATACCTGTTAGTTGGGGGTCGTGGCACATACCTATAGTCCCAGTACTTGGGAGGCTGAGGAAGGAGGATCAGTAGAAGTTTGAGGCCAGCCTGGGCTACATAGTGAATCCAAAGCCAACCTGAACTACACAGTGAGACCCTGTCTCAAAAACAAAACAAACAAAATAAAACAAAACAAAAAACCTGTTAAAGAGCAATTGAATATCTCTTTGTACATTTATTTGTAGATTATATATGTGTGTGTATATGTACATATACAATCATGAGCCACTTAATGACAGAGACACATTCTCAAACACATCTTGTTAGGTGATTTCTTCACTGTGTGAACCTCATAGAGTACTTACATAAACTAGGATGGCTGCAGCCTTGCTATGTGGCATAATCTGATCAGACCACTGTCATATGTGGTCCATCCTTGACTGAAATGTTATTATGTAGCACACAACTATATACAAATTTAAAATTGAGGACATCCCAGAGAAGCCTCTAAATGTCTGTTACTCAAGAAATTTTTGGAAAATGTAGGATTGTATGGCTATATACAATTGGGGGAAAACAAAGACATTTTCTTCATGGTTCAGGTATATAGTTTTTAAATTTTGCCAATCCTGAGAGCTCAACTTTTACACCTACACCATGGGTGGAAGTAACCCATTTTACAAATTATCTTGATATTTGGGAGTTATTTGATTATCTCTCTGTAAGATATGATGGACTTTTCCTTGTATTTAGCTGCAAAGGGCCTTCTTTAAGATCTGAAGTAGTAACTCTGTCTTCTCTTCCCTATTCTCTCTTCTCCTCTCCTCTCCTCCCCATCTTTTCCTCCTCTTTTCAGTACTGGAGACTGAACTCCACTGGCTACATACCCAGCATTATATATATATATATATATATATATATATATATATATATATATTTTTTTTTTGGCACAAGGTCTTGTAGTGAAGTTCAGGCTGGCCTAGAACTCATGGTGATCCTCTTGCCTCAGCCTTCCAAGTTCTGGGATATTTATAGGCGTGTGCCACCACACCTAGCACTAGCCCTTACATTTTTTTTTGAGTCAGAGTCTTGCTATGTAATTCAGGCTGGCCTTGAACTCACTGTGTAGCCCCGGCTGGCCTCAAACTCCCAGAAATTCTCCTGCCTCAGCCTCCCTTGTGCTGGGATTACAGGAATGCACCACCAACTCCTTAAATTTTGAGACAGGGTCTCACTAAATCAGTAATTGCTTGGGCTGGGCTTAATCTTAGGATCCTCTTGCTTCAGCCTCCCATAGTGCTGGGGTTATAGACATACCTCATCACTCCTGGCTTGATTACTTGGCTTCTAGTTGCATATTGTCGATTATTCCTGCTGTTTTCATACACATATTTTCAAAATGATACTCCATTTGATGAGGTGATCTTAGTGCCAAAAGGTCAGATGTATACAGCAGGTTTGCCAGAACCCTCTAGCAGGGCTCCTTGTCCAATACTCCATGGTTCTGCGATCTTTCGGTCTACTTTTTGGCCCTGGTGGGACCCTTGATTGTCTGACTTGGAGGCTGGATGAATAAGCCAGGATCATTCTGTACATGAAATAGCAAAGTTGATTTTTTTTCTTTTTAAAATAAAATAAAAAGACATTGTTTTTCTGCCATCATATCAGCAGATCCCTGAAGAGGGTACATCCCACTTTGGAGAGCTCTGGCTCCTTGCTGAGCTTCAGCTTGTTTAATTGGGATGATGGGCAACATGCTATTTAATTAGGAAATGAGATAGTGTAGGAAGCAGTGTCTGGCACATGAACAATGGGTACTGGAATCTCAGTTCCTATAGCAAAGCTTCAGTAGATCAGTCTTTAGGTGTTTCAAAGAAAGCTGTGTTTTGTTTTGTTCCCCTTCTTAGGGATGGTTCTTTCTTTTTTCTTAGGGATGTTGCTTAGGCTGGTGTACTCACACAATCCTCCTGCCTCAGCCTCCTTAGTAGCTGGGACCACAGGCACATGCCACTGCACTTGGCTTAAACGTTGCTTTTTTAAATGATCTGGTTCTGATTGTCCTAATGGCTCTGTTTAACTGCTGGGTTGCTTATGAGCAACTAGAAGAAAGTGGAAAAATCTGCCTTGTTTATGCTCTTACACACCTCCTTTCCGTTGATAAGTAATAACAGTGGGTCAAAACTCATCTTTGTCCTGAGCAGACTTATGATAGTGGAATGAACCAGCTAATTTGAGAAGGAAACAATGGTTGAGGAAAAGGAAATTCCATTTTGCATTGCTTTTGAACTGGCTGGTTTAGCTGACGTTATGAGTGAACAGTCTGAGTGAATAGAATATTCTAAGCTAGAAATGCTTTGGGAACTCATTCCTAATGGATATGCAAAGCCCCTATGATGGGAACTCACTCTCCTGCCAGCCTTTTTTTTCTGGAAAACCAACCTCAGTGAATTTTATTTTCATTTGCATCTTTTGTCTCCTATATAAAAAAATCTTTGCCAAAGACCATTAAGGTCAATAAGATTTTCTGTTATGCTTTCTTAGGTAGAAAAAAGCTCAAAGGCTCCAAATGTAAGGCTATGACAAGGAGAGGGAACTACTAATTACCCTGATTTGATCAGTACATACTATGTGCATGTGTTGAAATATCACATGACCCCATTACTGTGTATGATTATTATATGGTAATAAAAAACTCAGAAACCCAAAAAAGCTTTATAGTTTGAGATCTTAGATATATGCCTGCAATACGTTTTGAGTTAGTTTTAATATGTGTGCTCTTTACAGAGCTTGTTTAACATTTCCTCTTACGATATTTTATTGTAACTTCTAAGTTGCTAATTTAATGCTTGGGGTTTCATTTAATTTTAACTACCCTTTGTGTGTGTGTGTGTGTGTGTGTGTGTATCCATCCATTTATTCATATGGAGTTTGCAAATGAAAAAGAAAAAGGTGTTGAGATTGGTTTGTTTTGAGCTGGGCATGAAAAAGAGCCAAAACTCTAAATGAATTGCAAAATCAGTGTATAGACGTGTTAACTAATCTCTGGATTGGTTAGTTCTGCTGGTTTGCTTTGGTACTTTGTGAACAAGAAGACTCATCTTCCTCACCTTTTACCTTTGCCTCATAGCAAGTAGGAGAGATACTTAATTTGTCATCTGTTAGGAGGAGAATCTACAGTAGTGTGGTACTGCTGCCTAGGAACTCATCTGTTGAGGGGGCAGTCATGGTCCTAATGTAGGCAGTCTAAGACATTGGTTCTGTGTGCTGTTGGCTGTCTATACCAGCCATATTTACATTGAGAGATGAGTGTTTTCTCTGGAGGGTGGAAATTATGGTCCATGTTTTGCATAACCAAAAACCCAGAGAGGTTTGCATCACACAGTTAACACAGGGGGGGCTCAAGGGCCCTCTCTCTGTTGTCTGCCGTCTCTACCCTCGGGAAAATGATCCTGGACTCCCTCTGGCTGGATCAAATGTTGTTAGGCTGCTGTCATCATGTGGTTTCCATGCCGAAGCCCCTACTGGCTTTGAGAGCTGTAGGCCACACTGCCTATGTCTGACCAAGACCAGTGCTCTGTGGTTTCTGTGCTATAGGCTTCAGGTTAACCAAACTTGGGTTGCTGTGTGGCTCTGTTATTTTAAATATTTGTAGAGGGGCAGTCCCTTTAATATGACTTTACTGTCCTTCCATGGATGCTGGGCTTCAAACTTCTGCTACATTTGATCTAAACTGTTCTTTTTCTCCCCCTCTCTCTTCCAGTGGAGGCCATAGTGGAGTTTGACTACCAGGCCCAGCATGACGATGAGCTGACGATCAGCGTGGGTGAGGTCATCACCAACATCAGGAAGGAGGATGGAGGCTGGTGGGAGGGACAGATCAATGGCAGGAGAGGTTTGTTCCCTGACAACTTTGTAAGAGTGAGTACAAAGCAAAACCATTTTCCTGTCTCCTGTGTGGGCTGTGCTGAGCAAAGGCTATGGGGCACTTGAGGATGAACTGCATGGAACTGGGGGCTGTCTTGAAAACTTGATCTCCTAGGTGATATCAAGAAGAGTACATGTAGTTTTGCTCTTGACATCTGGGATACCTGTTTTGAAATAGCTTTTTTAAAGGCCCAAAATGCTATCTTCCTAAACTCTGTATCACTTAGAAAAGGCTTAAAAAATAATAGGAAGCTTGTTAAATTGTTTGATTTATGTACTTGTTTATTTGCTTGAAGAACATAAAAGACTTTTTCCTTCTTCCATTCCATGTAAAATAGAGGTGAAACTTAGTTTATACCACTTATCTGAAGTGGCAATCAATCTAAGTGCAGAATCTGAATTAATGTGGTTTTCCATCTTTGTATGTGTATACTGCCTTTTTGATAGGAGCAATATTATTTTCCTCTGCCCTGTTATGTCCGTAAAGCTTGAAAGAAACCTATTTGTTCAGCAAGGTTTTGAAAATTATACCTTTTGCAGAAGTCATCTAGGGCTTAATTGCAAAAATATAGCCCATTCATGTTTATAAATTACATATGGCACCATTGTAAATGCTAGTTTGAATTGTTGTGTAAAAAAGGGATCACCTGGAGGTTTGTTTCTCATGGGAAACATGCCATATGTTTCTTATCCAGCATGCAAGAAGAAGGGATTGTCCTTGGTAGGAAGATCTGCATGAAGAAATTCCAGTCCTTTGTGGTATCAGGCCATACTTAGGAACATTCTGGGGTTGTGGGGTCAGGTAGTATGGGGGTCTTGGTTCCACAGAAGCAGGTAGCTCCTTCAAAGGAGCACCAAGGGCTGGGGGAGAGGGTTTTGTGGTAAGGGGTGTTGGTGAAAAAATGTGTGACATATTCCCACCCTTGGGCCTTTTATCCCTACCCTGTGGGAGTCTAAAATGAGCAGGAATCTAGTTCAGTTTTTCTTAAGGATCTTGCTATGAGGTGGTCCTAACATTTCTTTTCTTTTTGGTGTTCAGAACAGTAGGAGTTTTGGCAACGTGCTGATAAACATTGCTTTGTGTAGTGGTAGGGGTGTCTAGACACCCCTCCTCTCCCATCACCCTAGACTGTGCCTGAATCCATAAGTTCTCTAGTTTTATGAGTAGGAAAGCATTACATCCCAGCCACCAGGGATTGACTCTGTTGATTTGTAAATGAGAGGTAATTTTTTTGCCTTTCCAAACAAAACCTCCAGTTTGGGGAAAGGACTGTCTTTGAAGTTGAGCCAAATTCTCATGTAAAAGGAGGGTTTTTTCCCAAACAAAAGGGGCAATTGTGGGAGTGAAGATGAATGAGGAAGGAAGGGTGAGAGAGGAAGATTGAGGGAAAGGGAGAAGAGGACACTGGGAAGAAGGGAGGGCTGTGGGAAAGGGAGGAGTGTAGGAAAGAGAAAGGATGAGACTGGGAGGAAGGGACTGCAGCGTGGGCTCTAGTTTTGAGAGCACGCCCTATTCTGAATTCCTTGAATGTGTCCTATTGGCTTAGTACACCCTATTTCAGACCACAAATCCACAGAATCCAAGAGTTGAATTGGAAAGTTCTTTAAAAAACCTATGGAATGCTTTGGACTCAAGGCTAGTATGCCACAAGGAATTGTGGAAGGTGAGAAGAAACCAGGACCTGGAAAGACAGGGCAGGAGTTATTCAGGGTGATATCAGGGATTACCTCTCTTGCTTTCTGCCTGTGGGGTTGCCACCAGTTGCCTGTTGCCCCTCACCAGAAAGGTGGCTGTTCCCACCCAGTCCACTTTCCACTATGCTTCCTGTCATCCTGTCAGGTTTGGGGCCTCTTTTGTCTTAAATCTTTGTTGCCTTGGGGTTTCTCTCAGCCACTTTATAAATGTCTGCTTATTCATCCTGCCTCCGCTTATTCCAGTGTGAGCATGCTGTTTCCCTTTGAGAGCCAACTACCTTATCAGCTGCTCTGGGGTTTAAACAGCACAGTACCACCAGTTTGTCAGCACTGTGGTGGCCTCCTAGTTGAGGTGCGCCACTGCCGTTGGTCCTCTCCTCTGGGCCTGTCTCCCTCTGCTCCTGCCCAATCAGTTGTTACCTGACCTTGGCTTGAGCCCTTGTCCCACTGAGGGGAAGCCATGCTTTTTTTGGGGGGGTAGTTTTTCCACTGAGGGCAGAAAGGATGTGGCAGGAATGTATGGGACTGTACAACTTGTGGTTGTCACAATTGGCAGAAAAAGAAACTTTGATTCTTTCAGATGGCTGAGTCTGTTTTCAAGTCCTCACCCTTAGGTCTATTATTGAAAATTCAGTAGGTGGATGCAGTGGAGATTAACAATAACCAGAACTCCTGTAGAGAGTTCTAAAAGCAGAAAAAGTGTCTTTGAGAAATAACAGATATATTAGCATATAGGTTTGCCTTTGAAAGTGACTTCCTGTATGTTTTAGTTAGAGAATAATTTGCTCATGGATTGAATCAGGCAGTTTTGTGGAATGCCATCATTTATTGGTGTGCCTTTATGTTGATGTCGTTACTGTCAGAGAGCCTGGCTTAAGCATTTTGTTAATTCACTTATCAGAGTTTTCTCAGTGTCACATTTGAGTATGCATTCCTGAAATGCTGGCATTTACTGTCTAGCCGGATTGTTTTGGGTAGTATCATTGTCTCTCTAGACAAGAATACTAGCTAGCCTCTGGGCACCAGGCCATCCCATCATTAAAAGGTATGTTCTTTGCCAGTTCTTGAACTGAGATTTGTTGGCCCACATGGCCTTTTGGGTTTGTTCCTTCTTTTATTTAGTTCTGACTTGTTTACTCTGTGGCAGAAAAATTTTTTTCAAATTTTCCTTCCCTGTCTTTCCCCTACCTCTTTCCTTACCTGCTTTTGGAATTCCTTTAAATACTTTTAAATATTTTAAAGCTCATTTCAACGTGAAATTTACCTAAAAATGTGTAAGTCACTGGTGTGCATGATGATTATTGTTTTTGCATAAGAACATACCTCTCAGGGCCAGGGGTTTAGCTCAGTAGCACAAACCCCTACTTGGGAAGCACAGGATCATAAGTTCAATCCCCGGTACCAAAACACAAAACAAAAAGCAAAACAAAACAAAAAACATACCTCTCTAACCACCATCCAGATCAATATTGTCCCTCCAGAAAGTTCTATCCTATCCTTTTCTAGTTGTTCTCCTCCCTTGGTAATCAATCTTAATAAATTAGTGTTTTTTGTACTTGAAATTCATATAAATGGAGTCACACAATATGTATTTATAATGCATGGCTTCTTTTGTGCAACAAAAAGTTGTTGCATGTATTAGTACTTCCCACACTAATGCATATACCATAATGTATTTATCCATTCTCCTGCTGATGGATATTTGGGTTGTTTCTAGTTTGGGGATTCTATAAAGTTTCTGAATATTCTTGTGTGTCTTCTATGGTCATGTATACTCATTTCTCCTGTGTATGTGTGGATATATATATATATATATATATATATATATATATGTATATCCACTTACAGGAGTGGAGCTGTGCCCTCACTTTCAATCAGGTGGTCTTTCTCTGTATAAAGCTGTGATCTCTGTGAGGGGGAGGTGTCACATTTATGCTTATGTTGTGTCTCATGAGCCAACTAAACTAATCACACATAATCTTGGTGTCAGAGTAGCTGCCCTGTTACTGACTGGTGAAGAGTACTGGAGCATAGAACTCAGTCTTGCAGGGATGATTTGATTGTTGTACCTCAGAACTATAAAGACTAATTCTTAAACTGGGTGTGGTGGTACACGCCTGTAATTCCAGAACTCTGGGAGGCTGAAACAAGAGGGTCACAAATTTGAGCCCAACCTGGGCAATTTAGTTGACTTAGTAAGACTCCATCTCAAAATAAAAAGTGAAAAAAGGGCTAGTGATATAGCTCAGTGTGAATGCTCTGGGTTTAATTCCCAGTACTGAAAAAAACCCCAAATTGTTACATTATTAAAATCATGCAAATAAAGAGCATGTATCTAAGTTTTGTTGAACTCAAAGAGGAAACTAGTACAATAACAAAACTGATTCAGTGAGGATATGAGAAACTGATTAAAAAGTCGGTGGAAAAAGGAATGTTCATGTAAGATTACAGTCAGATTTGAAACTGGTTCATATCTTAGAAGACAATACATCCTAACCTTTGGGGTTATTAACTGTACCATGAAAGATAAAATCCTTACCACTTTTTTGTGTTATCTTCTTTTATGGGGTTGTAAAATTTCCTAATAAAGTGTTAGTTAAATTAAGTTAAACTTCCAGAGAGGCTGATGACCCTCTTGGGGGACTTACTAGAAAATGCACCAGCATGACATTAGGTCATACAATCAATCCTTTTGGCCTAATTTTTAAGTTCTGTATTTTTTTCCCTGAATAGACCATGATAGACCATAATGTGGAAAACAATAATAGGAAAAATTTGGAGGAATCTTCAAAGTCATTTAGTTAAAAATATGACTGCCCTTGGGGAATTCATATTGCCATATAAACAGACAGTCACCTGTTTAGGTGGGCTCTGTGTACTTAATTACCGGTGTCTTGCTTTTAAATCCTTATTATGGAATTCAGAGGACAGTTAGGCAAAGGATTGATAAATATCCTTTTTCTAGGTTCTTCAGATATGGATCAGATTTCTGACATAGATACACACTTTTTAATGACCAGCTCGGTGAATTTTAAAAAGAGAACATGCACAACACGGTTTGGGCTGCCATGTGTATGTCAGCCAGCTCTTGGAGGGGACGTTTGGTAAAGCTCAGCAAGACACAGTCCCAGCTTCTCACAGTGCATGTGTTCATCATGTACTGTAAACATGTACTAATAAAAATAGAAATAGAAATAAAAAAAAGATAAAATGTGTCATCTGCCAAAAAAAAAAGACCCAGGCCCTTGACATTTTGTAGTTCACAAATAGACATGTAGAAAGCAGGAAGCTGTGGTAGGGGTTAAAAGAATATGCTTGTTGATCTTTAAATGCATCTGATACTGTCTGTGAGGAAGTGAGCTGTTTTCTGAGCTCGTTTCTGTATGTGTTAGGTAGAAGTACATTTTACAAGTTGCCTGCCTTTTTGTTGAAGGTTGAAGTGTGTTTACTTGTAACAGCTAGCTTTCCCATTCTCTCCACTGGGTGTTTAGACCTCTGTTTGGTATATTCAGAGCCTGTTTTTGTATTTGAGTAGAGTGGTTAGTGTTTTTTAAATGAAGGAGAGGAAAGGGCAGTTGTTTGCATACTTGTACACTCCAAGATAAAGCTCACAATTGCAGTGCTGATTTATGAAAGAGTCAAAAATCCACTGTGACAAGTAACAGGTATTTCCAGGTTGCTGTTCCATATTCAAAGACCCTAACATAGATATCTCGTATCGAATTTCACTTTTCTTTAAACTTGGAACACAAAGGCCATTAATTTTGTGAATTATATGGATGGTTGTTTTCAAGATACTTGTTACTTTTGAAAAGGTAGCAGCAATTTTTGCAGTGTGTTTTATGCTGTGAAGAGCCTGTTTCTCACAGCAGGGAGCTGTGATGTGCTTGGGTGTGTGGGGGTCTGTTGTACTCATGAACATTTCCTGGGTGTCTGCTGTGCATTAGACACAGAGGATTTAAGTGCAAGAGACCCATTGAATGGAAATCATCATGTTTTTTAGTTTAATTCCTAGGTAGATGCTTGTAAATTGCTTATGATGAATCACTTTATTGCTAGTATTTAGAACCTTTAGGAAATGACGCCTCAGAAATGTCTTTCAGGTGTAGCTGGTTTTTGGGTTTTGAGCCTGTTGCAAGATCCTACCTCCTCAATTTGTTGGGGATGAGAAGTTGCTGCCTGCTTGGCCCAGCCCCTGCTTCTTTGGCTCTGGCCCACAGTATTTTCTATGACCCTTAGGCAATCTCAGTCTTAGAATACCAGGAAGAACAGCTGGTTAGAACAATTATGTCACTTTGGCTAAAGTAGTGCAATCAGTAATAACAATAGTATGAAAAATAGCCTTACAATGATACCTTGAAATAACCATTAATTTACCACCTTTAACTGTATGAACTAGACTTGTGGTTATGTAACAAAACCTCAAACAAACCAGAAAATTATATGCAGTAAATAAGTACTTAATATGTCAATTTTTCCCTTAGGGGAGAAAATTTAAAAGGGGTTAGGGAGAATCTAGAGAAATAGAAAAAGAAGAAGAGATTAGAAGCAAGACTAGAGGACAAAGGGGGATCACACAAACTTTGGGAAACTGGTGCAGAAGATGGGAAGGAAAGAGAAAAGGAAGAAATAAAAGGACGACCAGGCCAGAACAACAACTACAAAGAAATTAGAGATCACATTCAGACATATAAAAATAAGATACAAAAAATGAAAGAGAAAAACAAGAAAAGAGAGGAAAAGAAAAAAAAGTCCACTTCCAGGTTTGGCTCTCCTGTCCCTTGTAGACAACATATAGAGACAGAGTCCTGATGTGTGTTGGTTTATCCCAGCGAGCCAGCAATAGCCTTATGGTATGGTAGTGGATAGTCTCAGTGAGGCTATAGCTTTATTTTCCCTGAAGTTTAGGCCGGATTTTGCCTATGATGCTTAAATCAGACCTATTCAATCTGCAGCAGCCCGCACACTTTCTGGGAGCTTAAATTCAGCTGAGAGGCGCTAGATGGACCCAGCAGTTGTTGTGAGTTCTCAGCTCAGGTGGCCCCTCTCCAAGATGGCTCCCAGCAAATTGCTCTTTCCCACAGATGACTGAGCCCTCAGCACTCACCCCCAGCTAGTGCCGTCCTTCATGTCTACTGCTCTCCTCCACTGTGTGTCTCTCTGTGGAGACCTCTGATGTTGCCAGCAGTCACTGTGTGTCCACAGGTTTGAACTGCTCCTCTCATGCAGTGAGGGAAAAGGAGCTACCTCCTCCTCCTTTGTTGAAGTTTCTCTTTTCACTTTCCCTGTGGGCTTCAATTCTTGCTTCAAATCCTTCCTAGGTCCACTTGACACACTTCCCTCCTTGTTTTTCTTGTTTTGCTGTATTCCAGTGCCTGGACAACAACTCTCAAAGAGGCTCTTTCTCCTGCTGATTATTGTTCTGCTATCTTCCCAGAAGTCTGGAATCATCATTGTATCATCACAAATGTAATTTACTCCACAGGATGAATTTTAGAGCCTGTGGCCTGGCTTTGAGTCATTTTGTGCTCTGGAGAGCATGTGTTAGACATTGTTCTGCAAAGATTTTCAACAAAGGTGTTCCTGATTAAAACGCCAGTTAAGCTGTTGAATGGGTTCATCAGGCAACTCTTAGAATGTACTAAATGAATCTCAAATTAGATTTTTGGGCCCTGATTTCTTGGTTACTTTATGGAATATTAATTGTCACATATATAATAGTAGGCTTACTGGCTGCTTGGTTCTGTGTATATAATCTGCCTGTGTCTGTCTATACAATAACTAAAATGTATTGATCACTTTATGTGTCAGGCGGGAAGGAGGCTAAGCCCTTCATGTGTTTTATTTCATTAAATCCTTATACCACCTTATGACAAAGGTACTAATTTTATTATCTTCACTTTAGAAGAAAAAATGGAAGCATATCAAGGTTAAAGGACTTACCTGAAGTTGTAAGTTAGTGAGGAGCAGACAGATTACTAGAACCAGGCAGGCAGGCTTTAGAGCCTGAACTCCAGTGGCAGCATTATCTATCTGGGTGTGTAGTTTGTCTAGATAACAGTAAGCCCCTTATCATGATTTCTTGCTGGATTAAGCTTCATCTGAGTGTCCTATCAGTTGGTCAAGGTTGTTAACTTACTTTCTGAAATTTAAAAAATTCTTTCCAGAAGTCAGTTATTTCCAACTAAATGGGAAGCCCTTGGCTAGATTTCTGGGCTTGTATTCCTACAAATTGTTAAAGAAAGGCAATTAGGGAAAATACTATGTTTTAACCCATTTGTAAGCAAACGTCATTTTTAGGGTATTCAGGATACACTTTTCAGAAGGAGTGCGAATCGTAGATAATTCAGATGTGTGACTGTTGATTGTTTCTCATCCATATGGCCAGTGAAAACAGCTGATTCCAGTTCAAGTACTGTAGTTTATTTACATAAAGAGCTCTAAAACTAACAAAAAGAAGCTGTTACATAGTGTTATGAGAAGCGTTACTTTAAGTAGGTCTGCAGTAATTAAGGACAAGTGTGTGACCAGTAAGAACCCACATCATTTGGCAAATTCTTTAGGCTTTGTAATTGTTACTGTGCAGGAAGGGTGTGTGTCTGTCTTGTGATTCAACAACTGTGACCTCAGTAAATTTTAGTCTCCTGACCAAGTTGATTGTGGTGATTATGTATAATGGAATCTTATTTTCTTAAAGACAAGATTATCACATCTTAGCTTAGAAAGGGACTTTGGGATCATGTGTTTTAACCCCCAGCTTTCTAGCAGATTAAAAATCCAAACCATCTAGGATGTTGCTGTGATAATTACTTGTGAAGTGTGGGGTTCCCACCAAGGACTCTGCCAGTGGGTTGCTGACCTGGCTCTGCTCTGGCGACACTGCATTGTCAGAATTTTGGGATAAAGCCAGGAGTTGGGATAAAAGAATATTTTTAAAAGTTCAGGCAGTTCTGCTGCTTGATAAAGCTTGGACATCCACTTTGTACTGTGGCACTACTAGGGCAGCATCATTGTTTACACCTGCTGTCTTTTCTTAAGAACATGGATTGGTAGTCAGTGACCTAGATTTGAAAATATGATTATGTTATTTTAAAAGTAGCTTTATGTATAAATGATGAAATAAATGAATATGTGAGAAAATATAATCATGCTGGAAATTGTAAAATAGAAGTCTGCAGATACACAAAGAACATAGTAATAGGTAAATAGTGCTTATTTGGAGTCCACTAGAATGAATACATTTTAATTGCCAAATCTCTGAACTAAATAATTAATTCTGTCCTACCCTTTACCCAGTGGTAGTGAGGTGGGGAGAATTTCTAGGAATGGTCTTCAAGATTCTATTTTCACATCCCCCCAATGTTTGAATGTAATGAGCTACCACTCTAGTGATTGTATTATATTATGTGACACATCAGGCCCTAAAAAATGAAGATTCTGTAGGCCTAAGTTTTTACCTGAGCCGTTTTGAGGAGAAAACTCTCTCTGCCTACTGGTAGAAGAGGAAGTTGGAGAGGTTCAAAGCTTGAGAAGGACCTTTGTGCTTTGAAGGAGGAGTCACATGAGTAGAGGGGACATATAGGAGCAGAGAACTGAGCTTGACTGACAGAGAAAAATAAATGCAGACCTCAGAACTACAGCCACCAGGAAGTGGATTCTGCTAAAAACCCCAGTAAGATTAGAAGTGGATTATTCTCACAAGTTTCCAGATACAAGTCCAGACTGGTAGCTTTCTTGTGAGACCCTACAGGATCAAAGAACCAAGTTTAGCCTACCAAGATTTTTGACTTACAGAACTGTGAGATAATAATGGGGTGTTGTTTTAGGTTATTTCATTGCATGGCTTACAATGCAGATAGCAAATGGCCTAGTGTATAGCTCTCTCTTGTCTGTGGACAGCTTGTCAATGGAGGCTGGGGAGTATGTACTTCTATACCTCATTTGGTGGCACCAGGCAACTCATGGCAGCTCTCCCTTCATCTGCTAGGGGATGGGAATTCTGGATTTCTTCCATTCTCCTCTCCTCCTTTATGAGCAATATTATGTAGCTCACCCTCACCCCTGTATTGGAGAGTGAGAAAGATCTTGAAGAGAGAGGAGCTCAACTCATTAAACCTGCATAAAAGTCCTGGGCAAACTCCTGACTCACCCACATACGAATATGATAGAATTAACATGCCAAAAGGCTTAAGAATACTAGAAATTTAAGTGTGATTTTCAGAATGACCTCTGAGTAATACAAGTGAAGCAATCTAGAACAGCATTGCAATGTTTCTGGATACTAAACTATCACTGGACCCACAGCCTATGGAAGTAGCCCAGGACCTTCATGCTTAATCTAGGTAGAATGAGACTGCGTGCTGAAGTTGAAACAGGATCTAGAAGCTGGATATGGTGGTACATGCCTGTCACCCCAGCGTTCTGAGAGGCTGAGGCAGGAGAATTAAAGTTTGACCCTAGCCTGGGGAATTGAGTGAGACTGTGTCTGAAAATAAAAAAATGAATGTAGGGGAATATAGTTCCCAGTACTGCAAAACAAAACAACAAAAACAAAACAAACAAACAAAATTCCAGAATATTGTGATAAAATAGTCCAAATGTCTAGGACATGATAAAACACTTGCCATACGAAGAAACAAAACTACAGGCAGTTGAAAGATACCAACTCTGAGAAGGCTCATATGTAGAAATTAGATAACAGAGATTTTAAATCATCCATCATTAAAATGCTTTAACAAGCAATTAAAACCTCCAAACAAATGAAACATTAGAAAATCTTAGCAAGTGAATAGAAGATATAAAAGGTGAAAATTATAGAACTGAAAACTAGCCAAATTAAAAATCTTCCAGGATGAGTTCAATAGTAGATTAGATATGACATGGAAAAAATTAGTGAACTTGAAAATGGATCAATAAATTTCACTCAATCTGAACAATACAAAGTTTGTAAAACAAACGAATAGAACCTTAAAGACCAGTAGAATAGTAAGAAGGATATGGGAGTAAAAATATTCAACTAAATCATAGTTGAAAACTTCTCAAATATAGGAAAAAGGCATACACTTTCAGAATTAAGAAGCTGAGCAAAACCTAAACAAGATAAGTGCAAAGAAGTCTATATCAAGTTATATCATCATTAAGCTTCTAAAAACTAAAGACAAGCTGAGCATGGTGGTACACTTCTACAATCCCAGTATTCTGGGAGGCTGAGGAGGATTGCAAGTTTGAGCCCACCTGGGCAATTTAGTGACTTAAACAGACCTTGTCTTGAAATTAAATGGATTAGGGATATAGTTTAGGGTGAAGGCTCTGTGTTCAACCACACATACGAAAGCAAGACAAAAAGTATCAAGATATAAAGAGACAAACATTATATTATCTGTAGGAGAAGGACGATTTGAATGACAGTAAATTTATTATGAAATCATGGCATCCAGAAGGAAGTACACAACATTTTCCAGTTCTGAAAGAATAGTCAACTCAAAATTCCTTTGGGAATTCCTTTAGGAATGAAGAAAAAATAAAAAAAAATCTCCAATGAAGCAAAACTAAAAGAATTTATCAGTAGCAGACCTACATTTAAGGAGGTCTAAAGAAAATTTGTTAAATCAGGTGTGGTGTTGCATGCATGTAATCCCAACTATTCATGAAGCTGAAGGAGGAAGATTAGAGATTCAACACTAACCTACTTAGTAAGATGCTGGTGCAAAATAATGTTTAAAAGGCAGGAGATGCTGCTCAGTAGTAGAGTGTTTACCTAGCATGTGTGAGGTCCTGAGTTCAGCTCCCACCACTACCAACAAAAACAAAAACTAATAAAAATGGTAGGAAAAAAGAAAATTCTTCAAATACAAAGGAAAATGATAATAGAAGACCTAGAACTTGACACACACACTAGTGCATAGGCAAAAATAGAGAGAGATATAAGGAGTTATTTTCCTTCTTATTACTCTTTAAAATCATGGTTGATAATGGGTGTGACAATTAAAGTGTGGTATTCATAATATATAGAAGTACTATATAGGAAAGTCATACTTAAGGAGGAAGGTAATAAAGAAACCTAAGTGGAAGTGAGGTATTTATACTTCACTTGAACTGGGAATTCTGTGTCTGTCGTAAGTTATGTGTGTATGTTGTAATTAAAAGTTCTAATTCAGATGTGGTGGTGAAAGCCTATAATCCTAAAACTTGAGAGGTGAGACAGGAGTATCACTGTGAGTTTGAGGCCCATCTGGGGTACATAGTTGGTCAAGGCTGGTCTGGACCACATAGTGAGACTGTCTCAAAAAAGACAAAAAGCTAAAAACCACTTTTTTTTGGTATTGGGTTTCAAACTTATGACCACATGCTTGCTAGGCTGGCGCTGCCTCTAAGCTAAATCTCCGGTCTTTTTTTTTTCTTTTGTACTGGGAATTGAACTCATGACCTTGTGCTTGCCAGGCATAAAAACCACTTTAAAAGCTATACAAACAGATATACTAAAAGACTATAGATAGATCAAATGGAATTTAGAAAATGTACAAGGAACCCACAGGATGAGAAGGAAAAGGAAACGAGAATAACTAACAATGAGCAAAAAGAATACCACCCATAGGTAGGCTTAAGCCTTAACATGTTAATAATTACTTGAAATGTAAAAGGTCTAAATATACCAATTAAGAAAATTAATAAATGGATTAAAAAACATGATTTGACTATATATTGTCCACAAGAAACTTACTTCAAATACATTTATTGTTTTTTTTTTTTTGTACCGGGGATTGAACTCACGATCTTGCACTAACCAGGTAAGTGCTTAACATACTAAGCTAAATCCTGAGCCCTTCAAATACATTTATATAGGTACACCGAAAGTAAAAGGGTGGAAAAAAGATACACCACATAAATGTTGATTTTAAAAAAGGAAGGGAAATAGTTCTTTAAATACAAAGGAAATGATAATAGAAGGCCTAGAACTTCTCTCTCTCTCTCTCTCTCTCTCTCTCTCTCTCTCTCTCACCCACATACACACACACACACACACACACACACACACACACACACACACACACACCAAACAGAGAAGTAGATTAAAGAACAAAGCAAGTTACCAGGGACAACTACAGAATGATAAAAAGTGTCATTCTACCAACAAAATATAGCAGTCTTACGTGTATATGCACCAAGCTTCAAAGTATAGATGATTTGTGATTTGCATTGGTTTAACTTTTGATTTTTAAACGTTACAATGGTACAAAAGCAATAGGAATTCAGTTGAAGCTGCACTTCAAATTTTGAATTTTGATGCTTTTTCCTGGGCTATTGACACACAGTTCAATGCTGTATTATGATGATAAACAGTGTCAGTGACCTTAGTACCCAGTCAGCCACACAATCATAAGGGTAAACAACTGATTCTCTAAGTGTGCTGTGTTGCTAAACTATGATGTTTGGTATGTTAGATGTGTTATATATGTTTTTGACTTAAGGTAATTTCATTTTACAATGGGATAATCGGGACACAAGTTGAGGACCAGCTATATGTGAAACAAAACCAGATAGAACTTAAAGATAGACAAATTCACAATTACAGGTGGGAAATTTAACACTCCTTTTCTCAGTGCTTGACAGATCTATTAAACAGAAAACCAGCAAGGATATAGAAGAAATAAACATCATCAACTAAGAGATTCTAATTGATTGTATATAGAATGCTCTACCTAGAAACAACATAGAACACATTCTTTTCAAGTACCCCTGAGACATTCACCAAATTAGACCCTATGTTGGGTCATAAAATTAATGTCAGTTACATTTAAAGTACTTTAAATCAGAGTATATTCTCTGACCATAATGTAATCAAGCTATAAATCAATAACAAATTCTAGGTAAATCTCCAACCACTTAGAAATAAAATAACACATTTCTAGAGGAAGTCTCAGAAGAACTTTATAAATAGATCTAACACAATGAAAATGAAGATAAACATATTAAAATTTGTGAGGCACAGCTAAAGCAGTGCTGAGAGGAAAGTTCATTGAACTATAATGTTCATATTAGAATGTAGGAAAGGCCTCAAACCAATAATCTAAGAACCCACTTCAAGAAACTAGAAAAATAAAAGCAAACTAAGTTCAAAATAAGCAAGAAAAAAATAAGGAAATAGTGAAGATTACAGCAGTCATCAGTGATACTGGAAACAGAAAAATAGTGATCAGTGAAAATACTGGACCTTTAAAAATCTCCATAAAATAAATAAGCCTTTAAGGAGACTGACAAAAAATAAAACAGTTGTAAATTATAATATTAGGAATAAAATGGAATGGTATTATAGATCCTACAGCTATTAAAAAGTAAAAAGAGAATGCAAGAAACAATTCTATGTGCATATATCTCACAAGTTAGATGAAATGGACCAATTTCTCAAAAACCACAAAAAAACTTATGCAAGATGAATTGGATAACCTCAATAGTTGTACTATTATTATAGAAATTAAACTTGTAATTAAAAAAAAAAACTTCCAAAAAAGGAAATCTCTAGATCTAGAGAATTCACGGTGGACCTTCACCAAACATTTAAAGCATAATTAGCACTAATTCTACATAATCTTCTAGAAAACAGAATAGAGAGTACCCCCCAATTCATTTTATGAGGTCTGAATAACCTTGATTTCAAGAGCATATAGATAGTACAAAAATGCAAACCAATATCCCCGAAGAGCATAGATTTAAAAATTCAACAAAGTATTGGTAAAACAAATCTAGCAACCTATGAAATGAATTGTATAGCACAACCATATGGAGTTTATTCCAGATATGCAATATTGTTTCAGTGTTGTAAAGTTGACAACTGTAATCTACTATATTAATAGGCTCTAGAAGAAAAAATCATATTGCATGATTATATCAATAGATCCATTAAAACATTTGACAAAATTAAATACCAATTAATGATGTTTAGTTTTTCTATATCCTTGCTGGTTTTCTGTTTAATAGATCTGTCAAGCACTGAGAAAAGTAGTGTTAAGTTTCCCACCGGTAATTGTGAGTCAGTAAACTAGGGTTCGAAGGGAACTTCTGCCCCAACTTGATTGAAAGCATCAACAAATGACTTACATTTAATACCATACAAAATAGTGAAGGCCCATGTGCTTTGCCCCTGAGAATGGAAACAAGGCAGGGATGTCTGGAAACAAGCTGAACATCCTTCAGTAGTGGGTAAATTGTTAACCAAATTCTTGTCCATACCATGGAAAACTACTCAGTAGTAAAATGAATCGACTTGATACACAGGACTTGAATAGATCTCAGGGCCATTGTGCTTTGTGAATACAGCCAATCTCAGATGTTACATAGTGATTCTGTTTATATTCTTGAAGTGACAAAGCCATAGAGTTGGGAAATAGATTACTGGTTGCCATGGGACAGTGATGAGGCTTGTGGGAGATGACTAATGTTATCATAAAGGAATAGCATGGGGGAGATCCTTTGTGGAGATGAAATAGTTTTCTATACTGATTGTGATGGTGGTTGTACAAATCTATGGATCAAATTGACTATAGAGCCACACACACATATACACACAAATGCATATAAATCAGCACAAGAAAGACTGATAAAGCCAGGGATTTAGCTCAGTGGCATAAGCACCTGCCTGGCGAGTGCAAGGCTGTCATGAGCTCCATCCCTGATACAAAAAAAAAAAGATAAAACTAAATGAGGTCTACAGTGAACAGTATTATACTGATATCAATTTCTGGTCATATAAGGTATCATCACTGGGGGATGTGTTCATGGGCTTCTTCTGCACTATTTTTGTAAGTTCTTGTGAATATATAATTATTTTTAATGCCATTTTGCCTTAACACTGGCTATTATGGGAGGAACTTTAAAATTTCTCATTGCTCATTTGCGACCACCTGGATATAACTGGAGGTCATTTTGTTAAATGAAATAAACCCTTCAGAGAAAGGCAAGTAAGTACCTTATGACCTCCCTGATACGTGGAATCTAAACAAGTTGATCCCACTGAAGTTGAGAATAGAATGGTGGCTACGAGAGGCTGCAGAGGGAAGTGGGGAGGGATGAGGAAAGGCTGATCAGTAGATAGTAGGGACTGACTAGGAAAACGACCTTTCATATGGTCTTTTTGAGGTGGAGTTTCACTGTGCAGTTCAGGTTGGCCTTGAACTCACTGTGTAGTCCAGCCTGGCCTCAAACTCACAGTGATCTTCCTGCGTCAGCCTCCCAAGTGCTGAGATTAGAGGTGCGTGCCACCATGCCTGGCCAAGAGCAAGACCTTCTGATGTGCTGTTGTTGCCTTGTAGGGTGACAATTGATAATAGTAATGAATTATGTTTTTAAAAAGCTAAAAGAAAGGATTTTGAAAACAGTGATAAATTTTTGAGGTGCTAGATATGTTTAAGCTGATTTAGACATTATACAATGGGTATATGTATTAAAGCATTACATGGTGCCCCAGAGGATAGAGGAAAAATAAAAGACTTAAGATGTATTATGTACATGTGCCGACTCCCCACAATGAATGCAATCCCTATGAACTGCAAATGCATACTAATAAAATTATCAACACCCAGGCCATCTCCCAGACCCATGTGTATCTCTGATCACAGTTCTCGGTGTTAATATTTTTTAAGATTCCTAACTCTGGTCCTTGTTGTTCTCCATTAAGTAAACAAGAAAAAAATCCCACTTTTCCATATATGTACTATAATTCTCCAGCCTATTTTGGTCACAGGTATTTCAGTCAGCTCTCAGGATAGTTACATTCTGTGCATTATGCTGTGGTGGTTATGGCCGTGATTTAGGGAGACCCTGTTCCCTACTCTGAGCATATCCAAGGAACTGCTACCATCTGGCCTGTCAGTGGTTGCATGGATATGTGCAGGGACAGTGACAGAAGCAGAGTTGAGGAGAGAAAAGAAGAGTGTAGTATAGGCCTAGAGCAGGGAGGGGTAATGACAGGAGATGTTGGCCTCAGAGAGAGTGCTGGTGAAAGGGCTCATGTAGGGCCCTGCCCTGGGCCTGGTCTCTTGGGTCAGACATGTTTGAGGGGGAAAAAAGCAGGGGAAGGGGATATGACTGTTGGGGGCAGGGCTGCAGTTTATGATAGGGTGGCCAGGATAGGCCTCAGTAGAGGGTGATTTAAGACTTGAGGAAGTGAGAGGGTAAGCCCTGTGGGGATTGTCACAGTTACTTTTCTCATTGCTGAGACAAAATATCTGGCCCCCAAAGTTAAAGGAGGAAAGGTTTATTTGGCTCACTGTTTATGGAGGTTTCATCCCATTATCAGCTGGCTCCAAGAGAGGGTGGCTTGGTAGAGGGCCATCACAGAGGAGAAACAGTTCATAGTGGGGAAGTTGTAGCAAAGCAGCGAGGGAGAGAGGGAAGGAGGGAGAGATAGAGAGAGTGAGAGCAAGAGTGTGAGGTGGGGAGCTCTTCTGTCCCTTACATTATATCCAGTCTTCTACCAGGATTTGGGTTGTGCCAGTCCAATCAGTGGATTGATCCAGCAGTCACTCACCTTTAATCCCAGCATTGCACTACAAATCAATCACACACTTTAGATTTATTCAGCTCTGAAAAAACCCTACACCCAGACACAAACAGGGATCTAGGAAGAGAGACCTTTGGGCAGAGAGAATAAGATATGCAAAGTCCCTGAGGAAAGGAAGTCCGTGGTATGCTGGCAAAAGAAGAAAGAGACAAGTATGTCTTTAGAGGGGTTGATGCAGTGGAGAGTGGCAGGAGATGCAGTTGGAGTTATGGTGCTCTAGATGGGGTAGCACCATTGTCAGCACGTGTGGCAGAATGAGATGAGAAGAGATTGGGGTAGTTCTAACAAGAGAGTGATGTAATCAGAGCTGTAACAGGTTCCCTCAGGTTGCTGTGTTGAGAACAGACTGCTAGAGCTAAGGATGGAGAACACCAGTTTGGAGATCATTTACAGGAACCTAGGGAAAGCCAGGGGGTGACAGTGGGAGCAGTGAGAAGTTTTCATATTCTGAATATTTCTGAAAGTAAGGCCAATAGGACTTACCTGTTGAGACCAGCTGCATGGCAAGAGAGTGGGGAGGAGGGAAAATGCTAAGGTTTTTGTATTGAACACTGGGACAGAATTCAGGTGCTAGGTCCAGGCTAGAGAAAGGAATTTGCATAGCCAGTCTGCTGTGATAGGGACCTGAGCCCAGCTCTACCCAGAACCACCTCAGGCTCAGCAATTTGTACCCAAGGCTACTTTTCTTACCTGTCACCCAATGATGTGAGGTAATACATATAGAGCAACTTAGAGTGGCGTTTGGTATATGATAACCAGTCAACAAATATCAGTAGCTAATATAAATATTAAGTCACTCTGAGATACTGGAAAAATTCTTGGTGTTTGTCACTTGAGTACTCTTGGATGCAGGTGCCGCGAAGAAGTTGGGAGTACAGGAAGTTTATTTGGGGGAGGTGGGGGGATAGTTTCCATGAAAGAACATGGAGTGGGACAGGCAGAGTCTCTCAGTCTGTGATGCCCATCAATCCCAGCCAGCCCGCCAGAGAGCTCCTGAGCAAAGATTGCCCCTAAAAGAAAAGGGGAGATGTTAATCAGAGGGGACAAAATAAGATGAATAAATCCTGGGCACCTAGTTAATAGTTAATAATAATGCTTTGTGTAACACTTGAAATTTGTTGAGTAAATCTTAAGTATTTTCACCATAAATGAGTAACTCAGAAGTGGTAGACATGTTGCTTGTTATATTTCACAGTATAAATATGTAGCAAATCATGTTCTACACCTTATATAAACAGAGCTTTTATTTGTTGATCACACCTCAGTAAAACTGGAAAAAAGGATAAGTAGTGATGTCCAGGCTCTAGTACCCCCTCCCCAGGTCAGTAACTAGTGAGGGCTTTCCTGGAAGGAGCAGTGCTTTGGCTAGAAAGAAAGCTGAGGCTGATGCTGAGGGTGTGAATTTCTTTTTGCAGGACATGTGGACAGTATGCTTCTAGGGTCGCCTGGGAGGCATTTGGTTTTACTTAATTTCTTATATTACCAGGGAATTTGGAATTAACACTGCCTCCCAATCTTAGGGGTATATTTCATCATCTTTATGCCAGTGACAAAGATGAAATAAGAAATTCTAAAGGAAGTTCAGGGGGAGCAGAGCTAAAGATGTAAATGTTCCTTTTTAATGTGCAGTCACAACATGCAGCAGTGCCAAAGCTGCCTCTCTCTTTCTCTCTCTCTCTCTCTCTCTCTCTCTCTCTCTCTCTCTCTCTCTCTCTCATTTGTGGAAAGAGGTGCGTGAAGTTAGCAAAGTTTTGTTCTTAGCCAGCTTTTTTGCTTCTCATGAAAAAATAAACATTTCATTTATTGTCATACTTCCTTTGGGACCACCTGATTTGTTTTAAAAAGGCCCCAGAGAGGATCTGTGTCTGGGAGTCTGGGTGCAAAACAAAACGGGTCTGCCTGAGTTGCCGCTGAAAAGTTGTTCAAGCCAAACCACATCCTGCTCTGGGCTTTTGGAGGCTGGTGGTCCCAGGTGGAGACCCAGAGCCGAGCAACCTTGTGAACTCTGCTTGCCTCAAGAGCTCTAGGGTTGTGCTCAGTGTGTGGTGACACCCTGGCGTTTATGACCTCTTAACACCAAGCTTTTCTTCTACGGCTGCCCAACTCATTGGTCACCAGTAAAGCCTGTGAAACTCATCTAATTCCAGTTGTGGCTGTGCTATAAATCACATGGCTGCATGCTGCAGCTCTCAGGGAAATATTTTCCTGGCTATGAGTCAAAGCCATACGCAAGATCTGAGATGGCCAGTGCAGGTTGCTAGTGTCAGCACAGCGGGAGCTGGGTGAAAACCAGAAGGAACTGAACAGATTATGGAGGAAAAAATAAATTAAAATTGTATTTAAGATATTTACAGGATCTTCATTTTATTCATGACTATACCAATGTGTAATAGGAATTGTTGAAGTATTTAAATGTGAGCATATTCTTAGCTGGGTTATGTTTGGGCAGTATTTTGTTTGTGGTATCATCAGGTTTTGCTTTCAGATAAGATATGATTCATAGTAAAGAAATGACATCCAGAATCAATAGGGACAAATTGTGGGCCAAAGGTACATGACAGCTATTTAAAACCATAAACATTACCAAGTGATAACTGCTAAGCCTGTAGTCACACTGTAATATGGGAACCTTAACAGGCACACCAGGAAAGGAGTCAGGTTTATTGCTGTCATTGTGTAATTGCTGTCAAACAGCCTGGCTTATATTCACAATTCAATCTTCAACTGTTTCTTTCAGCTGCCAAGTTATCAGTGTGTGCACAACTATTTTTTCTCCTCCCAGATCTTTTTTTTTAATTTTTTTGCCAGTGCTGGTGGGGAGGGAGATGGAACCCAGGGTCTCACACAAGCTAGGCAGGTGATCTACCACTTAGCTATACCCCCCAGCCCCTCTCCCCGATCTAGAAATTGAGACAATTGCCAGACTTCCAATAAAAATAATACATCTGCCATGTGAAAATACTTTTAGCTATTCTGTGTTAAATGTGTGATTATGATGACATTTGGCACTGGTGGCACAAAATGTGAACTCTGAAACAAATTTGAATATGGAGCATGTCAGGTTTGTGTGGTTTTAGTGCTGAGAAATTTTCTTTCTGTGCTTATTGCTGTGTCTTCTAGGGACTGCTCTGTTATTTGCTTCAAAATGTCACATGATGGCTGATCTCTTTGGCACATATAATCCAGCCAATTATAGTGTGAGCTTCTGCTGTCAGTGGTAGTTAAAAATCCATATACTTTATTTCTTTTTTAGCCTCTGGTGTTTCTTTTATTCAATTTAACTCATCTTTTTATTTTAAAACTTGATTTGAATGAGTTCCATTAACAGATATTTTAAGGTGACAGTCAAGTCTAGGGTGCTGTCAACTTTAAACTGAGCACAATCCCCAGCCATCAAGCTAGATATGAAATCTAATTTCAGGCCTGTTGCAATACAGAGATATAACTCATCTGTAAACAGGCCTTGTAACATAGTACAGTTGATAAGCCACTGTTTTGGGCAGGGTGAAGTGTGTTATCTAGCTGTCTAAATGGTGGCCCTGATTGCAATTCTACCTGGGGTGCATCTCACAGTGTAGATGATAGTTAAAACCACAGATTCATCATTCTGTTTTAGTCCCATTACAGACAAGGTTGGGCCTTCATTATAGTGAAAGCTAAAATGAGGATTCACTTTACTAAAAATTGTATTTCTTTTTCTCTTTCAGTTGGAGTGTGTAAGCGAACATTAAAGCATAAAAACAATTAAAAGTCACTCTCTTTGTAATAAAAGTAACTGCAGGGCAATTCTTGGCTTGTGGCGTGAACTTGCAGTTGTTGGACTGCATGGTTGCTTATGTTTCTCTTGCTTGTCTGCCTTGATGGCAGAGACTGTTAGGTGATCTATTTCAACCCAGAGTGGCTGGAATGGTCTTATGGGCAGAGAATGAGCATGTTAAATATTCATCTGGTTTAACTGAATTTAACATACCATCTTTAAGATTAATCAGAAGTTTTAGTTATTAAATGATTCACTTTTTAATAGTATATAATTTATTTGCTGTTATCTAAGTTAGTGAGTTATTTAAGTGAAAATTGTTTCCAGGAAGTGGATCTTACCAAACTGATGCTCCTTGTATTTACATGTGATTACTGATTGTATTAAATTAGGAATATGGGAAAGGCAAGGAGTGGCAATCTAAAACCTTACAGTGTCTGACTACTAGTATATGTGTTATATATTGCAGATTTGGACCTGACACTTGCTGGCTGACATATTATAATTCTCAATTTCCATGGATTTTGATAATGATAGTTGGATATCGGTTTAAAGAACAGTGAATGAACATGTAATATTTTATATATATATATATATATATATATATATATATATATATATATATACAGGATATTTTTCCACTTTGATTTCTTCTTTCATTTCCTTGACACTGAAGTTTAATGATGTAGTGGGAAAATGGTTTAAAAAATAGTTTCTGAACCTTTGCCAAAAGTACTGGTTGTTTTTGAAAATTCAGGTGATCACTGTAAATTATTGAGTAAAACCCAAATGTTGTATGCATATTTGAATCTATTTATATTATAGTACTTTTTTCTACCATGGCCAAAACTTACACCTTAATTTTATAATATGAAATGTTATTAAACTATTAAAATATAGAAGAGTATGAGAATATAACCCACATGTAGCTACCCACCACCTAGTTTTATCAAGTGTTACCATTTTGTCATACTTCTGATCCTTTAAAAATAAATAAGATATACTTCTGGTTTCAGCTCAGAGATGTAGAGAACTGCAAACATGTCCCTCCCACGCTTCCAAGAAAAAATCTGAGCAGCCTGCAAATTAACAAACAACTGAGTTTCAGGAGCAAGTGGCCATTTCAAAATCTGGAGAGAGAGAGAGAGAGAGAGAGAGAGAGAGAGAGAGATCTTCTGAAACATGGTGGGCAGGACCTGAGTGTTTACTTATAGCACCAGAAGCTGCCAGATGCCACAGAAATACATTGAAAGACTAAGCTAGAAGACATGACAAATGACAGGAGACAGAGAGTTGCCTGCCTCGAGAACATGAAGCTCCAAGGCACAGCAGTTGGAGGGAGGTGGTTTTAGTCCTTTGCTGGCTTTTCCTCTATGGGCCCTACATGAATCTCATAGGATTAGGAAAAAAATTGAGAGAAAACTCATGGAGTAAGCTCAGAACTGCCGAGAAATCTACTCAAAGAGGAAAAGGCTTATTCTGCAGGGTAAGGACATGGTGTGAGGGCTCTGCTGAAATGCCATTGCAACTCACCCAGCCACCACCCCTCACCTTGGCCTCTTCCGTGTCTTAGCTGAAATGCGTTGCAATCTACAGGAAAAAGGGCCTCGAGATGGAGGTAGCCTGAGAACACTGGTGCTAACCACTGCAGCTGGGGGAAGGAGGTGGGGGAGCTCTAGCCCTGAAAGAGAGGCACAAACACCTGTGAAGTCTACACCCCAAAACACTGGCCTATTATGTACTCCAGAGAGTGAGGCTTAGAATATTCAAGAACTGCTCCAAGAATAACAAGCCTCCAGGAATAACAACAGTGGGCTATAGCAGGGAAAGCTACAAGAGACAGGCTTGCTCTAGAGAGCAGCACAAAGGGAAGGCCCAAAGATAAGAGAAGGGACAAGAAAACATCAGCAGAAGAGTCTGAAGTTTCTGGCATCCGTAGGAATAACAGACCTTTATGTAACACAACTTCTGTTTAGAGTAATACAAATCCCCACATGAAAGATGCATTTACCTAAGCATGTACTACTTTATATGAAAACGTCTAGCTTTCAACTGAAAATTACAAGGAATGCCAAAAGGCAAGTAAAACAGTCTAAAGAGATAAAGCAATCATTAGGACCAGATGTGGATGTGATGGAGCTGTTGAAAGTGTGAAGCCATACAGACATATATTATCATCCCTGTCCACTGAGTAGCCTTGAACACTGTTATGGGTGCCATTTTTAGAATGGATTTAACAAGGTCTGAGCTCTTAACTTAAAGTCTAACAGAGGACAGAGAGCATAACTATAGATGAGTGACCAATAATTATGGGTAGTAAAAAATGCAATGAAGAAATACAAGAGGGGAAAAGAATCATAGAGTGACTGGTGGGGTGTGTGGGCTGTTTTCAGATGGGGTCATGAGGAAGATCTCTCACAGAAGGTGATGTGAGAGCTCATATATGATTGATAAAGAAAGTCCTGCTATTAAGAGCCATCCATGCAGAGAATAGCAAGTGCAAAAGTCCAGAGGTATGAGCAAGTTTAGATCCCCTCAGTATAATATTCATTCTTTGGAAGGTATAAATGCTATGGGCATGTTGCTTATGAAAGCAGTCTTGCAGCCATGTCTCAGCTAACCTAGGTGAGGAAGAGGCGGGTGGGTTTTCTCCAGCTTGCATAATTCTCTGTCTCTAAATATGTGTAGGAATTACTCGTCTCCCCCATCTGTTCTGTCATCTTTGTAACCATGTTAGGACCAGAGGAGTCTGAATTCCATTGAGGCACAAGGTGAAAAGGAATGTGAATTTGCAGTTATGAATAAATACTTCATGCGTCTTCTTCATAATTGTAAATAATATACATTAACTCAGCTACTTCTCTTTGCCTTGCAACTCCTGCCCCATGTAGTGATTATTCCTGTACTGCAGATGGGAAAACTGAATTCCACAGAGTTACCTGACTTGATGAAGATTGCAGATATATTATTGCTCAACCCTAGTATTTGAACTCTGTCAGCCTGACTTCCCATAATTACATTACAAGAACTAGAAGGTTGGGTGGATATTCTTAAAAGTAGAGGCCTTGGTGGAAAAAAAGAAAAAAGAAGACTGAAAACCAAGTATAGTTGTTGAATTCTTATGATAACTCAGTTTGTAAAAGTGTTAAAGCTTCGGCTGGTGAAGGTGAATGCATTTAGCACTTGATCATTGTCATGAGTACCTAAAATGGGTAGATTAAATAGTTGCAACATTCTGATTCCTTCTGCTATATTACTGCTGTGAATGTTACTGTATAATATTAATACTGTGGGGCCGGGGATTTAGCTCAGTGGCATAAGTGCCCACCTGGCAAGCGCAAGGTTGCAAGTTCGATCCCAGGTACCAAAAAAGAAAAATTAATACTGTGATGACAGTGTAATCTGGCACTTTCTTACTCAGAGCATTCTGGAAATCAGTTTTTGTGATCTCATTAACTGTCAAGTAATTGATACCAGTCTACTGTTTTGTATACTTCATCGGCTCATATGCTTTTCATACTTTTTCTGTAGTGGATGTTTATGCTTTGAGAAGAAATGAAGCATAATATGAACACATCAGGATCATGATCATAGAAAAAATATTACATTAGATGAAAAGGATGAATATAGCCTAGGTGTATAGCTCAGTAGTATAGTGTTTGCTTATTTTGTGTAAAACTTTGGGTTCCAACCCCAGCACTGCCAAAACAAACAAACAAACAAACAAAAATAAAGGAAGAAAAAACTTTCCAATGGCAACTTTATTTGACATACTAAAGGCTACTGGTGCTTGGTAATATAGATTCATTGAAGAAAACACAATCCAGGTTGAGTATCCTCCAACCAGCCATAATGATTGAGCACCTACTGTGTGCACAGTTCTGGTATCTGTACCATTTATGGGCTTATATACTAGGTGAGAAAATCAGCAAACCTTTATAAAGTGCTTCCCATGGAGCAGCGATGTTAAGTAACTTGCCCAGGGAGCACAGTTTGTAAATGCTAGATCTGGGTTTGAGCTTGTAGGAGGTTTAACTCAGTCTGTACTCTCTCGCCCCTAATTGTATGATTGTACAGCATTGTCTGGGTGGTTTCTGCTATGTTTAAAAAACCCCAAACCAGATGGCAATTAATTAGCATGAGGGGGTACCCAAATCTGTCAGGTTCTGAGAGCCTGCTTGGAATCTTGGCTGAGCTCTGTGGTAGGGTACTATCAGATTGTTTTTTACTACGCAGCCACATCTCAATTGAAATCCCAACTTCCTGGGAATGCCTTACAATGTTGAAGGGAAATAGGCATATGGATTTTTAAAAAATTTCTTTGAGTATATTGATTTTTATGAATGAATGCAATTAGTAGTTCTCATTTGTTCCAAAAAGTGTTTATCCTTGGCATGCCTTGGTTCCATGTAAAGTTCCTCAATACTGAAAGATTTTGCAGGTTCTCCTGCCTTGATCCTCTAGGACTTGAATGTGACTGATGGCTTTAAACATGTGCAGTAATGAAAGTGTTGATATTGCCAGCACAAATGAAAAAATGTATTGCTTTAATTTATAAAACATGTTGTGTCTAGTTTTTGACTCCCTTTGTATTTAACCTGACAAGTTCTATTTTCTGGGAGGGAAGGAAAGGAGGGTACATGATTGGGCCTCGTTGGTCATCAATAAGATGCCAAAGGGCTGGGGGTGTAGTTCAGTGACACAGTGCTTGCCTAGTATGTGCAAGTCCCTGTTAAAATCCCCAGCACCACAAAATAAAAACAAAAACACAACCCTGAAAAAAATTTCCAGCTTGCTTTTTGATGGTGCTCTCTCATTAACATAACCGAGAAGATTGTAAAGCCAGATGTAGTGTAGCCATGCTCCTCCAACTGATGTGCACTCTCCTGAGGCTGTTGGTAAAATGCATGCTCTCACAGGGGGCTGGGCTGGCAGCAGCTGGGTATGGAGAAGCTGAGATGCTGCATTTCTAAGAGGCTTCTAGGTGATGCTATTTTTAGTAGCAAAGATGTCTACCCTTCACCCTGCCCTCTGTCTCAGGCTGTGTGGATCACCAGAATCATTTGGAAGAGTTTAAGCAGCCCTGTTTCCCAGGGCCTAGCCAGACCTGCTCAGTTAGAGCCTCTAGGGATGAGACTGGCAGGTATTTGGAAAAAGGAAAAAAAAAGCAGTGGAAGTGATTTGATAGTAAAGCTGTCCGTTTTGTTTATTAGGGGCAAGAGGGCAGTAATGACAACGTGGAAAACTTCACTGTAAGAACCAGATTGAGATGTTTAAAGACAAGTTTTCTGACATCCTAAGAACTTCTCTTGGACCCAGAGTATGTGAGAAATCTTACCAGGTACCAGCCCCAAAAGGGAAGTGAGTTTCTGATGATTGTGTCCAGACTGGCTGAAGTCAGAGTATAGAGAAAAAAGTACTTAATGGTTAGCCCGCTGACCTTCCTAGCATTAGATAATGTCTGCAAAGGCTCATGGAGTGTGTCCAGGGAGGCCAGGGCCCAAATATGGAAAAGAGAAGTCATGATTATGAGGTAGGAGTTGAAATTACCATTGTGAGTGTTTAAAGTGTCATTTCAGCGCTTTCCTCTGCTCCTGGGTTTGGGGTTTCATTTTAGTGGTGTGTAGACAAGCTGGAAAGCAGGCTGTCTTTGTTGTACTGAAGCAAATCTCATGGTGGGCTTTTGCAGGTTGCTCCCTTTGTAGAACATACGACTTTTTCTGATTTTTAAAAAGTTTTAAAATGAACAAAGAATAAAAAAGATACAGAATTTCAAAACAAAATCATAGGAGATTAACAATGGTTAATATATTGCATATTGTTATCTTCTAAGTAGTTGGTCAGATTATAAGATATAGGCATAAAAAAGATCAATTGAACAGTGAAAGCACAGAGATTAGTAGTATAATTATCTATCATATATATATATAGATACACACACAAGATGTATATGTGTATATATATATGTATGTGTATACACACACACACACATATATAATCTTTTCCCTTTCTTTTTCCTTTTCTTTAGCCTTTTTCTGTTTTGATAACTGAGACAACTCAGCAAGTGGCTTTTCAACCTTTCCCAAACTGTACTATTAACCTTTTCCTGAGGTCAAACAGGAAGATAAAACACCATGTGTGGGCTGATGTTCACAACTTTTGTTTTGTCCCCGGTCCCTCTCTTGCAGCTTTTCTTCAAAAGTTTCCCATTATTGTATTTAAGACTTTTCTTTTTTTGTTTAAGGTAAGGGAAACCCCATATTTGGGGAAAAATTTGAGTGCCCTCACTGTCCTCTTCTGAAGCTTATAAGTTGTGAGATACATTTTGCATTGTCCCCGGGAACTTCTCCCCCAAAGTGTCTGAGCAGAGAAGCAGAAATGCTAAGGGTGATCAGCACGAGGAGTTTCTGCCAGGGCCTGACTTCCACATTGTAGGTGCCTGGAGCAGGCTTTGTCCTGACCTGAGCTTGAAGTCATTGTAGGACTGCAGGTGTGTGTGAGAGCAAGGACATCTGGCACATGTTTCTGGCTTTCAAACCTCTGGCTCAGATGACACAAATGACCTGTGGGAGAAACGGCAGCCCTTCTGGAAAGATCAAGATGAGAGGAGTCCAGTGGGCGCCTACCAAGTGTCTTCTGTGTCCCAGTACTGCTCTAGGCCCTGGGAGCTGAGCCTCGGTAGAGGGACTGCCTGAAACACACTTTCTGTACCCATTGTGATGTGGTTCCAGCATGTACAGAGGGAGTGAGGCAGGAAGACCACAAGTTTGAGGCCAGCCTGGAAGGCCCTAGGCTTAATTCCCAGTACACACGCACACACACACACACACACACACACACACACACACACACACACAGAAGGCCTTGGAGTCTAGGGTAGGTCAGAAGGAATATGATCAGGCAAAGAGAATGGATGGGAGCCCCGGAGGAGGAGGGTGCCTATCTGAAAGTCAGCCTTGCCAGGAAGACGGGAAGTGTGAGGAACCAAGGCAAGCAGGTGAGTGGGATCTTGCACACTCTCGTAAAGAACTTACTTCTTAAAATTTTGGGTGGTACTGGGGATTGAATCCAGGGCCTTCACACTAAAGTACGTCCAGAACCCTTTTTTATTTTGAAACAGGGTCTAAGTTGAACTGACTGGACTCAAACTTGCTGCCCTCTTGCCTCAGCCTCTTAAATGCCAGGATTGTAGGTAGACATCATACCTGGCTTCCTTGTAAGGAACTCGGACTCTAAGGGTAACTACTGAAGGAAGGACTTAAGGGGGGTTGTGCCATCATCAGAGGTGGAGGAAGTTTTAATCTCTATCCTTACAGCTTTTAAAAGTAGTTTTATGAAACCTATTTTAGATACAGTAAAATCACCCATTTAAAGTGTCCCCTTCACTGACTTTTAGTATATTTACAGATTTGTGTAATGACTGCCACAGTCTAATTCTCCAACATTTCCATCATCCTTTGGGCCACATGCCTTGTGGCCATTTGTAGTCACTCCCCACTTTCCATGCAGTGCCCTGGGCACCACTCTTTATAATTTCTCCTTTTCCTTTAACATTAAGGAGAGTTTTTTGGTGAGTGTATTATTTACCTTAAGGAATTTCTTCACCAAATTACAAACTCTTGTTCTTGGCTTCCCAGCTACTTCTTAGCCCATCCCTGTCAGCATGCTTTAGGTTGCACATAACAAACTTGTTGTCTGCGACCATCTTAAACACATGTTTGCTGGGGAGTATGCATAGTGGCACAGCACGTACCTGGCAAGTGTGAAGTTGTGAGTTTGATTCCCGGAACCCAAAAAGAACCCCCCCATTTTTTCTTGTATAATGTGACCAGCCCCTCATTATGACATCAGAAACCTGTGTTATTGCCATCTCTCCTCCACAGTACCAATCTGGTAATAGCTCTCTGGCCAGGGGCTAGCTTCCTTGGTTGTAGCATGGCATCCATTGGCAGTGGGGTCTTTTGCTTTACTGTTCACAAATTGTATGGAGGAGTCCTTTCCTGCATGCCCATTAGGTAAGTTTAGTTTCTCTTGTCCACTCTGGACCAGTGGTTGGCTTAGAAGTGATTAGGTTGCCCCTCTGGAGCTGAGAATGGGGACCTCTGACCAATAATGGACCCTGCCAGAGAAAAAGGATGGGAACCAGTGGTACTCACTGAGGGTTTTTGAGCAACGATGTTGGATTGTTTGACCCATGATTCCTTTCACTTTTGGGAGCTTTGTTTGATGGTAAGCACAGGCAAACTAGTCCTCTGACTTTGAACTTTTTTGCTATAGGCAAGTAGACAATCCTGGCTGTGTGATAGTGAATGTGACTCATGATCTCAAAAGGCTGGAGAGTAATAATAGTAGGTGAACATTTTTGAAACCAACTCTAGCTGCAAGTCTTTGAAAAGTGACGTCAATACATATCTCACCAATTTAGGAGTTTCTTATTTTTAAGGAATACATTGAGGTTTATCTTGGGACAGTTTAATAGTGTGCGCAATACATATTGGGGATGGTGTTCACATTAATATATGTGAGAACTAAGTAATTTAAGTTATATTGGAAAACCTGTTTGCTTTAGGATATAAATATTTAAAGTATGACTAATATTGAATAATAGAAAATCACTAGTATCTAGTTGTTAAGTTAGCCCTTTGGAATCCTTGGGAAAAAATAAGATTCTCTTCTGAATATATCAGTGTTCCAGTTACAGTGTGAACTTGAAATTAACAAAAATGGACTTTCTTTCAAGTATAATTCATGCTTAACTAAGCCAAATAGACATTATGCCAGTTATTAGGACTTCATTAAATACTGCTTTATAAGCAACAAAAAAATCAAGATAGGTCAGTCTGTGTACTGCAAAGTGATTTATATGATTATGAGCTGTATTTCAGAGTCTGTTTCAAGGCAAGGTTTGTCCACATGTAAGTAATAAGCGTTTTCTGGTGCAGCTCTTAGTGGTGGGAACGGATGTTGAAGAAAGCAAACACCATATGCCCTTTGTTTCCCGTGCATGTCTCCTTTTGGAGGCCTGGGTGGAGTATCTCAGCTGTCTCAAATAATCTCCATTTTGCAGTTATTGCAGACTCTGCACTTCTCCAACTCTTCTCTCTCATGTTAATTGTAACTTCTTCCTAATTAGGTGGCTCTTCTTCCTCTTTGGTTGTAAAGGTTCCACTCTCTCAAATGTCAGAGATTGGATTAATTTTGAAAAATGAGTTTCACATGATTTGTGACAACTAAATGTAAAGAATTAAAAAAAAAAAAAACAAAGAAAAAAACCCCGCCAGTGTGAATGCGTAGTGGGAGGGGCAGGCGGCTTGGGTATGGGACAGGATGCTTAGAATAATTCTGCTGCCAAGTGAATCAGAGAGGCTTGCAGTTCACCACGAGTGCAGAACTCCTGCCTGGGGTTTAGTCAGCCAGAAATCACCATTTCATTCTCCACAGAATGGAGGTTTCAGCAGCCAAAGCCCAGAGTGCCGCAGACATGTCTGAGAGTGTAAGTAGGCCATACATCTGTTTTGATTGTTATTACATCTGCATCTTTTGTAGCCAGTTCCTGACTGTATCATAGGCTAGGATGGAGACATGACAGGGAATTTGATCTCTGCTCAGTCCTTTTGAAATGGCGATTCATACTATTTCCCACTTGGACCCAGGTTCGGTTTTCTTTGTTGTGGCAAAAGGGAATTTCTGTTCCCAAGCTGTTCTCTGTGACAGAAGTAGCTCCTTTTGGCCAAGTCTTTTTTTGTAATGGTGTTTATGAAGACTTTGAACAGCCCCCCATCCCAAGTGGTCTCTCTTTCCTTCTCTGGCTGCTGTTTACAGCCAGATGAGTTTTCTCTAAGGGACACTTCACTCAGACAGCCCCATCCAGTCAAGCCCCTGGCAGGCATCTGTTGTGGCAGCAAGAGTTCTCTGTCTGGAGTTGGGAGCAAGTAGCATTTCTGAGCCAGCTGTCAATTTGGGAGTCTGGGATGAAGCCAGGTGTGGAATCCAGCTTTCCCATGCTGAGGAAGAAATAAGAATGAGATAGAGGTGGGACAAAAAGTCAGCTGAGACCTCTGAAGAACACTGTTCTGTTGCTAGATGCAAAGCCAAACTGTCGGGCTAAGTTCAAATCCGTACTCTGCTATCTATAGCCACTAACAAAAATTCCTCCATGTCTTAATTTTTTTTCCTGAAAATTTCAATCATATCCCTTCACAGAACTGCTAAATTGTTTGAAGTAATGAATGGGAAGGCACCTGGCATTTGATTGCCTGACTTGTTCTCATACGTGCAAGCAATCGGTTGTGATCTATGAGATACCACCAATATTGCTGTCCCAGATTGTTTCAGGGCAGCCTCAGAGGTCTCTAAGGTCTTGGTCAGTGTCATAGGTTTGATCTTGGGGTCAGCCAGCTGGTCTTGCTCAAGCCCATAATCCTGATTATCCTTTTAGCCATGATTAGATGATACTTCCAAAACAAAGTCCGAGGGCCAGGGTCTGAGTGAGTCATGCTTATGCCTTACAGATACATTTGAGTTAAAGAAGCCGAGGCTTGGGGACCTGTGTCAGGAGGTTCTGTGATGGGTTCTCAAGGGAGAGTGGTAATTCAGAAGAGTGATTTCTGGTTCAGCTTTGAGTTTCCGTGTTAAGAGTAGTTAATATTCAGCTGATGTGAGGGAGAACATGAAAAAAATCAACCTTGATGAAAACTGCTCAATAGTTTGCCTGATTTTTGGATCAGAAACATTCATAGGGCGTTGCCATGGTGCGTTTTCATCAGGTTGTTTCGATTACCTGTTCATGTCAATCCTCTAGTGTGTGTGTGTGTGTGTGTGTGTGTGTAGGGCACTTTGTAGATCCTGCTTTATTAATTCACTTTACTACATGCTTTGTATTTGTTGTGAGTTAATTGTGTTCCCTTGTCAGTCACAAGTTTCCCCCATTGAGTTCCTTATGTTTCATCTCATATTTAAGCTGAAGCCATTTACCTCTAGCTGGAAAAACTACTCAATAATTGTTATCAGTGAGCCCTGATAGTGCTAAATTTTATCCTTGATTTTGGAGACATTATATCACCTACACACTTGGCTTATGAATAATAATGTCAGAGGGCCTTTTATGTTAACCAGCTTCCAAGCAATGTATCATAGTATACTGGCCCCCTGCAGTTCTATGTTGCTCTTCCTTGAAATCCAAGCTGTTTCCTATGACCAGCTAGGCCTTCAATAGCCTGGCTTTTGCCTGCTTTATCAGCCTCATCAAGGTCACTTTCCTGATGGCCATTACTTTCCATCAAAGTGACTTCCTGCTGTGTACTTTTCTGCCTCTGAGACCAGGCACTTGCGGTTCTTTCTGCCAGGAATGCCCTTTCCTTGGTGCCTTGCTTGGCAGCTTTTTCTCCTCTCTCGGATGTTGCAGTGCGCTTTTTGATGGCGGGCCATCTTTTCTAAAGCGACTTCCTCCATCTTACATTTCCTTTCCTCACATCACCATAATTATTTCTTAGAGTACTTATATCACAGCCTATAATTACGCTGTTGACTCATTGATTTACTTGGTACTTGCTATCTCTTCCACCAGAATTTCAGCTCTGAGGGCAGGGGTCTTCTTTATTTCTACCATATCCCCAGCCCCTAACTCAGTTCTGGATACATAGTAGATGCTCAGCAGATGTTTGTTGAGTGAATAGTTCCTTTGGATAATTTAGCGAACAACTTTTAATTAGTTTGTGACTACAAGCTGATGAAGACTGTCCTGTCTTCTCTGTGTGGGTCCCCTCTCACCTCCAGTGTTCATCCATCGCTTTGGGAGCACTGTCTCTTGGCAAGTCCCTGGATGGTACCTGGAGTCACCTTGTAAGTGATTTAAGCATCGTTTTTTAAAATCAAAATGAAACCACCGGTCTTCAAAGTGATTTGCTTAAAACAAATGCTTTATTTCTTCACTGAGGCCTTCTTCCTCTCTGCCTTTCTCCACCTCCTGCCAAAAATAATAAGAACAACCCTATTATCTTGGAAAGTGGTTTTCCCTCTGGTCAGAATCCAAAACCTGAGGATTTATCACCAACTGAGCTGGGGTGATAGCTTTTCCCTTGCCTTGCTGACTGCTCTCAAATGTTAGTGTTTTGTTTTCCAAGGAACTTCAGTGGGGTCATGTGATGGTAGCTCAGCCATGGCACTGCCTTTCTCTGTAAATCACTTTAAAATTTTCTTCTTAGTGGTAAAAAGAATCCTAGTGTAGGGCACCAGTAAATGGCTGTGGAGGCTGCAGACAGTATCTAAATAGCTCTCTCTGGTCAGTTTTTCACCACTTCACTGAGACCTTATACCAATCTCAGGGAGTAATGTTACCCCCCATGTTAGAGATGGCAAATTGGAGGCTAACTGAAGTTAGACTACTTATTTTTAGGCATAAATATAGCCAATCAGGATTAGAGTCTATGTCGGTCTGGCTTTTAAATCGTTATTTGTTGGTTTACATAATGTTTCTTATTATGTGTGGTGCTGGGGATCAAATTCAGGGCTTTGTGCTTGTTAGAGAAGTAACTACCACTGAGCCATCCTAGGCATTTTGATTATGTCCTACAGTTTGAAAAAACCCTCTGACAACTTCATCTGCATGTGTACAGTGTATAAACACAGATAACTCAAATAAGTTTATTGAAACAGTAGTTGCCTTTAATGTGTGCATCTCTTGTATTTCCCATTACACTAAAAACATGCTTGTCACACCAATATGATGACACATAACTTAAACCAGGAAGCTGAGGCAGAAAGATATACAACTTCAAGGCCAGCCTGAGCAACTTAGTGAGACCCTGTCTCAAAAATAATATAACAAGAGCTGGGGAGATAGCTTATTGGTAAAGTACTCGCCCAGCATGTATAATGCCCTGGGTTCCATTGCACGACTGCCAGGAAAAAAAAGTGTTCAGGACCTTCTAAATAGATTATATAGCCCACCAGCTGGTGATATCCCTGTTTGAAAACAGTTTGAAAAATACTGAAGTGGGTGTTGTGTAAATTGTGCTTACTTTATCTAGAGGCTTACATATTCTAAAACTACTTCAAAAAATTTTAACAGCAATATAACACACATACATAAAATGTGCACAAGAGTACAGCTTATTTAATTTCATGCATGTCTGTGTAGCCAACACCAGATCAAAATATACTTTCACTGATTTCAGCTTCTTTGAATCAAGAAAGAGGCACAGAGTACAACAGTAATGGAGAGTCCCTCTCTTATTCTGAATTATGCATATAAAGCTTGCTTGATAGACCTGTTTTTGGAGGTCTGTAGTTTGCATTGCTGGTGATTGGTCCTGTCTAGAGCTTTAGATCTTACAACTTCAAAAGGAGGGGAATGGACCTCACTAATGGCTACCGGAAATTGGCACAGGAGGAGAGTGGACTGAAGATGTGTCTAGTAAAATGTGAACGAGGAGGAGGAAAGGGCAAGGCCCTGTAGGTGAGTATGGAAACATTTGAGTGTGAGAATTTGCGATCTTAGTAATCAAGACCAATTTTACTGAAGCCAGGTAGAGGGAGAATGGTGCAAGGGGATTTGGAATTAGAGTCCCAAGGCCCTAGAGATTAATCAACATCTGAAAAATAAGTAACATCCACCTCTTCTCGTGAGTACTGACTTTTTAAGGAAATTCTGAAATTCAGCACACTGAATTAAGCCGATTATTTTTAGCAAAAGATATAGCTGCATCTCACTATAGACGTTAGCCAGAGTAACTTTGCTTTCATGTTGTATGCATTTTGTAAGGTCATGTGCATTGTACACAATTTGATGTAATGAGCTGTGCATAGAAATTGGAGGGAGCTGATAACTGTAATGTGCTTTAAAACATTGGATACAGAGTTATAAAGTTGTTTTAATTAGTGCCCTCTGAGATTTGTTATGCATAGCTAATTTTTAGTGAATCCAAAATAGCCTTCATGAATCAGGAACTTTGGGATAATATTAAGTCCTTTTATCTTTGTTGATTAGATAAGCTCTAATTTATTGTTCATTTTTGTGAAAGAGACTTAACTGTTCCATGTTTGGTATGACTTTCCTAGGTAGGGAGTCTATCTCTAATGCTGGCTTGTGGGTTTATGTTTAATTCTGCTTGTGTAATGACTGCATGTGTACATGTAAGAAAAGTCTTGGGCATTGAACAAACACTCTGGGAAACAAGAGGAGGAACCCTGCTGCAGACAGAGTGTCTGTGTGTGACTTAGTTAACAGCGGAATGAATTGGGTGGGTAGGGGTGGGAAAGGATTACCATCATCGCTGCATTCAATGAGATTATCCTATGTGTTTTGCCTCTTTTATTTGATTTAGTCATCATAAACCTGAAAACTGGATAGCAAGTTACCTAAAAATTCAACCTGAGATAGGATTTCTTGATCTTAGCATTGTTGACCTTTGGGGCTATTTAAGTCTGTTGTGGGGGCTGACCTATGCCTTGTGGGATGTTCAGCAGCATCTCTGATATCTACTAACTGGATGCCAGTAGCACAGGTTGTGAGAACAAAAAGTGTCCATAGATATCATCAAATGTTCCTTGGAGGGCACAGTTGCCCTTAATTCGAAACTACTCCCCTAACATAACAACTGCATTTAAAAATGGGAAGAAACAGCTTTGAAAATGTTAGACCTATCACCTTCTCCCTTTCCAGTTTCTAAAGCATCAGACAAACCATTAAAAAGACCAGCAAAGGGGCAGGAGAGAATGAGAGTCCTTTATGTTGAATTTTCTTCCATGGAAGAACATTAGAGAAGATAGCCTGTGTTTTTTTAAGTTAAAAATATTTTTTATAGGGTCAGGGATTTAGCTCAGTGGCATAAGCACTTGCCTGGCAAGCACAAGGCTGTGAGTTCGATTCCTGGTACAAAAAAAAGTTTTTAAACAAATGTTAGAGATCATCCAAAATACACATACACAAAATTTCCTGTACTCCTACTCTCCAGAGATAACCACGGTTCATTTTTGCTTTCTTACCTTGTAACCTTTTTCAATAGACATGTATAAATATATACTCATTTATATCATTTTCCAAATAGGTCCATGCCAAAAATGTTATTACAATGAGGTTTTTTTTAGCTTAAATGTACTTATCTTTCTATATCTATAATATATACTGATAAAGTTTTTAATGTTATTTTCTTATATGCCTACTGTTTAGTTTATTCAGCCATTCTCCTATTGTATATATTTAGTTTCTATTTTTTTTTTTTTGGTACTGGGGATCGAACTCATGACTTTACCCTTGCCAGGCAGGCGCTTAAGCCACTGAGTTAAATCCCCAGCCCTTAGTTTCTAATTTTGTTTTTGCTATTACATGTAAAACTGTACATATCCATGTATGTACTTAAACCCTTCAGAGTTTATTTTTTTCTTAAAGAAATTACAATCAATATAATTTTTTTACCATCTACTGAGCAGTATACCTAATTCATCATGTCCTGGATTGTATTTTTGTTATTTATCTTTGCCCTTTAAAATTGTGAAAAATACTTTGATAAAAATTTGAGTATGGAAAGTTTTTTAGTTTTCTGATTAAATGATGACTAATTAGAAACTATTTAGAAGGCTACATCGGGTAGTGAATACTTATAATCCCAGTACTCAGAAAGCTGAGACAAGAGGAACACCATGAGTTCAAGGCCAGCCTAAACTACCTAGAGAGACCCTGTCTCAAAAAAGAAACAAACAAACAAACAACCCAAAAACAATTAGGTTTTGTGTTTTGTTCATGTAGCTCACTCATAGCTGCATTGTGCTACTTTCTGAGTAGGAATCAGCGTGTTAAAGGTCATTGACCTTTCCTTTAAGACTCAATACATTGCAGAGAAAAATTTAAGGCTGTATTTTCATAAATTCTCATTGCCCAAGGATTTTTTTTATGTGTTTTAAGTGTAAAAAATTATAAATTTGTGCTAAATACATTCAAATGGTACAAAAGATTTTAAAAGCTCCTTATGAATGGCTTTTTAATTTTTCATTCTCTAGAATTTATGTTTATGCAAAAGTATTTTAAAGCTCACAAACCGGGCAGTGATATACAAGTTATGAACCAATCAGCTTTTTTTGCTTAATGTATCTTTCTGGTCAGCACCTTGTTCTGTTTAATTGGAGTCCTATTGGGGGTTGTTTTATACTTTCCTACAACAAGTCACCCTCTTTTATGTGACTCTATGCATAGAATAAACACCTACCAGTGGAGTTGTTAAGAGCCCGTGTCCTTACAGTTTTGATAGAAATCGCTGACTTGCCTTTCCAGCAACAGTGTATAGGTTGACCTGTTTCTATCAGGCATTTATTTCCTGCCTGGCATAACCTTGATTCATAAATTAGAAACATGAAAATCGAATCTCATCTACCATAATTGTTGGAGACTATGTTTTCTCTAGTGACTGTTGTATTGATTGTCTTTCAGCTTTGGGTATGTTTGGAGAATGTGTATTTACTAGTTTTCTTTTGGGATTGGCCTAAAACTGGCTTTTACTTTGTTCACCATGGAATAAGTGTGTGTATAAAGTTGAAAGGTAATACTCAGATAAACATCTTTCTGGTAATATCTGATGACATGTCTCAATTAGAATTAAGGTAGTATGTAATAGACTCTCGTTACTAAAGAGGTAATATTTACTTTGGAGTAGGTCTCTTAAGTAGAAGAACATGTCATTAGATACAGTGCACCAAATATAACATGTAAATATAATCTAATGAATGTAAAATAAGATAAAATCGTGTGATAGCGATTTTTACCTTTATTATTTCTTCTTATAAAGTCTTTTCTGATGTTTCTTTATTTTTCAGTTTTTCTGCTGCATATTTACCTTTTTTGTACTTTCCTTTAAAAAATAATAGCATTTGAGGTCTTTCATTGTTTTATTTTGGACCAGATTTGTTTTCTTAATCAAATTTTAACCAACACTTGGTTTCCAGTCATCATCACCCTACACACAATGTTTGGCACCTAAGTATTTTGATGGAGTGTTTATTCTAGAATTTTTAATTTACGGGGTTCTTATGCTCAGCAGCGAAGGACTTTCCTGGTCATATTTCCTCTCCTTCCCCAGAATGATACTTACAAAGATCTCTGCCACTGCACTCTTGAGAACATCACTTTTCTGCCCAGGGAAGGGCACAACAAGGTACCATCTTTTGTTCATTCATTGTCTGAAGTGGCAGTGGCAGAAGTTTGAGGATGTTTCCTTACATCCTGACAGGTGCAGCAGCTGTCAGAGCCTCTGCTAACACTGTGCAACAGCATGGTTTTGTGATAGACAGTGCAAATGTTTGCTGTACTTTCGTTTAGGTGTTTTTGAGTTGGCCTGTGGCTGAGATACAGACAGGAAAGCAGGTCTCAGGGAGTGTTCTTATGTCAGTGAGCCCGAAATTGGAGCAACTGTTGGGGGCACTCCCTTTTCAAGTTTTCTAGTGCTAGGAGCGGGTGTGGGAACCCTGCCCTGGAAGATGGAAGTTTAGATTTGGTCTCAGGCTGGGCCCCTCTCAGTTTGTCAGATGGTATACATGAGGCCTGCTAGGTAACTGTCTCAAGAGCTTCCTTAAGACCTTAAGAGAGTTTTTCAAAAGACTAACCAAAAAATTTTACTGTTCAAATGATGTTTCTGTAAAATAGCAAATGAACATTTTAGAGCTAGGCAGTGTGGTTCAAGGAAAGTAGCCTCTGGACTCAAATGCTTGTAGGTTGGTATGTGGGCTCTGTGATTTTTTTTTCTCTGAGAGTTAATTATGGGTTGGGTTGTGTCCCTTTCATTTTATATGTTGAAGTCCTGACCCTCCCATACTTCAGGATGTAACTACATTTGGAGATAGGATTTCTGAAGGGATGATTGAGTTAAAATGAGCTGTTAGAGTGGATATGATCTAATGTGACTGGTGTCTTTATAAGAAAAGAATAGCTGGGCATGGGGGAGGAGGGCATGCTTGTAATTCCAATATTCTGGGATGCTGAGACAGGAGGATTACACATTCAGGCACAGCCAGAGCAATTTAGCAAGACCCTGTTTCAAAATAAAAAGGGACTGGGGATGAAACTCAGTGCAAAAGCACCCTGGGTTCAATCCCGAGAGAGAGAGTGAGAGAGACAGAGACAGAGACAGAGACAGAAAGAGAGACACAGAGACTGTGTATGTGACAGAGAGAGATACAGACAGACAAAGAGATAGAGACAGACAGACAGAGACAGACACCAGGGGCATGCATACACAGAGGGATGACCATGTGTTGACACACCAAGCAGGTAGCTATCTGCAAGCCAAGAAAAGAGACCTTAGGAGAAATGGGACCTACCTATACTTTCGCCTGGGACTTTCAGCTTCCAGAACTATGAGAGAAGGGGTTTTTATTACTTAAGCTCTGAGTCTGTGCTATTTTGTTATGGAAGTCCAAAGAGATGAATGCAGGGACTATTTTTAAGCACATCAGCTTCTCTCATTTTACTTCACTAAAGAAAATGACAAAAAAATATCTTTAGAAATTGGCATAAAGAGTGGATATAGTGTTCAGCTGATAGTAGAGACTCTTGCATGGTAGTGGTAATCATAATCATTTAATACTATGATGTAATCACCCCTTCTCTCTCTAACCCAGGCTTTCTGGCTCCAATCTTTTTTGAAAAATTCTTTTTCTTCTTTTAAGTTCTTTTCAAATGGGGTTGAAAGAACTCAGATCAGAGAAGGTAGGTACTTTATGGATTAGCAAGTGGTGGAATATTTTCTTTTGAGGAGCCCTTTTCATCCTCTCCACCCTCTCCATTTCATCCTCCTGAAGTTCTAGGCAACATTTTATTTAGGACAAGGATTCTGCTGCTGTAATTGATTGAAGGTGACTTTTGGTGTCATGTGATACTTACTGTACCTAGTATCCATTGTTTTAGCATGCACTTAGTGCTATAAAAAATTCCACAGACTATATTCTTACAGCTTTGGAGGCTGGAAGTCTGATATCAAGGTGTCAGCTTAATTGGTTCCTCCTGATAGCTGTAAGGGAAATTTTGTTCCATGTCTCTTTACTAGCCTTGGTTGGATTTCTGGCATTCTTAAATTTTAATTTTTATAGATAAAAGGTAAAAACATACAGTAAGTGTTTACAATTTAAAAATTTGATTGCAGTAAAAGACACATTAGGATTAATCCTTTAACTACTCCCCCATCCTTCTTGTTACTTTTTGAAGCAGTTCTGGAAGTCCTCTTTTGTGAGTGTCTTTATGAGTTATGATCAAAAGTATAATGAATTCCGCTGCAAAGTGTCATCCAAAAGAAAGGCAGGCTTATAAGGACATTATGGAGTGTTTCATCCACCTTATTTACAGGATCTGATACCATACAAATTCTGAGTCTTCTCCAAAATCAAAGTGAATATGAAAGATAAATATTTTGGATTGATTTGGGTCATTAAGGCAGCTATAACAGCATAACTAAAGACACTAACAAAAGAGGACTTCCAGAACTGCTTCAGAAAATGGTAAGAATGATGGGATAAGTATGTTCAAAGTGGGAGGGAGTATTTTGGGAGCAGTTAATTGCAGTGTGACTTTTACTGTAATAAATTTAAAAATTAAAATAATTACTGTACTTTTCAATCACACTCTGTACAGCAACCTGATTTTTGCCTTCATTGTCATGTGTCATTCTCCCCATGTGTATAGCTAACCAAATTTTTCCTATTTATAAGTATACCAGTCATATAACATTAGAGTTCACCCAAATGACCTCCTCTTAACATGATCATCTGCAGTGATCCTATTTCCAAATAAAATCACATTCAGAGGTTCTGTGAACAGCAATTATGTTGGAACCTGATTTGCCATCTGTATATCTCTGCTAGTGGCCAGAAACTTCACCCTACCTGGATTGCTGCTCCTGCTTGTCATGATTATTTCAGCTCAGAAACCATCTTCTCAAGAGGCTTTCTTGGCCTCCCTCAATATAGTTTGATGGAATGAATGAAATAGATTGCAGAGTAAAATTAAAATGTGATTGAGAATTATGCTGAGTATAATTTACCCTTAGAAGTGTGAGAGAGCTCTTCTCTACCCCACATCAGTGTTACTTGTAACTTTCTTGTATATGTTGGCTGTGTCTCCACCACAGATGCTATTTAAATATCATTTTGTGCCTGTGAATTGAGTTGTCGGGCACCTTCCGAATGTCATGATGTTTCCTGTTCTGTGTGCAGAGCATGCCAAGAGGATTGTTGGATTTGGATTTTGTTTTGCAATGGCTCACAATTTGATTATGATTTTACGATAATTCACCAAACAATACTGGCTAGAACCTTCTCTGAAGAACATCTAGGTCTAGAAAACATGTGATTCGGGAATAAGGAAAGTATTCACTCATATGAGTGAATTAGTTGGTGTTTATTGAGCATATTCTTTTTGCTAATTCTGCTAGCTGCTATGCAGAATATAGAATTAGTATAGGTAGCACACATAGCATGTGCCCCACAGGAAGACGTAATTCACATTGGACAGTTCAATTGGATGCATCAGTACACATGAAATTGTGTGAAAATTCGTAGCATAGAGCTGAAGAATGGGTGTTTGCTGTGGGCCAGAATGATCAGGAAGGACTTTATGGAAGAGCTTAGCTGAGCTAGAGCTGCGCCTTGAAGAATCAGATATCCCAGAAGAGGTGGGGGAGAATGCCAATCCAGGATAATATTAACATGGTATCATTAAGCTGGGTAATAGTCCAGTATGTAGTTAGCTACTTTATTTTAATCGAGTTTTGTTCACAAAATAAGCATATGATTTGTAATAGGAAAATATTAGAAACATTCCACATGTCTATCAACTTGGGGTGCAAAAATTATAGTACATTCATACAGTGGAATATGCTACAGCTAGAATAAAGATTGCAGATACTCTTTACAATATGGAAAGACTTCTGAAATACATTGTTAAATAGAAAAGTAAGGTACATGACAGTGTGCATAATATGCTAGTGTGTGACATTTTCTTGAAGAAACTTAATAAGCTAGGAGTGGTAATTTCCTGGGTGTGGTAAAACAGGGGAATGAGAGCTAGACTTTGTGTGTGTATGTGATTTAAATGATGTAAATATATCCTATGCAAAAAAATTAAAAAGAAAGGATGACAATAGTATTTGGTCACACTATTGCTACTTTTAATTGACTGCAGTGTTTCAGGTATTCTTCCTTACTGGAACATAATGAATTGAAGATGACTATCTATACTAAATATTTCAAATATATAAGCTCATGCATTTGCCCAGAGAATGAAATTCTCATGAACGGCTTTTTACTTTTATTGGTTATAACTAGAAATATTTCAAGTATACACTAAATAGAGAAGCTAGCCCAACATATCCCTTGATATTCACCACCCAGCTTCAGCAATTATTATCCTGTCTCCTTAGTTTTCCTTCCTTCTTATTCCCTACCTCTACCCTAATTTCAAATATTTGGAAAGTAGGTGCTTTCTAATTGTGTCATAGGTTGAGCCTCCCTAGTCTGAAAATCTGAAATCCAACATTGCTTTCAAATCTGAAACTTCTTGATTACCAATATGATGCTCCAAATGGACAGTTCCACTGTTATTATATGACAGCTCACAGTAAAAATGTAGGCACACGAAAAATAATAGTATAAAGCTACCTGCAAACTTTGGGAATAGACCAGCTTTGTGTTTGGGCTTAGATCCCATCCCCAAGAGATCTCATTATGTAAGTGTGCAAATAGCTCCCGCCCACCAAAAAACTGTAACAGTTCTAGTCCTAAACAAGTTGGGTAATGAATATTCAGTCTACTTAGAATGATTGTATTGGCTTTCTGAGACCCACCTTGGCCACACCTGAGCAGATAGATTGGATGCTTGAAGCTTTCTGTAATGGAATTTGGCTTGTTTGCTTATACTCATTTGACTTTGCCTGGGGATATAGCTCAGCAGCAGAGTGCCTGTCTGGCAAGCTCAAGGTTGTGAGTTCTATCCCCAGGACAAAAAAATCAACAAAACAAAACAAAGGCATTTGACTTTGCTTAAACTTTTAAAATAATTGTGGTAAGATATGTATAACACAAGATATATTATCTTAACCATTTTTAGTATAGAGTTCACTAGTGTTACATAAAATCATACTGTTGAGACTCTCCAATCTCCAGAACTTTCTTGTTTTGTAAAACTGAAATTCTGTATCCATTAAACAACAACTCATTCCCTACCTGCCACAGCCCCTGGCAACCACCATGTGACTTTTCTTCTCTGAATTTGACTACTCTAGATACCACATCAAAGCAGAGTTATATAGTATTTGTGTATTTGTGATTGTTATATTTTATTGAATGTGGTGTTCTTGTGCATCCATGTTGTAGTATGTGACAGGATTTGTTTCATTTTTAAGGTTGAATAATATTCTGTTGTTTAGATAGACTATGACTTGTTTATCCATCCATGATGTCTAATTTTTTTACCTTCTGTGAATATAGGGTTTTATGGCTCATAATAATTCCATGCCATAGCACGTCAGAAGCTATCAACACATTATGATCTTCTAGTTCAGAGAATAATTCCAAGCAGTTTGAGAATTTTTGTACCAAATGCTGTACCTTAAAAAATCCAGCAAACCTTCCTTTCTGCCCTTGTGACCAAATATACCTTTTTCCTCAAAGCTCTTACCTTGAATTTTGCCTCTTTCTGGACAAAGTTATGAATTTAGACAGGCCAGGGCAGGGATTGGGGCATTGTCTTCCTCTGCCCAGTACTTAGCACTGTTCTGGGTGCTGGGTAGGTACTCAGGGAATGTTTTTTACAGAAGCAATATTACTTTGACCAAGACCCATAGCACATCTATGTAGGGAGTTGAAGGAAATTATTTCTGAGGTGCCCTTTGGTTTCAGTGGTGTTTGGGTGCATTGTTCAATCTGTTGATGAAAATTTCAGGCTCTGTGAAGGACCAAAGAGTAGATAGGTGGGGAGAAGAGAGTTTGTATAGAAATCTTTTAAGTGTCCCTTAAAGTATCCCTCTAAAGTGATCACTCACAAACAGAATCATCTCAGGATATAGTATTTCTTAAAATAACATTTTGGATTTGGGGCTTCCTCTTTTTGCAGTGGTAACATTCTTTAAATAACAGAAAAGTCACTGTCTAAAAACTTAAGTTTAGTTTGATTGTGCACCACATTTCCTGGATACACACAGAGAAAATAAACCTCTTGACATTGTAATCTTTACAAAGAATCTTATAGGAAATCTTAGTGATACTCTTACTATGACAAGAAGTCAAAGCAGTAGGCAGCTGAGAAAAATGGAGGTTCTGGAATTAGGGATAAAAATGCTGGTAAGAAGATGTGGAGGGAGATGTGATGTAACTATTAAATTTTGTTGATTTTCTAAACTTTGTGCCTGTTTGTACATTTTTATTTTAAGCTTGGTTTCCAGAAGTTTCTTGTTAGCAACCAGATGGTCATCAGATAATTGATATGGCTTCTTTATAAGCCCATTTGGGGAACATAGTGGCCTGGATTTTCCAGGAAAAGCATTTAGTAATTCTGTTGGTTTTTGAATGCCAACAGGGTGTTTTTGGAAATTGAGTTTCTTAATGTCTTGGAAGTAACCCCTGGAAAATTGGAAGCAGTGAATTGATTGCATGATGGACTTGGAATAGAAAGTTAAAGCTATGGTTGCAATTTATTTCAGCTACAAATGTCCATCCTTAAAAGTAAATTGGGAAAATTAGGTGAGGATTATTTTGTTTTTAGTGTGTAAGGTTTTTTAAAATTTTTTTTCTGGGATGAGTTAGTGAATGTAAACAGACATTTACAATGCAATGGTCTGATTTGATTTCCCATTTTCAGAATTGTTTAAAACTCTAGGACTCACTACTCTATGGTCTTACTGAATGATTTTCAAAGAAAACATTTTGTTTTAAAAAGTTGGGTTTATGACAGGAAAAAGGGTCATGGGTTGTCTTCAGGGTCAGTGAGCCACAGAGGGTTTTTTTGAACTGGAGAAACATTCACAGTGATTGGAGTGTGCTAGTTACAAGCACACTGTGTTGCTGAAAACAATTACAAAGAGGTTTGAGATCTGTGTGAAAGAGCCTCATGCGGCTATGAGACTCCCTCTGCATCATGACTTGTCAGAGTGGTGGCAAAACAATGGCAAAGAGCAGCTGTGCTGCCAAGAGGCATTCTTGCCAATGCACTTTTAATTTGTTGATACTCCTCAGAATCTTTGTAGGTGTTTCCAAAAGGATCCTGTCTTGAAAAACACTACATGGCCTCTCTGCTTTTTTTTCTAATTGCGATGGGGTCTTGGTGTGGCTGATCTTGAACTCCTGGGCTCCAGCAGTCTTCTCTTCTCAGCCTCCTGAGTGGGTAGAACTACAGGTACACATCACCATGCTCCATGGCTGTTTTGATGTGTGTGTGTACAAAGCTTTCCCTTTCTCTTCTCTACTCTTGCCACCATGGCTGACTTGTTCCTGACTGTCTTAGGGTGGGGAGGAATAACCCAAGATCTTAGTGGAGCTGCTAATCTAACCAGCTCTGGAGATCTCACCACTGATAGGTGAAATTAGTGTCCTACGACTGCTGCAGCAAATTACTACAAACTTGCTTGGTAAAGACAACAGTAATGTATTCTGGCACAGATTTAGATGATGGAAATCCCAAACCAAGGTGCCCTCCTACAATTTTAGGGGAGAAACTGTTCTTAGTTTCTCTCAGCTTCTTCTGGCTCCTGACTTTCTTTGGTTTCCTTGGCTTGTGGCCACATCACTGCAACTCTACTTCCATTTCATATCATCTTCTCTTATGTCTGTGTTCTCCTCCATGTGTTGTCACATGAGAACATTAATCAGTGAGTTTAGGGACCACCCAGATAATTCACAATGCTTTCTTCATCTCAAAATCCTTAATTACACCTGCAAAGACCTTTTCTCCAAATAAGGTCCTGTTCACAAGTTATGACAATTAGATTTTACCATATCAATTTTCAGGAATCCCCAGTCAGTATACTGCTGACTGCAAGAGTGTCAAGGTGAGGTGGACCTTGAAAGGGAAGCAAAGGGAAAGAAATCTTTCATTGATAATATTTTTAAAAAGCTAGTATTTTGTAGTTATTTAATCATCATTTTTATCGTGGTAAAATACATGTGACATGAAACTTAACAATCTAATCTCTTTGAAGTGAATGGTTTTATGGCATTAAGTCTATATATGTTGTCATATAGCCATCACCACCATTCTTCTCCAAATATTTTCATCTTCCCTATCTAAAACTATATACCCATTATGCCTAACTCCTCATGCTTTCTACCTACGGCTTATTATAATTTTAAAACATCCCAATTTTAATAGTAATTTTTCCATGTAGTTCTATGAATTGAACCCCAGAGCCTTGAGCATGCTAGGCAAGTGCTCTACCCCTAAACCACACTCTCATTCCCTTCAGTTGTTCAGGAAGTGGTTTGTGATCATTTAAAAAATCAGCCTGGTCATTTAAAAAACCTTTTTTGAAAGTTAATTTATTGACTGGGTGTGGTGGCACATACCTCTAATCTTAGCACTTGGGAGGCTGAGGCAGGAGGATTGCTGCAAGTTCAAGGCCAGCCTGGACAACATAGTGAGACCCCGTCTCAAAAAAAGTTACTTCACTGAGGCATATTTTACATATTGTATAATTCACTCATTTCAAGTATATTGTTCTATAATTTTAATAATTTATTCACTTATGCTACTGTTACCATAAAATGCTTTAGAAATTTTATCACTTCATTAAGCTCCTTAATGTCTGTTTATAGTTATTTCTTATTTCTATCCCCACCCCAATTGTATGCTTTCAGTCTCAACAGATTTGCCTTTTTGGGATGTTTCATATAAAGTTTTATTTAATACTCAAATTACCTTTCTGATATTGAAATATAGAGAAATACAATCTCATTGCTTGGAGTATATTAGGAACTCAGGATCTTTGGCCCTTGCCTATACCAACTGAATTAGAATCTGCGTTTTAACAAGAATCTCAGACAATTCTGTGTATTAGACTTATGAGTGTACTAATACACTGTATCTACTATATTGATCCTTTGTCTACTTAATATATTATGAATATTTTCCAAAAAATCATTATACTCTTCTGAGTATATTTTAAATCTTGCTATAAGAATATACCACCATCTATTTAGCTAACCACTTCATTGCAGACATTGGCTTTCCCATTTTTTTTACCTTGAAGACAAAACTGTGTTGATCATTTTTTATGTAAATCTTTGTGCATAGCTTGACATCTACTGTGCTGGTAATTTTTCTTCTAAGAACTCTAAAGCAATAAATATAGACATACTGTTAAAATTTAGAAAATACAGATAAATGATCATTTAAATCATTGTTTTGTTGGATACCAGACATAAAGCAGAACAAATACTGGAAAATCTAGCCCCCCCCCACAACATGAAATGCTAGTACATCTTTCTAATTCCCATCTCCTATTTATGAACATTTGTCTTGGTTACTTTTCTCTCACTGCTGGGATAAAATATCTGATACCCAAAATTAAGGAAGGGAAGGTTAACTTAGCTTACACTTGGTGGAAGTTTCAGTCTATAATCAGCTGGCTTCAAGGCATGGTGGTGTGACTTAAGAGTAACAGTTCATGGCAGCAGAAGGCAGCAAAAGCAAAAAGGGAGAAACGCAGAGAGAAGACTCTTTCTGTCCCTTATATTGTATTTAGGTCACACTCACCCTAGGATAGGTATAGCACTCACACCCATAATCCCCGCATTGCACCATGAATCAATCACAAACTCTGCAACCTTGCCCCCACGACCACATGAGGCTTTAGGGAAACATCCAGACACAAACAGTAATGGCGTTGGTTTTATTTTTGAGTGAAGTGAATGAATGACAAATGAATGAATGAAAATGGTACCAAAATATGAAGTATAGATAGTTTGTGTTGAGATAGGATCTCAGTATGTTGGCCAGACTGGCCTTGACCTCCTGCCTTGAGATCCTCATGCCTCAGCCTTCCAAGTAACTGGGACTTAACAGATGAGTGCCACTGTACTCAGTTGAAGTATAGGTTTTTACTAAACAGCACTGTGATAGAAAGGGGGCAAAAAGCTGGACCTATGAGTAAAAACTTTCTCATCTGTTCTATTTTACTAATCTTTCAGCTCTACTTGACAATTTTGCCCTGGAAGACAGCCCAATATGTCATTTGTCATTCCTGGAGGCTCCTGCTTTTTAAACAGTCTGTAGCTCACTATTACTCCTAGGCAGGAAGTGGAGGCAGGGATTATGGTCATGGCAGTGATGGCACTTTTTCAAACCACAGTGGGCTTTCAGTTCGGCTTTCCTACATTTCATAAGAATTATAGTCTCTTAAATATTTTCTGCTTTCCTGAATCCATAAGTCCTTGAGGAGTATGTGAGGTGAGTGGGATCTCACATCTGTCAGGCTCATTAAGTCACAGAGAAAGTGACCATGTGTGTCCAACAGGGTGAGTCTGAATTTTCCTATTTCAGTTTTTGTGCCACCATGTTCTGTGAGCTTTCTACTGCTATAATATTGCCCCAAAAGAACCAGCTTCTCTTTATCCTTGAGAGGCAGGGGTTAGGGAGGAAGAGCTTATTAAAAATCCCTCCTTCTGCTTCAGTACTTATTTCCAAGGGTTCAGATCCAGCCAGGTGCTTTCCAGGGCCGTGGGACCACCTGTAACCTCTCTGGGAGGACCACCTTCTCTGTTGCTCTGGACAGTGCGACTCTCATAACACACCATATATCAGAACCTTTCTTTGGAAGACGCAAAACGGGCTTCTGATCCGTACCCCATGGCTTCTTGTTCAGTAGGTTTGGGTTGAGGCTGGATAATCTTCCTCGGTGCTGCTGCTGCTGCTGCTGCTACTGGTGGTAGTTTGGACCCCCTGCTTTGAGAATTGTTCTGAAATGCCCCCACATTGCTCCCCTTCCCATGCAACTCCTTCAAGTAGGTGCAGCAAGGCGCTGGAGGACTGGTGCATTTGAGATTCTCTCAGCTAGGGCTGCTGTCCAGACTGCTAGGTATAGCCTTGCTGGGGACTGTGCTTGCTGTGTTGCTGCTTGCTGCACAAGTGAAAGAGAGTTCAGATAAGTCCTTCACAGTAGAATTCATATTACAGTAGCCCTCTCCCCAATCTGTGGATTCATTTAGCCATGGTCAAGTATGGTCTGCAAATATTAAATAGAAAAAATCTAGAAATAGTTCATCAGTTTTTAATTGAATGCCATTCTGAATAGCAAGATGAAATCTCACACCATCCCACTCCATCCTGCCTGGGATATGAATCATCCCTTTGTGCAGCTTAACCATACTATATGTGCTGCTACCTGCCCATTAGTTATTTAGTGGTGATTATCAGAATGTCTGTCATGGTATCATAGTACTTGTGTTCAAGTGACCCTCATCTTAATAATGACCTCCAAGCAGCAAACTTTTCCTATAATCTATTGTTGTGTGGTACTTTATTATTAGTTATGGTTGGTAATCTCTTACTGAGCCTAATGTATAAGTTAAACTATCAAAGGCGGTATGTATGTACACGAAAAAAATACAGTATGTATAGGGGTTGGTACTATCCATGCTTTCACTGGGGCATTCCAGTGAAATACTATCCAGGCATTCACTGGGGGCTTGGAACGTGTCCTATGCTTTTAAGTGTGTGTGGGATGCACTGTGAGGTTACTGAGTCATTTAAGGAAAATAGGGAACTCAGGATAAGAGAACTGTAAGTCTTTAAGGCCTTGAGGACATTCTGAAATCCTGTAAGTTTGGGGACTCTAAGGCCTTGGCCTGCTGGGCACCCTTTTATTTCAGCTTGCATAGAGCTTCACTGGATATTGTAAACTTTCAACCCTGGTTCTTTCTGTTGACTTCTCTTTCTCTCTGGTTAGGGCAGGGTAGCTGTCATGGAAGGGCCCCAGTGGCCCCAGGCTTTGTCCCTGACCCTCCTTCCTTGCTCTATAGTACATAGCCCCCATCAGATTCTGGTGGAGCTTAGTGAAATGAAATGAGCTGTGATTTTGCAAATGGTATTGTTGAAGCCTTACCTTTAGTTTTTACCCCCAGAATTAATGAGAACTAGTGATAGGCAGAGAAGGTTAGGGGAGATGGAGAGAATCATGATTCACCTGTTTTGCTCAGTGGTCTCTCAGTGGGTCTTTCCAGTCTTGGTGGCTATGTGCTGTTTCAGTATAGATTTTGGTGACATTATGGCGGGTGGTGTGGTGAAGATTGGAGGGACATTGAGATAGGAAGGTGCCTATGAAAGATAAGAGAGGAAGGAAGTAGCTTAAAGAGGCAGGTTGTCAAGCTAGATTTAGATTTAGTTCTATTGTTGGTTAGCCTGCGCACATCACTCCCTAGTGGGCATGTCTTAGCATCATCTACTGTACCTGCACTCTTTTTTTTTTTGGATTGAACTCATAATGTCACACTTGCCAGGCAGGCGCTCATGCCACTGAGCTAAATCCCCAGCCCCTATCTGCATTCTTTTTAGGGGGTTTCTCCAGAGAGTTACATCCACAAGGCATTATTTCCCTCTGCTTTTTTCTTTATCAGCATCTTCTCTTCAGCTCTCGTAGACCACTTGAGCAAGAGCCTATGGGCCCAGCTACAAAACGTTTCTGTATCAGATTTCTTCCAACTGCCTAGGGATATTATGGTTCACCCATGTGGACATTAATAAATATATCTTTTGAGAGTTCTGGCTTTAGATCATTTTTAAAGAAAGTATCTTCTGAGGTCTTCATTTCCTGTAAGCCAAATGAAGCAACTAAATCCTTTGGGGGTGAATGAGTTGTTGGTATGTTCTGTCATCCTCTGGACTAGTCACATTTGTGCTAAATACCAGTGGAGCTCCCTGTGGACACTGTGCGATAAGGACACCATCTTATTCTTGCCAGTTTGCAAGGGGTAAATTAGGCTGCTGCACTTGTGAGTAGAATTATTAAATATCAATGGGGGATAATAAATGTGAAGTAGCTTGCAAATCTTTCGATATTATGGCTGTTTCAGTGAAAACACAGCTGCTAAGATACTTTCCCAGCTCTAATTGAGAAGGTAATTTTCTTTAAGGCCATTTATGCCAGATCTTTAGTGCCTCTGGATCATTAAGAAGTGTGAATGGGAGTGAGTCTCTGAAAAAAATGAACAGACACAGAGCAATGAGTAGTGTCTATGATGCCGAATGGTGACACTGAGGGCCCAGGTTTTTGGAATAGACCAAGGACTATTTTGTTGTGTGGTTTATTAATGGACTGGAGTTGACAGTGGACTAATACAGCTAATTCTTACATTTAGAGTTAATGTTTGTACTAAATTTTCCCTGGTAATTAATGATTTAGAGTAAGGAGGCATGTCAGGTTAATATATACTGCTAGTATTTCATGAGAAACATTGAATAAGGCATGATGTTTAAATCAATAGATGAAAACTTTCCAGAAAAGGCATCTAGACCAACTAAGAGCAGTTAATTGGGAGAAAATTAAGCCCACCCCATATGTAGATTTGTTTAGAAGCCAAGCAGAGAGAAAAGTAACATTTCTCTAGTTCCATGATGTCACTAGCTCTCTTGGTGTGTTCGGAAGCTGTTGGCAATGATGTAGTGCTTTACCTCCATGACACTGATGGGAATGGAGAGGGTGTTGTTGAACAGTGATTTGAGAAGTTTTGTAGAGTATTCATGAAGACCTGTGGAGAGCTTTTCTGCAAGTCAGGTTGGACAGTTTCTGCCCTGAAGTCTGTTAAAATCCCCTAATGTCAGGCCACAGGTGGAATTTCCACAGACTGTTGCTCTGGGGAGTGGTGACAAATTGTGAAAATTCTATGTGGCGCTACTAGACAGACTTTTGGGGGAGGGGCAGGGGCAACAATTGTTGAGCTTTCCTTATCAACTTCCTTCAGAAGGCTTGATGGATTAACACACAGATGATGTTGTAGCCGGTCTGAAAATGGCTTTGTGAAGTAGGGTGTCCCCTGCAATGATTACTTCTTTCTGTCGAACTTTCTTTGGATTTCTCCTTGATTTGAGAATATAGTAGTCCTCCTCTTCTCTGCAGGGTGTATGTTCCAAGACTCCAGGTGGATGCCTAACACGGCAGATATACGATACCAGATATACTTAGCAGTTTTTTCTTATACATACATGCCTATGATAGAACTTAACCTATGAAGTTGGCAGAGTAAGAATTAAGAACAGTAAAATAGAACAATTATGGCAATGTGCAAGTACTGTAACAGAAGTTACATGAATATGGTCTCTTTCTCAAAATACCTTCTTATGCCTTCACCTTTTAACTTAAATGAAATAGCAGTGTATGACTGATCTTTGGCATATGCTGATTACTAGCATCACTACTCTTCAGCTTTAGTGCCATTCTCAGCTAAAATATGGGTGACTTGCGCACAAACACTGTGACACCTTGGCAGTAGGTTTGGTAACTGAAATGGCTACATGTTGATGAATGGGCAGGGATATGCTGAGCAAAGGGATGATTTCATGTTCTGAGCAGGATGGAGAAGGACAGTGCAAGATTTGTCATGTTACTCATTGTGGTGTACAGTTTGAAACTTGTGAATTTATTTCTGGAATTTTCCATGTGATATTTTTGGACCATGATTGACACTGGGTAACTGAAGCCTCAAAACATGAAACTTTAAATAAGAAGAGATTACAGTTCTTCAAAGCTAAAATCGAGATTTATTTCTGTTTGTTAATAAAATTAATATGTCCTCCAAATTTATTGAGCAAGACAATATAAAGTAGAATTTTCTCAGATTTCTTATGTTTATCAAATAAGCATTGCAGAAAATCACTAAAAGGAGATAGAGATAGAGAGATAGAGAGATTTTGTTATTTTGCTCAAATGATTGTTTCTAATTAGGTAAGATGAAAAACAAAGCATACATTATAAAGTAGGAAATCAAGCGCTTTTATTTATATCTTGAAAATAGGAAAAAGATAAAATCAGAAGTAAGACCTCAAAACATCAAAACCAACTTTAAAAAGACCCTACAGTTAGAATGACAGGGAGCATTTTTGAGCCATAAGGACTATTTGACCTTGGTCACAGTGCAGCCACTGAGTTCCCAGGAGTCTGACTTTTCAACTCATGTAACATTTGTGAATGCTGGCGAGCAGCTGCTAATTCCATTTTCTATGAAAGGGTAGCACCGGGTGACAGGGTGTTCTCAGGACATAAGCTACGCCCCAAAACTGCATGCCTTTCACAGAGTGGTACCATCAGCTGGGACCTGGGAACAACATGGCTAGTCCAGACTTTGGTGGGTTATTTAGCTCTTCTGAAAAAGGATTCTTATGGAGGGTGGAGGAGGGGGCGGGGCACTCTGAGTTGTTCGATAAAGTTTGCATTTCACTTTAGAGATACTGCCAACATTGTAAAAGAAGAAGATGAAAGACTGGTGAATCTGAACAACTCAGATATGCACATGAACCGTGGCTTTACATTTATAGAAAATAGAAAATATACTTTCTATTCTGTGAATAATTTAAAGTATGGTAGGATTTGAAAGAATGAGCTGTGACCTAGGACAAAGGAGTTCCTGTAATGAGTGACAGCTCAGACAGGTAGAGGTGAGAAGAGGAATAGAACACAGCTGTTAAGGTCACCTGTGCTGTGGACTTCCTCAGGGCCTGGGGCATCTCTTTTTACGGGCCTCTCTTCTCTCTGTGTTTGTGTTTCTATGTCTATCTTCATGCACATTTATATTTGTGTCTGTGTCACTGTCTGTGCATATCTGTACAAATCTGTATGTCTGGGCCTTAGCTTCTGCCCATCTGTGAGTGGGTCTGTCTGTCCATCTCTGGATCTGTTTGTCTCCGCCTGTTTCTGTCTCTCTTACTCTTATAAATGGGCTGTCCCCAGGAATCCTCAGGTTGGGCTGGGCTGATGCCACACCTAGTTTCTGACCAGTTGCAAAAAGGCTACATCAGACCGAAATAGGTGTGCCTTAGAGCCCCTCACCTGGAACTAGTTTCCCCATGATCATATGACTTCTGTCACAAGGGGGGAGGAAGACAAGGAGGAAAGGATAACTTGGAAGTTCGGGAATCATGTTCAGCTGGGGGTTTAGATCCTATATTTCACCAGTTTCCCTGACAAACCACCCATGCACTTCTTATTTTGCCTTACTTTCTTTCATCTTTGCCCGTCTCCATGGGATATTTTGAATGCTTCCTTTTGTGCACAGTCCATTCCTCCTGGGAGTTGTTATTGGAGCTCTTGTTAATTTTCATGTTCATGTTCAGTGTTACAAAGGAGAGGAAATGAGAGAGCATGGGTGGTGACTCAGGAAGCTGGGTAAATAGCCCTTATACAGTATTAGCTCTAGAATTTTCTTCTTGAATTTTAAAAAGCTGGCCTCAGGCTGTTTGGGCCTGTTTTCTGATTTCTGGCTTTCCTTTGACCTCTTTCTGCCCATTTCTTTTTTCCCTTAATTCTTTTTTGAGGGTCACTAAGCTTCTCAAAGCTGTTGGAGGTGACTGTTAACTCCTTTTATTGAAATATTCCTCTTCAACTGTTTGAGCTCATTTTTCTTTATAGCACTCCCAGGAGGTAAAGGGACTCTCATGTTGTCAATAATAACTTGAACTTTTAAAAGGACATTGTCATTGACAGTGATTTAAATGACTGTCCTACATTTACATCTGATGAGTGGTTAATATCCAGAATATATAATGAACTCCATACATTCAACAGCAAAACAAAACAACTTAACCTAATTTAAAAATGTGCAATAGATTTAAACTTCTTTCTCAAAAGAAGGCATGCAAGTGACTGGTGGGGGATATATAAAAAATGTTCAATACCACTAATCAAAAGGAAAATGCAAATTGAAGCCATGAGATTGCACCTAACTCCAGTAAGAATGGCTATTATGAAAAAAGACAAAAGATAAACAAATGTTGGTTAAGGATATGGAGAAGAGTGAATCCTCTCACACTCTTGGTAGGAATGTGGATTAGTATAGCCACTATGGAGAATGGAGGTACCACCAAAACTAAAAACAGAATTACCATATAATCCCCCAACTCCCCTACTGGGCCTATAGTCACAAGGAATGAAATCAGTATGTCAAAGAGACATCTGTGCTCCTATGTTTACTGCAACACTATTCTCAATAGCCAAGAAATGGAAATAATCTAAATGTCCATTGATGAATGGAAAAAGAATATGTGACACACACACAATAAGATGCTATTTAGCCAAATAAAGATGATATTCTGTCACTTATGACAATGTGGATGGAACTAGAGTTCACTGTGTTAAGTGAACTGTGCCAGGCACAGAAAAATAAGTACTGCATTATGTGATTCATACATGGAATAAAAAATCTGGTCTCCTAGAAGTTGAAAGTAGACTGGGGAGGGTTAGGGGAAGAAAAGATGGGGAAAAGTGGATCAATGGGCACTCAGTGTTGGTTAAAAGGGAGTAAGAAGTTTTAGTGTGCCATTATGCCATAGGATGACAAGAGATAGAAATTTTGTGTGTCTCAAAAAGCTAGAAGAAAGAAGGATTTTCAGTGGTTTTCACAATACAAATGCTAAATGTTTGAGGGGATAGGTGTTTAACCTGAATCAGCCTTAAAAATTCAGTGAGTCCTGCAGTACATCCCATTGTATGAAACTTGCATCTGGTTGCTAATATATTTGTATATGTCTGCTTGCCATATATAGTTCTTTGCTACACTATTCATAATGTTTGTCATTTTCAGCTTTAGATATTTTTCCATAAATCCCAGTATAAGAGCCCCTGGTCTCTATGTGTATATAAAGGAAATTTTTGAGTATGAGATGATGACACAAAAAGAGAAGAGGGCTGTGGATTGAAATTCTCAAGGTTTAGCATAAGAACTTGAAAAGAATAAAATTGTGGTTTTGTGATTATATGAGATTGGATGGTTCATTTGCTATTTAGGAATGTCACAAAATATTGATGAGAAAGCAAATCCAGAGTTAAAACCAATGGTTACATTAAGTTTGGAGATTTTCTAGAAGTTTTATTTATTTTTGTTACTCTAAGACTCACACCGGAATGTAAGAGCTCAGTCTTATGGCTTATTACAATTATACACTATTAAACTACTTGAGAAAAAGCATGAAGTGGCCTATGCATTTTGGAGACTTTATGTTATGGGTAAGTAAAGTCAGTCTTAGTACAGGACATGATAGCTTTGAGTATCTGCCCTAAAAGCTATGTATAGCTAAGACATTTTCCCATTTCATTTGTTTTCTATGTCATGCTAAATCAATGGTAACACTACTTTGAAAAGGAGCAAAATTATGCCATGACTATTTGCAATGAGAATAAATTACAGTGCAGCTTTACAATAATATTGTTCAGTACAATATAAATATAGTAAAATCTTCATTCTAGTTAACAAGACTTTCCATATTTCTAAAAGAAAACCTTTATACAAGGCAAAAGCAAAGAATGAAAAAAATATGTATATATATTTCTCTGCCTTTTCAACCTGAATGTCTCCAACAGGCAATATGTATAAAATGTCTAAACTAATGTGCCTCATAAATCAGACTATGACTGATCAAAAAATGTAGGATTAGGGATCAGTCTTGAAAAATTTGGATTTCATTTTAATCTTTCTATTATAAACATCTATTTCATGTTGAAAGCTTAGCAAATCCTATTTCTTCTAAATATAGTTACCAGAAATAACTATTTTGTATCCGTTTCTTTTCCTTCAAGGAAAACAATTCTTTCCTCATACATACTACCTAAGTTTTAAGATAAATGTCAGCTGAAATTGGTGCATCCAGGAACGCCTATGTTTGTTGCCATTTGGGTTGGATCATAGAATTGGTTACATTAAATGGATCTTAGCTCCACCCTAAATGGTTATTGGGGTTGTAGACAAGAGTATTTGAATTCTAATTTCTTCTGAGGTAGGTACAAATTTTACAGTGATGCTATTAATTGGCTGAACCCCAGATACTGCTGTATGGTGTCTTTACTCTGGATGTGTCATGGATCCTTGTGATAATTAAATTGTATTTAACCTTTTGAAAGTATCCTCTTATTGCTGAGTCAGGGTGGTTATGGCTGACTGGCCTAAGTGGACAAATAACAACAAGACAGCTGAGGAGGATAATAAATCTTGTGATTCTGCTTTGTGCTTTGGGTGGGTAGAAATCTCATAAATTGCAGCTAGTGTGTGTTTTTTTTGTGTGTGTGTCTGTGTGTTGTGTTTTGCAGTCGATTGGAAAATCATAATGCATTTTTATTGATATATTCTCCTAAGAGCGACCTAAAACTACTCTGTATTTCCATTTGTCAGGCTCCCCAGTGTGCCCTGGGTACAGAGCAAATTAACTTGCAAGTTAACAACAACAACAACAACAACAAAAAAAAACAAAGCTCTGCATGAACTGAAGCTAAGCTACTCAATTGGTGTGGGAGCAGGGAGACGGTTTATCATTAGAGGACAAGGGCAAGTTGAGAAATTGTTCTGTAGCTCAGCTAGTTAATTATTGCAGCTTCCCGGCATGTGTGAGAGAAGAAACCAGAATAACATCAATAGTGATTATTTTCCTTTGTTATTCTGTTCACCTGCTATTTACTGTGAACATTCAGGGAGGAGAGATCAGCTGAGACTGAATTTTAAAAATCCAGAGTCCCAGAAGCATGCTGTGTCTGCTTTTCTGGTACTGAGTGGTAAGGATGGGGCAGGGGTGACACTAAACTTTTGGATCTATTTTTAAGCTTTGAGGACAAATTTTATAAATATGAGCTGCTGCTGCTTTTGAAAAAAAAATCCCTTTCTACTCTAAAAATAGTTTGCTGGGAAAAAGTTTGCAAATTGTTTATTAAAGGGAGACTCAGAAATTCAGCTGAGTATGTTTCCTTATAAATAAAAAAGTCACCTCACAGCTACTGCCTGCAAGCACATGTAAGTTCTTGAGAAAGAAAGATTTCTGAGATTTTAATGCTAATGGCAGAATGTGGGAGAAAATTTGAAATGTTTCCCTCTGGCCCACTCTTTTCAGGCCATCCAAATCCTATTCTTTTTATAACACAAAGTTGGCATGTTGTTCCTTTGGACAGAATGAGTGTCCCAGTTTCTGTTCTTAACAGTATCCTTGGTCACACCTGTCTCTCCTGTAACACTCTGTCCTGCCATGAAAATCACTAACATATGCTAGACTCTGTGTTAAGCTCCAGTCATGTATTGTTTTCTTTTGCTGTCATTTCTCTTTGAGTTAGATATTGCCATTATTCTCAGCTGAAAGATGAGGACTGTGGTAATAGTAGTGCCCCAAGAGGTCCACGTTCTAATAGTAAGAACCTGTGAATATTCATGGCAAAAGGGACTTTACAGATGTGATTCAGTTAAAGATTTTTTTGCGATACTGGGAATTGAACCCAGGGCCTCATAAATGCTAGTGCCACTGAGCTGCACCCCGCCTTTTATTTTATATTTTGAGACTAGTCTCACTAAGTTACCCAGGTTGGCTTCAAACTTGGAATCCTCAGGCCCCAGCTTTATGAGTAGTGAAATTATAAGTTGTGCACTGCTATGCCCAGCTGAGTTAAGGATCTTAAGATATTGGAGTTATAATCATAAGGATCCTTCTAAGATGCAGGTACATGGGCAAGAAAAATTAAAAGGTAAGTTGGTTTGTATCAAAATTTGAAACTTTGATGCATCAAAGGGCATAATCAGCACAGTGATGACAAGGTAACTCAGGCTATGTGAGAAAATACTTGCAATGTCTGATAAGAGGTTACTATCCAAAATTTATAAATAATTGCTACTTAACAAAAACAGCAAAACAAATTAACCCAATTAAAATCAGCAAAGAACTTCAATAGACAGAAGTTATACAGATGGCCAATAAGCACATCAAAAATCTCAACATCACTAACGATGTGTCCCTGAAGGAGGTGTCTCTGCTCTCATTTTCCATTCTCTCATTTTGCCACGTTCCTTTTAATACCCATCCCATTCTGATTTAGAGCCCTTCCATATGGGTGGTTCTGATTGGTCAGACTTCCAGGCCCCAAAGTCTACTTTCCTGTACAGATTATCTATTGGTCTGTTCCCCAGCTGGATTCTGTGCAACTCTGGCAAAGAGGGGAAGAACTCTAACTGATGGAGAAAATACATTGTTAAATAAAAGGAAATAAGATGCAAAATGCTACACATTATATCAGCCCATCTGTGTTAAAAACAAGTGGGAGGCTAATGGTATGTGTGTGTGGTACCAACTATTTGGGAAGCTGAGGCAGGAGGATTGTAAGATCAAGGGCAGCCTGAACAACATGATGAGACCTTATCTCAAAAACCAAAAACACACCAAAACAATGAAACAAATAAGAGCATATATGCACACACATGCACAACTCATTAATGGTTGCTAGGGGAGGAAAAATGATATTTCACTGTGGAATTAGGTACACTTTACCTTTGCTGTATACCCTCTTTCATTATCTGATTTATTAGTAAATTTTTATTCATGCATCTCAATACAGGTTAGTAGATTTCATTTTGGCCGATTTACTTTTGAAGCAAGCATGTATACCTTTAAAAATACTAACTTTTTTGAATGAATACATACATTTTCTGAATACATGCACAGTTTCACAGATTAGATTGTGCTAAAAGAGATACGAATATTTAGTGACCCCTTGTCCCTCCTCCCTGTGCCTTACTTCTGGGAGGCAGTCACCTCCATTCTAGCTGTTGCTTCTAGTACTTACTGCTGTATTTCTCATTATACCTATATACTTCTATCTCTTGTTTTTCTGGATCTAGATATTTTAATGATTATGGGAGCTGAGGAGTTTTAAAATTTTATTATTTTTATTTTGGTACTGGGGATCAAACTCAGGACCTTGCACCTGCCAGGCTGGCACTTATGCCACTGAGATATATCCCCAGCCCTAAATTTTTATTTATTTATAGAGAAAAAAAAAACAGAAAAAAGGTAGAAATATTACAGAATTTCAAGAAAAGAAGATAAACAGTAAGAAATCACTAGTTGATAGATTACATATTGTTCTTTTAGAAATAGTTTTTCAAGTTATAAATTTTATTTTAAAGAGAAAAAATTCAAAATAAGATAATAGAGTAACAATAATTAATGCATTGCGTATTGTTATCTTTAAATTAGTTAACAGAGTCCAAGATATAGGCATTTAATTGTCCAAAGAATATTAGCACAAAGCTTTCCTGTTAATGAATTAAGAGAAATTAGAAGTATAACTATCTTAACTGTCTTGTGTGTGTGTGTGTGTGTATATATATATATATTTTTTATATATTTACTTTTCCCTTCTTTTCTCCTTTGCCTTACTCCAATTTCTCTTTCCTTTTGAAAAGTTTGTTCCCATTTCACAGTATCTATTGTTCATTCTTTCTTTCTTTTTTTATCGGTACTGGGGATCGAACTCACGACTGTGTGCTTGCAAGGCAGGCACTTACGCCTCTGAGCTAAATCCCCAGCCCCACAGTATCTTGTATATTTTGGATTTTATTTATTCTTTCAGCCTGTCACACTAGGAAGACAATATGTTGTTTATACATGTGAGTCTGATTTATTTCACTAATGAGTATGCTCTCAAGGTGCATCGATTTACTTATAAAATCTCCAGTTTATCCTTCTTTATGGCTGAGCAGTGCTCCATTGTGTAAAAATACCACTTCTTTTTTATCCATTCTTCAGTTGATGGGCTTTTGGGTTGTTTCCAAGATCTAGCTATTTTAAATTGTGCTACTATAAACATGGGTGCACATATATAGCTATGGTATGATGTTTTTAATTTTTATGGGAAGATACTCAGAAGGGGAATAGCTGGGTCAAATGGGACCTCTAATCCTAGTGTTTTGGGGATTTGCAATACTGATTTCCACAGTGGTTGCACTGGGAGTCTACACTCCCACCAATATTGGAGAAGGGTTCCTTTTTCCCCCATGGCCCCACCAAAATTTGTTATTGGTTGATTTCTTAATGATAGCCATTCTTCCTGGAGTAGGAGTTGGTGTTGTTTTAATTTGCATCTCTCAAATGACTAGTGACGTTGAACAATTTTTCATATATTTATTTGCTGTTTGTATTTCTTCACCTGAGAAGTGTATATTCATCTCAGATGCCCATTTTTAGATTGGGTCTTCTACATTTGGGAGGTCTGATTATTTTTTTGAGTTCTTTATATGCTCTTTATAGTAATCCTTTGAGGGACAGATAGCTGAAGATGTTAATTCATCTCCCATCCTGTGCAATATCTGTCCTCCCTATATGCTCATATCTCAGGTTTTTGTTTAGTCTATATTTAATGTTTTCATTAGTGTAGCACCATTGATGAATATTGAAGCAAGGATATACTCTAATTCCCTTAAATAACTTCAGTTTCCTTGGAGATAGTATTTCTTTCTTGTCTGATGACAACTAAATCTTCTCTTACTTTGAACTAAATGGCACTAGATGTGGTGTATCAAAAGATATATGGTAGGTGTTTGAATTTTTAAAATTAGTACAATAAAGACACTGTCATTAAGCCCCCCCTTGGAGAACTCCCCATTGCTTAGAACACACTTATCCCATCATTCTTGCCACTTTCTGAAACAGTTCTGGAAGTCCTCTTTTGTGCCTTTACTTGTGCTATCATGACTGTTTTTTGTTTTGTTTTGTTTTTGGTACTGGGGATCAAACTCATGACCTCACACTTGCCAGGCAGGCGCTTATGCCACTGAGCTAAATCCCCAGCAGTGTGACTGTTTTAACATTGTGCATCAATTGAAAATATTTACCTTTCATAGACATTTTGACTTTGGGGAAGAGCCAGAATTCACACTGTGCCAGATCTGGTAAATAAGGTAGATGGGAACACCGTAACATTTATGTGAGACTGCCTTTTTGTTAGGTAGCACTTGGCAGCAGCATTCACTGTGTTTTTGATCATATCTTGTAAAGGCTCACTAAGAAGAACTTTCAGAACTGCTTGAAAAGGTGTCAAGAAGGATGAGCTAATTGTGTTTGAAGCAAGGGGAATATTTTGCAGGGAATTAATTGCAATATGTTTACTTTAATCAATTTTTAAAGTTTAAATGTTGACCATATATTTTGATCATAACTTGTATAAAGAGTCCTAAAGTCAGTTTTTCCCTCTCCTGTCTCTCTTCTCTAGTCTCTGTCCTCCTCTGGGAAAAAATACCAGTGACCTTCCCTGAACCTTCTTACTCTTGCTCCACTTGGAACTGGTTGTTCTTTAAGGTGCTGCCCAACTGGTAGCCAGGAAATTCTGGCTACCTCTCTTTCATATTCACTGTCTTGGGTTCTGAACCTGTATTCTATTTCTTGCTTTACCCACTTGTTTTGGTGGAATATATCACTTTTCCAGTGGCTTTCTGAGAGTACATAAAAGTAAATTGAGATTTCTGCAAGACCAGTGATTCCAGGTGTTTGTATGAAGTCTCAGAATCCTGGGTTCTAGAGGTTATGCCTTCATTCACAAGATCTCATTTGATCTTCAAAGTATCTTTATTGTTTGTTTGTTTTGAGACTGTCTCACTATGCAACCCAAGCTGGCTTTGAACTCAAGGCAATCCTTCTGCATCAGCTTCCTGAGTGCTGGGATTACAGGTTTATGCCACGAAGTTCAGCAATTTTCAAAGTATCTTGTCTCTCATTTTGCAAACTAATAAAATTGAATCAAGGAGGCTACACTGTTAGCAGTATCAGAGCCAGAACTTGGAGCATCAGCTGCTTCAACCAGGGCTGCAGGCTTTCCAAACCTAGCCGCTGCCTACTGGAGAGAAAAATAACTGTAGTAGGCTCTGAGCCTTAAGGGCCCAGTGCATGGTTGTGGTTGCAGTGTGAGTCTAATTCTAGGTGTCCACTTGTGTCCAGTTCCAGACAACCTCCGCTCTGGTTATCCACGTTTCACTAGAAGAATCTTCTGGCCTTGTTGACCGTGCATGTGTATGTTGTGCATATGTGTGTGGGTGAGGCAAGGAGGGACCTTGACTTATAGGTATGTTCTGAGCTCCTTGTGATAATTGAAATGCTCTGCCTATCATTCATATAAGCACAGTGTGATTATTTTTATTGCTACAGTATTTGATTGCAAGCAGCATAAGAATCCCCTTTCCATTCCTTTTGTGATGTGAAATGCCTCATTAGTTAAGAGTTTGCTGCTGATTGTACAGTTTAGCATCTGATCTTTTTGTTAACTGTAGTCAGGTGACCACATATAGGGTAATTAGATTAACCTACCCCTCCTTCCCTTACTGAAACAATATAAAATCCAGTATTCTGTTGGCACATGCTTTTCTTAGATTAATGATCTTAGAGTTGCTGTGTGGAAATTTGCATAGCTCCCTACAGCTCAGAGATGAAAATGCCCAGCTGTCTAAAAGCTTTAATCAGGAGATGAGCATGAAATGGCATTGTTTTGTCACAGGTTTGGAATAATTTATTCTTGACAATCCAGTTATCCTGCATGGAAATTTATATAAACATTCTTTCAACAACCAGTAAACAGGTGCTTTTTTATTGGGAAAAATTCAAGGATTTCGTTACTGAGAGGTAGCTTTCAGATTGTTCTCCTCATTCTGGTTACTGCTGAATGTTTATCATGTAGTCATTTTCCTTGTCTTTCCTCTTTGAAATGGTACTTTATGGAGCAAGAGAAGAGCAGCCTTAGGGCGCACACACATTGCACGAGCAGAGTATGGTGTGGCTGCTGGGGACAGCAACTTGGCCATGGTACTGCCCAGGACAGCCTCACCAGCCACTTTTTTTCTGTGTACTTATTCCCTCTTGGGACCTCCTTTCCCCATCTGTCAAATAGAGACAAGAATGGCCCATAGCTCTTAGTGTGGTTCTGAGCATTTCATGTATTATTCCATATAAATCCTTAGAATAATACATTGCTCTTGTTATACTCTTAATAATTATGAGCTAATTCCATATTTTAAGACCTATAAAATTAAAAACCATATTCAGTTCATTTATAAGTCCCTCATTTTTTTCATTCAATGATTAATCTTAGAAGGAATTGTAATTAACCTTGATGGTTAATTTTTATCAATTTCATCAATTTAATTTTTATCAATCTCATCAGTTTAATTCAATTGATGAGATGCACATACTGCTTTCATTGATGTCTGGCACACATTAGGTACTTAAGTATCTGTTAAAATATCAGTAAAGGAAATGATAGTGACTAACATTGAGTGCCTGGGGCTGAAAGATGAGTGAGACCGATTTCTTACCCTCAGCCACTCACAGAGGACCTATACTTGGAGGACAAGGATTTAAGAGCACCTGGATTGCGGTTTCATCTAAGGGCCATAGAAACACAAGCCCTAGAATCAGTGGGAGTGGGTTTTGAACCTTGGCCATTACTTCCTCTTCCTTTTTCCCTCCAAGAGCAAGGTGTTTACCTAGTATGTGATCCAGTAGTTTCTGTGTTTGGGAGTACTGCTTCAGAAAATAAGGCATGATGTTATAAGAAGCATTTAACAAATTTTTCCAGAAAAAAAAAACTGTGATGGGGAAAAATGCCCATCCCTTAGGGAGCTCAGTTTGGGATTGTATGATTAACTTTTTGCATCCTGAACTGTTTAACTTTTGTTATACTCTGGGCGTCAAAGCAAACTGGATGCTACCCATGATAGAACTATAAACAAAATTTCATGTTGCCTCCTTATATACATTTTACTTTTGTTGATTTTTGTCATGCCACTAATCATACTTGCATCGCAAGAATTATGACATGTATACCATATAGTTGGAAAGGTAATTAATTATTGGCCCTGCTATGATTTTTTACACAGCTTAGCTTTGCTATCCACAGAATGAAATATATGGACTGGAGACTTTTGTACGTTAGCATACAATGTCATTACTCTGACCAATGGTTTCAGGTTTTCTAAAATTAGCAGTGGTAGGGAGATAGCCAAACTCTTATTAGAGAGTAGTGACCAATTCTTCCTTGTTTGCAAAAAGAGTAGCAGTCACTAATGTATTGAGAAATAGCAAATATATTTCAGTTACTTACATTTTGAGTTAAAAATTTGAATAGTATATGGTACCATGGTACCAGTTAAAAGGGACAAAATGCATGCTTTCTCTTTTCCTCAGCCACTGTTTTCTTGCCTGGAATAGCCTCAGTTATCAGTTTGTTTTTTGTGGGTTTTCTGTTGACCACTGAGGCATACACACAAATTCCCCAAATTGCAGCATGCATTCTTATGCTCTTTGAACAAGCATTTCGGCTTGGTGATTGTCCTTATTGGTGCATACAGATTGGCCTCACTCCTGAAAGAATTGCATGGTATGAATTTATGGTCCTTTATAATGAACTCTCTACTGCCACAGTTAACATTTTCAGTCTTTTGCTAACTTAAACCATACCACAACAATTGATTTTGTACATATGCCATTTTGTACATGTGTAAATGTGTTTGTAGTTTCAATTACTACAAGTGGAAGCACTGAGTCAAAAGGCGTAGGCATTTAGGTTTTTGATAGATAATTGCCACATTGCTTCCCACAAAGGTTATACTGATTTATACATCGATTTATGCTCTCATTAAAAAGTATGAGACTTTCTTTTTCTTTGCACCCTTTCCAACATTATATTATAAATTTCTTATTGTTGCCAATCAACAGATAAAAATATCTTGTAATTTAAAAAAATTATATACATCTCTCTCTCGACTGAACTTCTGAACAGTTTTATAATTACTCCTCATAGGTTTCATTCTTTGAGTGAATAGCAGCTGTGTGCCAGGCACTAAGCTCTCTGCTATGAAGACAGAGCGAGTATTTTCAGAAGGCCAGACTCCATTGCAAGAAAACGTGTAATCAGTATCATAATGTAGTAGGTAAATGCTACAGTTCTAGGTATGAGAAAAAATACCAGAATGATACCAGGATCCTCCAGTGTACCAAACACTATACAGATATTGTTGAATGAATCCCACTATAATTGTCGTTTCTCTTATAAATGTGGCTAGGTATTTTTCCATATGTTTGAATCATTTGAGTGTTTTTTTCTTTTTTTCTGTGAACTTTCATTTGCTATTTTTGGGGGGCTCGGGGTTACTGGTCTTTTCGTTGATCATTCATGGAAAAAGGTTTCTGTACATAACAATGTTCCCCAGTTTGCCTTTTGTCTTCATTGATGAGATTTTGTTTTTCTTATGTTGTCTTTATAGTTTTGTGCAGTTCATCAGCCCTTTTTTGTGGCATTTGGATTCTGTATCAGTGTCAAATTGTCTTTCCCACTCTGAAATTGCAAAAAATAATTTTTCATGTTTTCTTCTAGTACTTTTGAAGTTTAATTTTTAAATGAACAAATGCATTTAGAATATCTAATATTCCCAGTTAAATAAAGAAACAAGTACTTTTTGTTTTTTAAAGAATGAGACATTCTGAATTTACAATTATCACTTTCTTCCCACCACTCTTAAGGCAGATCTGCATCTTGTGAAGTGAGAAGTTGAGGGTGAACCATTGAATACCAGTTGTATCTTTGTAGGGATGACACAGATCTTTATGTTGTCATGGCTTTGGACTGAATTAAATATTACCCCTATCTGTAGATTGCAATCTCACCCATAGCACTCTACTTAATTGGTCATCCATTTGACAAATAGTACCCTCTAAAGCATGTCTAGACTCCTGGTTGGTATTGACACCTTTTAATCCAGTGATATCTGTTTAGCAGAGTGAGGGTGAACATAAGGGCACCACTTGTCACACAGGTAATCACATTGTACACTAGGAAGCAATATTACCTCTGTGATTCAAGAGTAACCCTTCTCATCCTTGTCCACTATCTGGCACTTGCCGTGGTCTTAGAAGCATTTTCTCATTCCTGTTCTACACGTCAAGAGCTTCTTGCATTCATATACTTGTTATGTCTCTGCCTGCTTTCTCATTGATTCTCGGGAGGGAATACTGCAAGAATATGATGTTGCAGATAGGCAGTTGAGGACTGACATAGAAACATGGCAGTATGTATCCTGCTACATTAACAGTTTTCCTTGTTAGCTTTGAGCTGAAAATGTCATTGGCATGTTTATAATTATATGTCAAAAGCATTTTCTGAGTTGAATATTTTGTAAATATGAGAAAGCCATCATGGTGTGGTACGTGCAATTTTAGGGGAAATTATGAAATATTTCAAGCACCTAACAGTACCATTATGCCCACCCTCCTTTTTCAAATCCTCGTATCTTGCCCTATTTTTACAATTCTAGTGAAATTGGTGCATTTTGTGGTTCAATGTGTATTTTATTTATGGTCACCAGGTCCGTTTTTTAAAGAGACAGGCTTTTCCAGATCCAGCTAAAGCTCCCCATGTACTAGTGCTCTCAGAAGCCTTGCTGTGTCTCCTCAGGTGTTCTGAGATAGACTAGCCTCTTGTGAAGGCAGCCAGGTGCTGTGAAAGTAGTGTCTGACCCAGGGAATGTGCTCACAAATGGTTGCTTCTCAAACTTGTCTTTCGTGTGTTAAAGATGACTATATATATGTATAGTCATCTGTGATATATATATATATATATCACAATATATATATTGGAGTAGTGTGCTATTTCTAGGAATCTATATCCACTCATGTCTTGATCAGTAGATTTGCTATAAGGTCTGTTTTTAGTGATTTCCTTTTATCTTTAGCCAGTGATAATTTTGCAAAATGGTTTTCCATGAACTAGCAAAGGGGCCACAGCTGTGACCCCATAGCCATGTCTGGCTTGAAAGTAAGCTTTTCCTCCAGAGAGAAATTACCAGGATTGAAGGAAGGGTTATTTCCCTGCCCTGTTTTTATCCTGAGCTATGGGGACCTTGCCCAGTTTCACTAGTCCCTGTTAATACAGAGGGAAATCCCACAACTAGCTTACTGGGCAGGTGAGGGTGGCACTGAGCGTCCTCTGATGTCCATGGCATCAACGTGCTCCATGTGCCTGTACTATTGGTGGCAGGAAAGAAAGAAGTACTGCAAGATAATGAGGAACACAGCCGGGGTGGACCCGATGATCCATTCAGCTGATTGTGTAAATGAGATGAGACATTCCTTGGCTCACCCACTTGACAGGCTGCATCTGGCACATTGCAGCCATCCGTTCCCTTAATGTTGATCCCAGAAGGCTTTCCACTGCCGGAGATGAACATCCAAATATCTAGGTTCTTGCTTTTTATGTTTTTGATCTTCTAAGACACAATGCAAGCACATTTTAATTTAAAAGAAAATATCTTCTTCCAGTTTAAGCCTTTCTATTGTTCTTTTAAATTGAAATAGCCTACAGTAAAGCGCAGAGGTCTTAGAATTACAGTTCAGTGACTATTTTGAGATGTTATGCCTGTGTAAAAATTACCCAAACCAAACTATAAAATATTTTTATCTCTTTAGCTGGCTCCCTCCTCCCCCTCCCCAGAGGTAACTGCTGTTTGGCGAGATCGCAGCAGTGATTAGTTTTGCCTCTTGTTGAACTTCATAGAGATGAAATTGTACAGCATGTAATTTTTTCTGTTTGTTTTCTTTCACTTAATGTTGTCACTGAAGTTCTGTGTTGTTGTGTATAGTTTTTAAAATAGCACTTGTCATTTAATGAAAATAAATAATAATTTGTATACTACTGTCCTTTTCACTCTGATCCAGAAAATGCCTCTGTGATGATATATTTAGCATCTTTTACAGATGACAAAAGTGCTGTTTGGAGGCTTGAAGCATTGCTCCCAAGGTCACATCCCAAGTAAATGATGATATCAGGACTAGTTCTGGTTTTGAGACTCATAGCTCTGTTCTGTCCATGCATTATGAAGCCTGTGCCTTAACCTGTGTCATGGTTGCTATAAGATTTTGTGGATGTTTTACCATGTAGTGTTTTGGTTGGAGACTGACCAACTACTTTAAAGCAGATTCAAGCCAACCTAACTCCCAGCACCTGTGTAGTAGGTAATGGCTAGGGAGAGAGAAGAGAACTGCTTTGGTTCAGCAACCGGCCATATCCAGGCAACTCAGCCTATTGGAAAGCATACTACCCTAGCTTAGTTCCAAGTTGAATACAGATTATGTGTTGGTCCAGAGATGCTGCTATTTATTGGCCACTTAATGTGGCACAATGAACTTTTACTATCCTGGCATCGTTGGGGCTACTTAACCTCTGAACGTGGGTGAGCCACTTCAGCTCTGTTCAGCATAATGCCTTTGGGAGGAAAGAATGGTGTGAGGAGTTCTCTTTCAGCTGGTCCTCTCATACACCTCAAGTGTCATTGTAGCATCAGTATCTTGTTGATGGCTTTTGCTTTACTTTGCATGCCAAATTTCTGTTGTTAAGGCTCTGGATTTGAATTAACATGTTCCTGCTGGCTTGAATCACTGGTGGTACCTACAAGACTGTCTCATCAGGTGGCTTGTACCACCCGATGGGACAGTTATACATGTATCACCAGTGGTTCAGAGTCACTTGGCAGCAAGACATATGCATTATAGCCCCATATGAACATGTAAAGAGAATCAAGGATTCTTTTAACACTTAAAGAGTTTTGCTGACAGCTTGTCTCTTCTGTCATGCTTTTAAGCAAGTAAAATGATTGCTGATTTATACATATGAACACATATCTATATCTATCTATTTATCTACCTATATCTCCATATGAATTTCCCTCATGGCTCACAGTTTCTGGCCTAGGGTTTAACCTTGTTACTAACATAATAGTACCAAGCTTCTTAAGTAATAGACTTAGCAGTCAGAAAGCTGAGACAGAGTGTGAGGGTCTGGGAATGCTCATCCCCAGGAAATCCTGAGTCCTGAAAATTTGGGTCAGAACCTCGGAGAGCTCCAGGGATGGCCACTGTGGAGAGGCAGGAGTAGTAGAGTGAAGTCCAGTCCCCTTTGCAGGAAGGAGCTCTTTTTTGTGGATGATAAGGAATTTCATGGATTTGGGCCTTAGGCCTTAGGTTTGCAGGTAAAGGGGTAAATTACATCCTTCAAGAGGTAGGGAAGCTACCTTTCCCACTGGAGCCATAGGTAGAGTGGCTTCCAGTGTTCATTCCATTATAGTCACAACATTTGATCTTCTTGAGAGGTGAGATGTAGCAGGAGAGCTCTGCCCTGAAGGCCCAGAGTTAGGTTCCTCCACTGACTGCACCTAACTAGCTCTGTGGCCTTTTTCTGCTCTTAGTTCCTCTCTGACTAGATCGTATATGTAAAAAAATGTCTGGCAAAATCAGATTCCTTTTTTCTGACAGTGTTATTGTGAGGAGCAAGTGAAAAAATTCCTGCAAAAGCTCTTTAATTTATATAAATGCTTGCCAATGTACCATCCTATGATTGTTAACATCATTACTCATTTTTAGCACATAGGCACCCATGACGTCAGAGTTCCGTGAATGTAAGGTGTTGGCCAGCATGTATTTGTGTGGTAATCGTTACTATGGGGGCAGCACTCACATCAGATATTTTTAGCCAGAAGCGGGTACAGGAACTTGTGGCTTGCTGTGTTTTGAGATATTTTTGAATAAAGAGTTTGGCTTATAGTCTTTTGGAAGCAACTGGAGATCTCAGTAGGGATATGACAAGAACAGGCATTTGTTTGAGGAGTGTCCTTTGTGGTATTGAGGAGGCTGGGATGGGAAGGCAGACGTGAAGGTAGGGAGACATTATTATAATCTGGGCAGGACTTGGGGCAAGTGCAGATAAGAGATGAGCTCTGAAGCTAGACAGGTGGGGCTCCAAGCTGGGCTCTTGCTTGTTTTCTTAGCTCCTTGTGTCTTGTTGTTTGTGTCTGTGAGTGAGAGTCTTGTGTGGATGGATGTTGTCATCTGGATGAAGATCTTAGAGCAGGGTTTGGAATACAGTAAGCACTCAAACATTAGATACTATTCATGTGAGCCCACCTTTTATTATCTATTTTATTATGGTTATTCATGTTAACATAAACTTGCCATTTTGACTATTTTTACTTGTACAATAAGTGGCACTAATTATATTCACAGTTTTATATGGCCATCACCACTGTTTCTAAAGCTTTTGTCACCAGCTTCAGAAGAAATTCTGTAACCATTCAACAGAAACTCCTCAATCTCCTCCCGCTGCTCCTAGGTAACCTCTAGTCTACTTTTTGTCTATTAAATTTCAGCTCTTTTATATTGCATATAAGTGAGATCGTATAATATTTGTCGTTTTGTGTCTGGCTTACTTTACTTAGGTTTACCCATGTTGTAGCATGTACCAGAACTTTAATATTTTTTGAGGCTCAATAATAGTCCATTGTATAGATGTATCACATCTTGGTTATCTATTTATCTGTGCATGGACACTTGGCTTGCTTGCACCTTTTAGCTATTGTAAATAATGCTGCAGTAAACATTGGCATACAAGTGTCTTTCTGAGTCCTTGCTTTCAGTTCTTTTAAGTATATCTGTAAGAGAATCCTGGGTTATATTATAGTTCTATGTTTAACTTTCTGAGGAACTGCTATGTGGTTTTCCACAGAGACGGCACCATTTCACGTTCCTACCAGCAGTATATAGGGTTGAATTTTCTCCATGTCCTTGAAAACTTCTTGGGTGTATCTTTTTAAATTCTAGCTATTGGAGTGAGTTTGAAAAGGTATTATATCTTGTGTTTTTGGCCATTTCTATATTTCTTTGGAGAAATGTCTATTCTAGATATGTAGCTATAGCTATGCATTTATATTTTGGGGGTAGTAGAGGAGGAATGAAGAGCAAAAGACATTGAGGAAGTAGAATAAGACAGACTTACTGACTAGTTGGATGGGGAGTTAATGCTGACTTTGACATCTTGGGTGAGTGGGTAGGTGATGGGCTGTTAAATAAGTCTGGTCTCATACCCCTGAGATAAGGGGCAGGTTTTGGGAAGGTGTTGGCCTTGGGCTGGGCTGTGTTGAGCCTGGGTGTTGTCCAGGTGAAAAGCCTGCAGAATTCCCTGCCAAGTTCATGTGCCTGTTTAGTTTTTTTTTTTTTTTCTGGAAAAAAAGTGGCACATATTTTAAGTTTTGTCTTCTCCCTGCTTCCGTCTAAGAAGCAACTGAAGAAATTTGGTGAACACTGACCTTTTTTGTCTAGCAAATGTTTGTGGTACTGGGGATCAAACCCAGGGCTTGTGAAGTGAGGCAATTGTTGTACCACTGAGCCACATCCCCAGCCTCTGTCTAGCAAATGTTAACAATCACTGGGAAAATGAAGAAATTTGGGGTTTGTGGGCCAGCTTTCTTCTCTTGCTGGTTTCTCAGCCCTATCTGTTCTTGATCAAATTGGTCCTTCCTAGCCAGCTGCTCACAGTTTGCTGCTATAAAGTATTGGGCAACGAGCATTCTTGAGAAGCACAGCTTCTGAGGCATTCTCCAGTGGCTGCACCAGCCTTGTGACCTTTGCTCCTGTCCTTACCTTCTCTTCCCCGACTTCAAGCTTTTAACAGTTAGTGCTAGCCAAACACTGGTCATATTGCCCCAGAGCCACTGAATTTCGTGGACTCACTCCTTGCCAATTTGGACATTGTGTTACCGTATTATGTTGTGTCTAGGTGGGGGAGATTTGTGTTTACCCAAGTCATATCTACACTATGATGGAAAGCGAGGTTTGATCATCTGTTTTTTCTGAAAGAAGCAACCATTGGAGAAATGAATGCACTTGGTGTCTTGCCTTTCCTTCTAGAGCCTTAGCTGGCTGACAGCTATCATGTGGCTTAGGCAAGCATGTGGTTCAGGCAGTCAATGTTTGCAGATTGTCCCCTGATGCCATCTGCCTGTGAAGTTACAGGAACCCCCAGCAACTGCTGTTCTAGCAGGTGCTGCGGCTGCTAGTGGGGGTCATGTACATACATACACACGTGTGTACAGTTTTGCATGCTATACAGAGGTATAAGTGTTGGCCTGTGGCTGAGCTCTGCCTGTTTAGGGCTCTGCGACACCAGCTGAAACTCTCAGCCCAGAAAATCTGCAGCCCCAGTTGCTGGTTTCCTGTGGGGCCTTGGTGAGGCAGGAAGAGAGGGTGAGGCTGTTATGAACACAGGTTGCAGTTGGGGAATTGGATACAGTAACTAAACCATACTTGGGTGTATGCAAAGCAGAGGGGCAATAGCAGTGTGTTCACACACTTGTTTTCTTTCTAACTTTGCCCTCTGCTTGGGCCTAATCATGGCCCCTGACTTAATTTGCCATCTTTCAGTTCATTCTGTAGAGGGAACTCATCCCCATTTTTTAACCTCCATCTTTCTAAAGCACACTTCTCTTATCTGTGGGTCTTTCCTGCCATTCAGCCAGGTTTCAGGTCTAGCTCCTAAGTTTTTGTTTTTTCCTAAGTTAGTATAATCATGGGTTCAGACAAGCCTTGAAACTCCTTGCTCCTTTGGGAAGGATTCCTGTGAACAGATCTGCACGTTGTGAGTTACTATAATTTTGAGATCCTCTTGCTTTTGTAAAGAATTATGTAAGTTAATAAAGTAATTTGACATAGAGGCCAAGTATTGCTTATCCAAAATGCTTGGGACCAGAAGTATTTCAGATTTAGTTGATTTTTTTTTTTACTTTTAGAATATTTGTATTTACTGAATGAGATATCTTGGAGATGGGATCCAGATTTAAACATTAAATTAATTTATGTTTCGTACACACCTTATACACATATGCTGAATGTGTTTTTATACAGTATTTTTAGTGCACTTATGTTTTGATTGCAACCTATCACATGAGGTCAGGTCTGGAATTTCCCACATCAGGGCTCAAAAATTGGATTTGGGGCATTTCAGATTTTAGGGATTTGCATTAGGAATCTCAACATGTAATTAAACAATCCAAATCTTAATGGAGCTTTGGTAAGAGATCACCTAGCATTGGTTCGGCAGACTTTTTCTGTAATAAGTCAGATAGTTTAAGCTTTGCTTTCTGTTGCATTTATAACATCAAAGTAATTATACAAAATGTACATACATCAAAGTAGTCTTACAAAATGTTCATGAATACAGTTATAGCCTGTGAAACTTTACAAAATAGAGTGGTGGGTTATAGTTTGCTGACCTCTGGCCTAGAAAGTTATTTTAATTTGTCATCCTTAATTTATCTGTGTCAGGTGTTGAAAAGGCAGAGGAATTTGGTAACCATAAATCAGTTTAACCCGATTTTTGGGAGTTTAGTATAATTATGAGTACAAATGGTGATTTGGGAATATAGCTATCTAAACCCTCTTGAGACGAATAGAAATCAGAAGTCTTTATAAGGGGTGAATCTGCCTGGGCAAAGCTTGTCATTGTTCAAAATGTAGAACAAACTGCCATTTAGAGCTGTGCAGTGGCTTCTATGTATTAATCATTCTCTTGACGGTCATACAGAATGAGCACACTTACATAATATGACTTCACCATACTGGACATTCATTTACTTTATAAAAGTAGGTGCTTGTCTAATACATGTAAGGTAAGAACTATGAAAACATAGGGAAATGGTGTTTTAAAAATATTACATTGTGCCTACTTGGAATTACAATGCTTCATTTCCATAAAGGTGAAACTGTAGGGAGTCATCCTAGAATTTCAGCCTATAATCTTGTTTTCCTTTCTCTGTCCTTACAGGAAATAAAGAAAGATATGAAGAAAGACCCTCTCTCCAACAAAGCTCCAGAAAAGCCCATGCACGATGTGTCCAGTGGAAACTCTTTGCTGTCTTCTGAAACCATTTTAAGAACCAATAAGCGAGGTATGGCAAAGGAAAAAGAGCCCCTCTCCCTGTATTAAAACAAACTTTGGAAATTTCTTGGTGAACTGTCAAATTAGTGTAGCTGAAGAATTGAGTGGAGTTTGCCTTTTTGGTTTTCAGTCTAAATTTTAGGAATACACACACAATACCAGTAACAATATAGTAACTATAATAAAGGGAACTAATAAATTTTTTTGATGAGCATTGACAAAATTTGTAAATGATGTCTTTTTCTAGGGTTTTAGCTTCTGCTTTCACATCTATCTTTATGGATGAGAGGCAAATTTAGACAATGGCATGGTGCAGGCTGAGCTATGTGTGTCTGACCATGTTCTCCTTTTAATCTAAGGCAAACTCTGTCAGATTCTTTCTCCAACTTGTGGCTCCCAATCATGCATCCTGCCTTCTTGGGTTTTTGAGGCAGAATGTACAGAGATACAGCTAATGTAGCTATCTAACCAGGAAACCTTTGACAATCTCGTTTTTCTTCTTTTGAGACCTCAAGGTAATTTTTAAGTGTCAGCTTATTGGAATTTTGTTTTCCTCCACATCTTACCTTTGTGATAAATGTTTGAAACAGTGTGAGAGAAAATATAAGATTGGAGAGACTATCCCACTCAAATCTGAACTATGGGCACATCAAGTTCCCTTGTATTGTCCAGGACACATGCTGAGTTGAGCAAAGTAGGCCCATAGTAGGTCAGGCAGGGCCCATAGTAGGTCAGCATCCAGCTGCTGGCTTTTCTCCAGGCTTATTACTTCCTTAAAGGGAAATAGCCATTAAAAAAGCAGGAAATTTATTAGCAAAGAGTTCCATTAACCAGAAAAAGATGATGAGTTTAGATAACCATGAGGAAAAACAGCTAATCTTTCATAAAACTTAGACGGCATAAGTATTTGTCCAATAAGCTGCCCATTGATCATAGTGCTCAAAACATTAGCTTTGTGTCTCTCTTCCTTCCTGCCTCTTCCTCTACCCCCTCCAGCTGCCCTGGGTTACATTTCCTTTTTTGAATTATTCAGATGAAATATTGGCTGGAGGCCCACATTGGTTAGCAGCTGTAAGATTTTCTTCTTCTCTCTTTTTTTAATCCTATCCTACCAAAGAAGGGGATTTCTCATTTTAAGAATTTCATGTACATTGCTGTAGAACTAGTTGTCTGCCAGAGTACCTCCTGCATTCTTGCAAATAAGTCCTCAAACTCCCGAGCCTCCCCTCATTGGATTGAGAGTTGCAGTTCATTGAGACTTCTTTCTGTACCACCAAACCTTTCTGGGTTCTCTGAGCTGTCTCCTTCCTGCAGCTCTGCTGAGGTCCCCAGGACCATCAGTTCCATACATGCTGACCAGCGGCAAGGTCTCTCCAGCTAGTCCTTTTTTTGTAACATCACTAAAAGACTTAAGGTAATTAATTAATTTCACAAGAGAAGGAATTAATTAAGGTAAGGAATGAAGGTAATTATCTGGATGAGTTCAGTAAAATTACCTGAGAACTTTTAAATCAACAAAGGAGTAGAACTTTTAAGATAATTGTTTCTTTACAACTGAAAATTCTGGATTTTAAGTTCCCCTAAAGGAAATTTTCCTTTACCAGAAAAATGAAATCCAAAAGGATAGCTTGGTTTTACACCTTACATTCTTTTTTAAAGCCTTACTCTTTAGGCCTGCAGCTGAATCAAGACCAACCTTTTATTCTTTAGGCCTTTTATATACTCAATTCGCTACGAAACCCAAACACAGAGTTCTGTAAATATGAAGCCCATAACAACCCATCTTCATTCTGTCCCAGGCTTTACAGTGACCTCCTGGGTCACCTGGACCAAACATAAATTTCTGACTGAAGGGTAGCATTGTGTACCAGGACCCATGCTGCTGTAGGCCCTCCCCCACCCCGTCAAGACTAACAGTATTCTACTGCTCCTTATAATAAACAGCAGGGTGGGGAGATTGATTGGCCTTGTCAGGCCAGATAAATAGTTCATTGTACTGAGCTCAAAAGCTACATTTTTTCCCACCCCAAATCAATGAAAAAACACTTTTTTTCCTTTAAATCAAGGATCAGAGGCTAAATCTGTGGGGTGATTCTAGTTACTTGTAAACACGTCCGTCCAACTAATTTTTGAATTTTTATGAGTTACATGATGAATCTAGGCCTCTCCCTTTGTTTCCATCAAGCTTTGTCCATAGAAACCTTTCAGATGTTTTGATCTGTTAGTATTGCTATGGCTACTAGGGAGGAAAGTTGTTCTCAGGTTTATTAGCCTGTTTTGATTGGCTAACATGGAATCTTTTAAAGAGTATGAGTCCACCTTGTAATTCAGCCTTGGACCCTGTAAGAATTAAATAGAATTAACACAAATTCTTTTCTTTCAACTTTATCAATGATGATAGGGCTCTTTTCTTTATATGAGCCTTGTCATATGATATGGGCTTAGACTTGATTTAACAAAGAAATAGTGAAGTCTATTTCTATTCCAACTCTGAAACTGTGAATCACTTCCCAGAGGCCTGCGTTTCAGAGAGACTTAGTGAAGAAGTTTGCCCAACTGCATCTAGCTGTTGTTGCGTTTTGCAACATGACTTTGTAGCAATTGCAAACAAGTTGTAGTACCTTGAAGTAGGGGTGTAGGTCACCCTTACCAGGCATCTGCATAGGGTCAGAAGATACTTTGGATTTGAAGGGAGTTGATTATAGCCTTGATAAAAGGCCAGGACCAGAGAAACAGTTGGGGAACTGATTAGTTTCAGTTTTCACTTTTGCAAATTATTACAGAATTGATTTAGGGAAGTATTGGAATGACTCCATGGACTTTTTATTTGAGAAGATGTGACTGAAATTGAGAAGGAAAGCAGGTTCTCCCAGCTGGCTTGGCAGCCATCAGCTCTACATTTAGATCATTAGAACCTGGGGCGATTGTGCCTGTTCCCACCTCTAGTTACAGTGGAAGAGCTTCATGTTTAAAACAAACCTTTCCCAGGGAGTTAAGAAGTTGTTCTTCATATAAACTCGCATCATGGATATTGTATATCCTAAAATATTTCCTTGGCGCTAAATGTCATTCTCATGAACCAGGCAGAAAACAGTTGTCTGTTTTCTTCTGAGAATGGCTTATTCTTTTGTTTCTTCTATTTTGTAGTCTTTTTTTTGGTGCCTCTGGGATGGAACTCACAACCTCACGTCTACAGAGTGGCGCCTTAGCCAACTAAGCTAAAGCCCGAAGCACTCTTTTGTTTCTTCTATCATTAAACCTGTGTAGGAGAATAATGGGCCCTCCTAAATTGGAACATTGATATGTAGAGGAATACATTTTTTGAAAAAAAGCTTTCAAATCATGAGTTTAGAAGCAAAATTGGGTAAAGTGGAAGTGGTTAACAATTATCAGAAAAAAATAGATGTATTTTTTTGAGGTGTGGGATCAAATTCAGGGTCTTGTGCATGGGAGGCAAGAACTCTACCACTGAGCCACTTTCCCAGCCCACCCTAAATATATTCTTGAAAATGAGCAGTGGATTTTGTCCATTTGAATATAGGTTGTTTTGTTTTTATTGTTGAAGTTAAGTCTCATTATATTGCACAGTTGGTCTTGAACCTCCTGGACTTGAGCAACAGCTCATCTCTGCATCCCAAATAGTTGGGACTATGGGTACATGCCACCATGCCTGAGTATAACTATGTATGGACTCTTTTCTACTTGAATTATGAATGCAATACAAATCATTTGGTTTCATCTTGAGAAGGATCTCCTGACCTTCTCCATATGATTAAGTATCCAGACTGTGATCAATACCTCAGTGGCCTGTGTCAGGACCAGATTATGTGTCAGGGCTCTAGTTTGCATTGTTAGCAGATCATATGGGAAGGATGCATTTCTGCTGCTTATAATTTTGGACATTGTTCCTTCCTTACTTTTTAGTGGATATCAATGAACATTTAATAGCATGTGCTTACTACATGCCAACTGTGTGCCTGGCCCTGTGCCTGGTGCTGGGGCAGATACAAAGACTAGAAAAACAGCAGCCAAATTCTGCCTACAAGCGGCTTTAGTTTGTTGTATCATATGAGAAATGTTCAGAAAATGCTGCATATTTCTCATATCTTTTTTTATAGCAAGGTGGGGTTATGTTTCTTATTTACTTCTGTCATTCTGAATATGAAGCTGCTCCCTGGGTTTCTGGTTGGCTTTATATGTCCTTGTTTCTATTTCCAGTTTATCATGAATTCAGTGTTTGGTAAGTCTTTACTGTATTTTGCACACTTATTATTCTTTGCTACTACTGTTATTATTGTTATGCTCTCCTGATATAAAATGTATTTTATAATCATCTTTTTAAGTCGCTCTGCTACTTTGGCATCTGCCTTCCGAAAGATATACTGCTTTTACCATCTTTATTTAAGGTTTGTTATGCATTTGCATTTTACTGCCCCTTCCAGAGATTAATGCTGAAAGATCTGACAGTTTAAAAGATGTTACTTGTAATGGGTCTAGCTCTGATGCTACAAGGTGAGATTGTCCGTCTCATATGAGATTCAAATAAAGACAGGGGAAGGTTGCTCTCTGAACTGCTATGTGGGCCTGACTTTGGTTGCAGAACATTGCTCTGTGGGTTTGTTTCTAGTATATCTAGTCCTTCCAACAGATACGTTTCAAAAATTTTCCATAACAGAGGGACCAAATGGCTGCTGTACTGCACGTGACACACTGTTGCTTTAAAAGTTAGAACAGAGGTCATTCACAATTCATTTTGTGTGTGGATGGGTGATACCTACATGCCCTTCAGTTCCATATGGGTTTTGTGTTAGCCACACAGAAGGGTTCTGCATTTGTGTTTGTTGCCTGGAGCTGTCAGAAAAAATTAAGTTCAGGCATATGCTTCTTGTCCTCATAGTAGCAGTACTAGTCATTCCAGTCCCTAAAAGTCATCTCTGTCCTTTGTTTCCTTCTGAAGGGGAAACATGTATTTCAAGCTTGCATTTCTTTAACATTTACTTGACTTCCTAGATTAATATTCCGAGATATCTGTTGGTGGGTTATGAAAATCTGGGTAAAGGTGTGAGCACACATGTGTGCAAACATGCACATGCTGGCACGGTCCGCTTCTCATGGCTCCAAGACTGTGGTATGACTCTTGATAGGCTGTGGGCTCTTTGATGTAAACAAAGGATGGAGAAAAGTGTGTCCTTAATAAAGAAAATATCAGCTTCTTTGCCTTTCTAGTGATTTGTTTAAGGTAGATGTAAGATCTGAAGTTCCTTGTAGAAATCAGACTTTATCTTTCATATTTCCTTCTGGAGAAACAAGTATGAATTTCCTTCTGGTTAACTAGGAATCTGAAAATGTAGCATTTTGGGTCAGACTTTTCTTTGTTTTCCAGTCAGCTGTTGATTACCTCTCGGACTGGCTTTTGTGAACTGATAGCAAGTTTAACAGAAGGCATTGCTGTTGTGTGGAAGCTTGTGGCTGTCACTTAAATTGATCTTTTCCCAGGGGAAGTGAGAATAAAGCTGGCAACTTGGCAGTGAATCAGTAGGAGGTATCATTACTCAATAATATATACATCTGTGTGATCATATCTGTGTGTACATCTGTAGTCTTTTTATTCCAGTGGACCTGCATTCTCAAATGCTTGAGAATAAGAGCCTTTAGGAGGCCTTTTATGCCAACTGATCTTGGCTGCATTTCTAGCAAGTTTTATTAGGAGACCAGGTTAAGACCAGTGGTTGATGTTACAGTATGTTGCCCTGGCTTGTTTCTTGAATAGTGCTGTCTGTCAAGCTTAAGGATGGGGGTGGTGAAAGGAGGTGGAAAGAAGCTCTGTGGAAGGATATTAACTATTGCACATTCTCTACACTTTTAATGTATGAGTCATTGTGACATTGGGTTTTAGAATTTTTCTTCTGTTATATTTATGTTCTTTAAATCTCTGTGTCTAGCCCATGGGTATTAACAGTAGAGCAACGAATATTCCATAGGATAGTTGTGTAGTTAGCCTCCCACCATACTTCTGCTGAGTTTCAACCCAAGTTGGCCTGCCCTAGGACATTCATGGAGTGGGTTTGGTTTGGTGGCGCCACCTTCTGGTTCTATTAGGAAACTCCTCCTCCTGCTCATGTCCTTTTGTTTCTTCTGTGAGAATCTTATTCTCAAATGCCTCTAGTTCCTCTGAGTCAGTATTCCCAATGCTATCTCAGACCTACTGCTGCACAAATTGCACACACTGTCTTTAGCTCCTTAAATTTCCCATCTAAGATTTTCTCATTGAACTCATAAAGCTTGTTTTCTGATTCTTGCTTCACCTGTGATATCCCTTCTGACCAGGATTCTTGTTGACAAGCATTAGAAAGTAGAAGGATACCCGTAGGCATGACTTTAGGTATAGATACTAATTTGGACACAATAAAGAATCACACTAAAAGCCCAGCAGGTGAGCCAAAGTCTCCTCCTTAATAGCTCTAAGTACCCTTAACTACTTCTTCACTTCTTGTTGAACCTGGTTTTCCTCCAAGGAGCAATATTTTATTATTGATGTTGTTTTCAGTTGACAGCAGGTGGTGAAAGTAAAAAGCCAACTGACTTTGTTGGCTTCATTATTGTTTGTAAATTCTCTGCAGGCAGCCCCTCCTTGCCTGGGCCAGGTTGCCCCCACTTGGTATGCCACTGAGCAGAAGTATTTTTGATAAATTATAATGTCTTTAATCTAATTATATTTCAGTTTTCATTATTTGATAAAAATTGAAGCCATGCCTATTTTAGCCACACTGTGGCTGAGTTGGGGAACTGAATCACACTTACAACTTTGTTTCAATGGGAAAATGCATTTGTAGTTCCAAATGTTCTGCACAGAGCACAACACACATGTAAGTCTCACTTCCTATTTTGTTGTTTATATAGCTGGCATTAAAGTCTTAGATAGTTTTTAAAAATCTGAGAATCTGTAACTGGGGATTACCGAAGTTTATTCAAGTTGCAGAAGAGTTGACAACTCATATGATACAGAATGTTGGAGCTGTACAAGCTCCATATGGCACACCAGGCTCTGAGGATAGGTCTGGGTTCAGTCATGCTGTATCATCATGTGCGGTGCTTAGGTTTGGGAGGCCTGAGCTTGACCTTAGCATGCTCAAGATTGTCTAAATAAAGCATGCTGTTAAAAGGGGATTCTGTTGTGCATTTCCATCTACTAGAGTATAACACACTCAGATGGAAACCAGGCCAGCATTTCCCCCATGTATGTTGTGTGGAATTACAGCCCTGCAAAATGTTCCACAAAAGAGAGAGAGAGAAACAAAGGGGGAGGGAAAATCACCTCTATGGTCATATTTCAGCTACAGCTGTAGCAGTAACACCCTCTTAGAGATGAAAAAGCACATTAATGTATTACAGGCTCTCAGATGTCTTTTGGTAAGGTGAGGTGCTTATCTTTGATCATGTTACTAAATAGTAGTTAGAAGTCCATTTGGGGATATGCTAGGCTTTAAAATGTAGAACAAGGAACTCTCTAAGCATTTCCAAGGTAATTCATGAGGAATGTTTGGAAATCAGAGAAATTACAAAGCTTCTAAAGACTTTGCCCACAAAAATCATGATTCAAATGATGGTGAGAAGACATTCCTGAATCTAAAGCTTGAAATCCAGTCCTTTTGGTACTTTTTCAAGGGGAAAATGAAAGGGAATTCCCTCCCCTGATCATTTTTTGGGTCTTGGTGTCTGAGAGTATCTCCTTGGGCTGGGCTTTGGCATGAAAAGTGGCCTGAGGTAGGCCAGACCGTGAGGTGACCTATGAGGCTTGGTTGTTCAGGCTGAGCTGGGACTTGGATCAGGACTGAGTCAGTGATCCCAGGGGTGGTTTTTATACTGGTGACAGGCCCCATACAGGCAAAATATCCCATTATATTTTCACCATGCTTCACCTGAAAGAGGGTATGGCTTTTCTTGATATAATGAAAACATTGAACGTGTGTAAAGAAGAGCTATGCCCTTTTACCTCCCTATTAGGAGATGCTGCCATTTCGAATTCAGATAATATATGTATACAAGAGGCTTTGAAGTAAAAGCACATAGGCTGCCTTTTTACAGTTCTGAAATCATAGAATTACTGAAATGATTCAAGTTTCCTAATATAGGGACGGACTTACTGACAGGCAGGGTGGAGGATGTGGAACCTCTGCCTGGGGAACCCTAAAGGGTGCCTCTCAGATCTTAGGGACTAACCTTTGCTAAGTCTCCCCATGGGGGCCTTCTTTCCAGAGAGAGATTTTTCTGGAGAAGGAGATGGTAGCTTGAGGAGAGAAATTATTTAGAGGCAGATGATATTTAAGTTCCAGCTGCATTTGTTGCATTGTTTAGGGGCAGCAGCTGAGCTTAACGTAGACTCTAAGCTATGGAAAAGGGACATTTTCTTCTGGTTGTAGCTGCTGATCCACCATCACAGCCTGGTTGCTCTGAGGCCACATGCAGCCTTAGCATTCTTTGAACTCTTAGCAGAAGTTTGTGCATGTGAAATCTTGGGATTGTTGTGTCCCGAGACACAGTGAAGATATTTTGTGGCTACTCCTTAACCCATGGTTGGGCTGACAGTGGGCCGCTGCTGCAGTGCCAGGTAGGCTTCCCTTATTGTTCCTGCCAGGAAGGGCAAGAGACAGTGATCAACAGTTTTCCTTGTGTGTGCGCATGAGCAAGAGTACTACACGAGGCCTGGCTTGCTTCTTCTATTTGTGTTTGTCTAGAGACCTGAATAAAGTCAGTGGTAACAGTGCCTTATTGCAGAAAGAATGGCTTTTGGGGGACCCCAGACTCTATTCTCATGGCAATTCCAAAGTTTCTGTGAAACTTGAGACAATTTGCACAGTTTGTTTTTACCATTTTTCCTTTTGGTAAAATAAGGTGATTGCTCTTGTCAATACCCTGGGAAGCTGTGAAGATAAAAATTGGCAGAGTAAGCCAGGAATTTAGCTCAGCAGCATAAGTACCTGCCTGGCAAGTGCTAGGTCATGAGTTCGATCCCCGGTACAAAAAAAAAAAAAATTGGCAGAGTAGTTTTGAGGGTAGAGCAAGGCACTGGAATGAAGTAGGGTGAGGTGTCACTCACTGAATATAGTAGTAGTTGTTATTAAAAGTTGTAAACTGCTGGTGAGACCCCAGTGCATTGGGAAGAAATTAGTGATCTATGGAAAATAATAATAATAAAATGTTTCTATGAAGCAACCATTGATCAGATGCACATAGGAACATTCTCCAGCATGGGCCAGATTCTAGGCTGTAAAAGAAATCTCAACAAATTTGAAAGGATTAAATTCATCCTAAGTGTGTCGTCCAACCACAATGGAGTTAAACTGGAAATTTACAGCTGAAGGAAATTGGGGAAAATTCACAAATATATGGCGATTAAACAACATATTTCTAATTACTGAATGAGCCAAATAATTCCCAAGGGAAATTACAAAATATTTTGAAATGAGTGAAAGTGTAAACAGCACACCAAAAAGGGACTGCATGTATCTAAAGCAGTGCTTTTGGTGAAATTTATAGCTGCAAATACCTGTGTTAAGAAGACAATTCTAAAATCAATTGCCTGACTTTTCTACCTTAAGAAACTAAAAAAGAAGAGCAAGCTAAACTCAAAGCAAGCAGAAAGAAGAGAATAATAAAAATTACAGTAGGGATACATGAAATGGAGAGTAGAAAAACAACATAGGAAATCAATGAAGCCAAAAGTTCATTATTTAATATAGTCAACAAAGTTGATAATCTTTGACTACTTTGATCAAAAAAAAGGAGAGAGGGTTTGAATTACTATATGAGGACTTGATGATGATTGCTGAGCTTAAGATAAATGAGAAGGATGATTAGGGAACAACTCCTACACTAATGGTGGGAACGTTAAATGGTGCAGCCAGTCTGGAAAGAAGTATGGAAGTTCTTCAAACTATTCGATGTAGAGTTACTATGTGACCTAGAATTCCATGCCCAACAAAAATAAATATGTGTATATTCATATATAACTTGCATATGAGTGCTCATATAAGTATTATTCAAAGAACTCAAGTGGAAATAACCCAAAAGTCAAGCAACCAATGAATGAGCAAAATGTGGTTTGTCCATACAATAGAATATTATTGGGCCATTAAAAGGAATGAAGTACTGGTGTATATGACAAGATGGGTGAATGTTGAAAACATTATGCTAAGTGAAAGAAGCCAGACACAGAAGGGTGCATATTGCCTGAGTCCATTTATGTGAAATATCTAGAATAAGCAGATCCCCAGGGACAGAAAGTTGATTAATGTTTGCCTAAGGCTGGCAGTGGGAGTTGACAGTGACTCCTAATGGGCATGAGGTTTCATTTGGGGTGATGGAAGTGTTCCAAATTTAGATTGCTATGATGGATGTGCAGTTTTGTGAATATATCAGAACAATTTATGCATTTAAAATGAGTCCATTTTATGTTGTATAAATTATGTCTCAATAAAGCTTTTTTTTTAAAAAAAGAATATTGCACAAACTGGTGTTAAAATGCAGTGCCTATCTGTCTGTCTGCCTTTTTCTTTTACATTGTCTACTACTAAACTCCCTTCTCAGCTGATGGCCATTTCTTTTATTCAAGTCTTTAAAATTATATATTCCTCAGTGATGCTGTATATTTTTTTTATTCAATCAGTTGCCTAGGAGATAGTGAGTCTGAGGGATCAAAATGACACTGTTTTGCTAAGGATGACCTAAATATTAGATAATCAATTTGAGAAGAGTAGAAAACTGACTGCAGTCTCCTACTGTTCATTTCTTGAAAAAAAAAATGTGATTGCCTGTAAATCAAAAGCTAAACCCTCTTATATTCTTAATTCTGTGCTTCATGGAAAGAGCCTCTCTTGGAAAGGAAAGAATCCATGTATGTTTCTAATTTTTCTTGCTGTTGTCAGTAACTGTGCTGGTTATTTTTACTCATAAATCTTTATCTGCAGTGCTGATGATTTCTTTAGGAGAGATTCTTAGGTATAGAATTACTGTACAAAAATGTGTATAAGTTTTATGGGACTTTGATTCATTATCATAAAATTCATTTCTTAAATTCCCACACCATTCTGCACCACCACCAGAATTGGGAAGACCGTGTTTTAAAAATTTTAAGCTTGAATTTCTCTGATTATTAGAGCATTTTTCTTCTATCTTTTATTAATAATTTCTTTAAATTATAATATTTATATTTTTCTCACTGAATAGTGTATTTTCCTTTGTCATTCATAGCACATTTTCTTCCCAGTCTAACCACTTTTCACTTTGTTTGCTATTGATTTTGATGTACAGAAATAATATATCTTTATGTGGATCAATATATCGATGTTTTCTTTTCTGATTTCTCTAGATTAGTTCTCAGCTAATATTTTTGTTCTTTTCTACTGGCTTAATTTTATACTTCAAAACTTCAATGTATATGGAATTTTGATGTATGAAGTTAGTATGCAAATTAATTTTATTTTGCAGTAATCACCTTTGTAGATCATTTATTTATTTAATAATTTAGCTTTTCTACATGAATTTGTGATACCTCATTTATCATATATATTTGCGTCTTTTTTCCTGAGCTCACAATTCAATAGCATTAATTTGTCTCACCATTCTTTCATTTTATTCTTTCATTAATATAGTTAACTATGGACTTGTAATATATTTAATATATAATATAGCAAGCCTTTGTCCATTTTACTTCATTTTCAAAAGTGTTTTGCCTATTCCCATTTGTTTATTGTAAAATTATGTCAAGATTAAAAAGCCTCATTGGGATTTTGGTTTAAATTTCACTCAAAGTGTAAGTCTTGAAAGAAGTGACATTTTTCTAATTTTTATTTAGATTTATATTATAATACACACTGCTTTATATATAAATATGTAAGTGGAAACCTTTTTTCCATTATCCCTTCTCCCACATATCACATTAGAGAAATTCTTACAAATTAACACATATATCCCCTCTTGAATTCTAAACAACTGATTCTAATAATCCAGTGACATGGAGTATTACCCTGTTCAGTCAAGTGTTACAGTTTTATTTGTGCAATTTTTCTTACTTATAAAGGTATTCCTAGATAGGTTGTGGTTATTGTTGGTTTTTATAAATAGAATTTTCCCCCTTGTGATTTTTCCTGTTGTTGACACACAGAATAATTTAATGTTTGAGTATTTCTCTTACAATAGCCCTTTGTGGAACACTCTCGTTAATTACAAAATGTTCCTCTTTGGTATTAAAAGTCTTGTTAATACTTATTTGTTACTTGCTTTCATAAGGTAGATGAGTGGGAAGTACAAAGTGGTGTATTTGAGCAGATAACATTTTAGAAAAAATGAACTTGTATAGAACTTTACAGTATATGAGTGTGATATATGTGAACGATCTGGGAGAGGAAGAAAAAACGGGGGCAGGGGGAGGCAGAAGGAATGAAGACTCATTCATTCCTTAGAGTAACCCCACGAGAGGTGGTAAGAGAAACATCACTTTTGGTACATCTTAAAGTCAGAAAATTGAGATGAGTAGAAGGGACAAATGATTTATCTAAGCCACCAACACAAGGCAGATGTGTAAGCCTTTTGCTTGCTCTTTACACAAAAGTGTGTACACAGCGATACGAGTAATAATGTCAGAGAGGCCTTAGCGAATGGCTGATCTTGACTATTTTGGGATACTTATGGCTGCATGTCATCCCATTAGTGTACTTTACTTTTGTGGGGTTTTTTTGGTGTGTGTGTGTGTGTTATTATTTTTAAGAGTTTGATTTTCTTTGCTAGATTATAAGCTTCTTGAAGGAGAAAGCCACACTTTATTCATCCTTTAGCCAACTTTAACTGTTAAATGGTAGTATACACTCACTCTAACCCTTTTGAAATACGAGTTAGAAAAAAATCCCTAAACTACCAGAGAGAGAACATGTGTATTAAATTATATAAGAAGACGCTGTTGAAATTCTGTGATCCAGAGAAACTGTCTTTGGTTACCGCTTGCTGAGGGAGTGATGGAAAGCGGATCATAGGAACCTGTGCTGGCCGCAGCTTTTGGCCTAGTAAAGCACAGTTGGTTAGTGGAGAGCAGGAAGGTGAAGAATCACAGTTCTACAGGTTGACATTTGAATTGTACCTGGAGTAATGCCATGAAAAGAGAGAAGGTAAGTTATAAGGGCAGCTGTCTTTGAATAGAAAGCTGCTACATGTTTCACATTTTCTTGTATAACATGAGATGAAAGTTGGAGAATGTGTACAGGCTAAAAGAACATCTGACCTGATGTGATCATTTGATTTGATGTGATCACTGTGTGTTTGATCCTACATGCTTCTCCCAGTTTTTTAAATGAAAGTACGCAGAATTCGGGTAATTTTATAGATAGTAAGGTATGCAGTCTTCTATTTCCGTTGATATCCATGAGCCAGACTTGGCTTCTTCCTTTCTGGGCTACTCCCTCTCTGGCATTTGATTACTCATTATCACCTTCCTCAGAGCCCAGGAGGGAAAGTTAAAATGGTAATCAAGAGGCATAGTTAAATTGTGTGATAACATGTCAGTTTTTGCCAGGAGTATGGTTTTATGGATGATCAATGATTTGTGTTGTTTTAAGATTTTAATGTGTGTTAAATCTGTCTGCGTAACCACTTGAAGTTGGCTTGTCCGAGAGTTAGGGAGGTAGAGACTTCTGTGGGGAATTACCCCAGGAGCCCTTAGTCCCTCCTTCCTCTCACTCTCTTACTGTTTTCTCCTCTCCATCCCCTTCCTTTCTCTGTAGCACCAGCCTGGATAGATTCTTTGATATTGTCATTCCTTGCAAAGGAAACCCAAATTTCCAGAAGGTTTTGCCATAGAGTTTCCCCCTTATGTATTTTAATCCTTTTCTAAGCCACATTATTTGGCAGATGAAAACAAACAGAGGAATACAATATGTTGCTAATATTTATATTTCTACTAAAATATTGTTTAGAGAAGAATGGTCTTATCAGTTGTTTTATGTTTACCTTTTAAAAAGCTTTAAAGTAGCTCTTTGATAATAAGGCTAGGAGCAGTTTGTTTCTTTTGAAGAAATTAGCTTCCTTTTTAATTTACTTTTGAGTGAAGCATTGAAATAAAAGGAATGACACTGGAAGTTACACACAAAGAGAAAAGAATCATCTGGTTGCTGATATATCTAACATGGTGTGACGGGGACAGAAAACAGAAAAAAACAGTCTCCCTTGTAAGCTTTATCTATATAGCTTTAGCCCCATAGCTTTGCCCTTCTTTCATAGAACTCATGTATAACTCCCTTTAATATTTAAGAGACTCCTCCCATCTGTCCTTCCTTCTCTGTTCCTTGTATTCTTCCTCTCCCTCTGACTCTCTCTTCATCCCTTTTCTCCTTAGTCTCTCTAAGCTCCCTTTCCTTGTGGAGTAGATCCTTAGGATGTACACATATCTCATTAGCTGTACAGAGCTGCTGGGAATAACATGGACCGTTGAAATCCAGGGATGATGCATAGAAACCTTTGTGTAGTTTGACTGTCTTTTGTTAGAAAGGCACATAGAACAGTTTCTCAACTCCCTGCTGATTCTCTCCAATGAAGGTGTTAATAAATTTAAAGTTGACTAAACCTAGGCAGCAAGAAGCAAGAGACGAAGAGAGGCGTGCATCAATTGAGTGGTTCCGTAGGATCAATCTCTTTCTTTCTACATCTTCATAAATTATGAACTGTATCGATCCATTCCCATTGATGTATGAACTCATTATGCCAAAAGCCCAAGTTGAAGTAGAAAAATGGAAAGTGATTATTTATTAGAACTGATGAGTGTCAGCATTAAACTAAAACAACTAAATCAGACCACACCAGTCTGGATGGAATCTTTCAACCCTAAGATTGGATGGCCACAGGCAAATGGCCCTGCATATAACAAGCAACACTAGATGACAGTCACAAATGTTCTGTCCTTTTCAGCAGCTTAGAGCTTTAAGTTCCTTGAGGCTAGAAAATCATTTATGTACTATACCACTGAGTCCCACCCTTGTCCTTTTCCCCTTGTGTTTGAAATGATTAGTGAAGACCTGTTTCGGAGCTAGCCTATAGTAATACACAAAGAGCTCAGCTGAATTCATGCTCTCAAGAGTACAGGATTCAAGACTCAAACAGTCCCTGGGCAGCCTGGGCAGGGTAAAAAGAGCATTAGGCATCAGATACGCTATGATCCCATGGTGGTGGCAACGATGGGACAGTCAAGGAAGGCATCTGAGTTGGGGATGTTTCTAAGCTGATACTTCAACCTTAGTAGTTTTTCCTTTTTTAAAAAAAATCCCTGGTCTCTGGTTTAGACCCTTATCACTTCTTAGAGATGAGGTCAGGCCACATTTGGCATTACTTGTTTTTGTAAATAAAGTTTTATTGACACCCAGCCATGCCCATTCCTTGCATTTACAATGAAGCCCTTCACAGAAAAGTTTACCAACCCTTGCTGTAAACCAGCAGAAAAGCTCAATTTTCTTCCTTCCAAGAACTTTGACCTTGCAAAAGGAGACTTACCCATGTATAATATATAGAACACTTTATAATAAAACCTGTTGAGTTAAATACCAAAAAAGTATTTAAGTGCTGACAAAAATTAGTATTGTTGGGGAGATTGATGTGCATATATTTTTCTCTACTGTTTCTTTCTGTATTCCACAAATGAATCTGCATTCCTTCTCTTACCTCAAGACTTCTAGATTGACACTTTCTAGATTTATAGTGTCTAAATTTATTCTCCTCATGACACTTGCTTCCCTCCCTCTGTGGGGGAGAGTAAAGGTACAGATACATTGGGAAAATGAAAAGTCTGGGTATGAGATAATTTTAAATGCATTTTTGGATCTTTCCTTGTACTTATAAGAAAGTAGGATTTGTTTAAAGAGATGAGAGAAGTCTTTATTTACTTTGAACAAGTAGGTAATATGTGCATTATTAACTTGTTGGATTGGGAAAAAGTCTTCTTAGAACCTTTCGCTTGCAGGTAGCCTCTCCCTTTACCTGCATACTTGATTAGAAGCCTTTCCCAGACGTTGCACCTCCAGGGGCAGCAAAACCATGCTCAGTCCCTCCAGGAAGCCCATAGTTTTGAGTGGTTTTGTTGCTCTGTCCAGCACACAATCATCTGCCCAGGAAGGCAACTTTTGTGTTATGTTATTTAAATCTCAGTGCTCTTTTCTTTGAGTACTACATTTTTTAGACTCACCCTAAGTTTTTCTAGATTTAATGTAAAGATTAGCATCCAGTCCCTTCCCCAAGCAATACTCATAAGAGAAAGCTGATTCTGGTCATTTCTATGGGAGATCTTTACATCTATACTTTATAATGAACCATTAGCAGTTGCACATATTCAACCAGAAAAATGTCAGTGGCATATGGTTTGACATAACCCAAGTACAAATAATGCACACATATTGGTGTTTTTTTTTTTAAACACAGGTTGGGTCATACTATTGATGCTGTACTGCAATTTTTTGTTAGGTTAAAGAGAAATCTTGGAAATTTTACTGTCTCTTTATTTACCATTCATTACTAGTGTAGACTTATGATTTAACTAATCTCATAATGGAGGGGCATTTTGGATGATTCTGACTTTTCACTATTTTAAATAATATCACAATGGACATTATGAATAGATTTTTGCACATCTCATGTGAGTTACCAGTAGTATAACTTCTTAAAAGTAGAATTACAGTTTTCATGTATTTATTCTGGAAGAGCTGGTTAGATGTCTGTGGTCTCAGCTGGATTTACTGACCTTACGGTCTTTCATTCTCTAGCAATACCACGGAAACAAGACTTTAGTGGAAGTCAGACAATTCCTCCAGACAAATCCCGTGGAGTTATAAATATTAACATAAACTCTCCTCCCTTCATGGAACATGTATATGATTACTGCCCAGAAGGCACTGTGGACATGCAGGTCTTTCTAAAGAATGACATGCTACTGAGCAGGGCTAAGAGCAAAAGGGGTGTGTGTGTGTGTGAGTGTGTGTGTGTGTGTGTTCGTTCCTCTGGGTATATACTAAAGCTCTGGTGATCTCTTTACCCTGGAGGGGACAGGAAACTAGTGCTTTCCAGAATTGCAGTAGCTACAAAAGGGAGAGAAATTGAATGCAGGGTTGGAAGGGAGACCGTGGGGAGGCTGTAGCAGGTGTCAGCCTGCAAATTAGTTGTGTTGGACTCCCTGGAAGGGAGCATAAGCATTGAGCTGAGCTGAGCCAATGCGCCAGATGACAGAACAGGGCTCTCACCAGCCAGTGACCCGATTAATAAGGGGCATTTGGCAAGCAGTGTCATAAATGCTGTGCCACGTGGCTATTTGTGGATCAGGACTTTTGAAGTTGCCTGATGTGCTGCTTTTGTTGTGATTCATTGCTCCCAAGCCTAGGAAATGTTCCAGTGAACAGAGGCCAAATGTTTACTTGTACTTTATGCATTTATATAAGATTTCCTTTACCTTTAGGTTTCCTTGGAAACCATAATCATGAAAATAGGGATTAGAGGTTCTTAACATTTTTATTTTAAATTGCTGTAGAACCTGCTTGCCGGTCTGGTGAAGCCTATGGATCCCTTTTCACATAATGTTCCTAAATGAATAAAATACAATCCATAAGATTACAAAGGAAACTAATTTTATCAAAATACAGTTATCAAAATGTTGAAAAAACACAAGTAATGCATTTACTTAATGAATTGAATAGTCATGCATAGTCTTTATAAATGAATTAAACAGCAATCAGAATATTGAAATAGAGATAAATGTAAATGATATTTCAACTGCAATTGTGAAAATGTCTATTGGTGTAATAGGAAATAAGTAAAATTCACAAGTGCTGCTAAAATCAGTGTGGTTTGTGTCCAGTGTTCCTAATGCAAAAAAAGGCCACATAGACCATATTTCAGTTAGAGGATAGTAAAAATAAAAGATGTACTTTTATTCCCATCCAAGTTGATCCATTGTTGATGCTGGAGATGGAATCTAGAGGCTTGTGTGTGCTCAGAAGTCCTTTAGCACTGAATTACACCTCAGTCCCCATCCCCCTGTAGATTCCCTGAATTCTGTCCTCAGATCCCTCTGCTTAATAGGTTTAGCCTTTCAAATCATGAAGAATGAATTGCGGTGATATATGAGATATTATGGAAAAATATGATACATGTTTAAAATTTTAAAAAATCAAAGGCAACCTTACTCTCAATTTCTTTCCCTTTTGTAGCTACTAAAATACATATTGCCACTAATCCCCCTCAGAATACTGTGGCTCACTTTGAACACACTTATCCCATCATTCTTGCAACTTTCTGAAGCAGTTCTGAAAGTTCTTTTTCATGTGTATCTTTAGATGCACTGTCATAATTCTCTCCACGTCCAGAATTGATTCAAAATGTTTACCTCCCACATCACTCTGACTTTGGGGAAGAACCAGGAGCCACAAGGTGCTAAATCCTTTGAATAAGGTGGTTGAGGACACACTGTAATGTTTTTATGAGTGCTTTTCTATTGGATGGCACACAGCAGCAGCTTTTCATGTTTTTGTTCATAGCTCATAAAGACACTAACAAAAGAAGATGTCCAGAACTGCTTCAGAAATAGCACTTGAAAGGCTAGCACAGGAGGATCTCCATGAGTTTGAGGCCAGCCTGGATACATAATGAGTTCAAGACCAACCTGAACTACATAGTGAGACTTTGTCTTAAAAAACCAAAAACAAGCAAACAAACAAGGCAAAAACGATAGAACAAGTATTTTCAAAGCTAGATGGGAGCATTTTAAGGGACTGTGTCTTTTACCATGAAATATATTTTTAGAATTTAAATATTCACTGTATATTTGGCTCACCTCTTGTAAACTGCTATTTATACTGAGAAAATTTACAAATACCTAAGTATTTCCTTGTCTTTGTTTTGATGCGGATGGGGAAGTAAGCTATGTTAAAAATGCATCAAAATTTTAAAATATTTTCACTGTCACAAAGATCTTCTCCAGAGGGCTATGTGGAATTTTCTTTTGTTAAATGTCTCACTACAGTGGCCATTTCTACATATTGATTTTAAAAATGGACAATCTCTAGATCTGTTTATGAGGGCAGCCCCTCCCATTCACAAAGAATAATCAAGAGGATCGTGTCTCATATGAGGGTCTTTAGGGATTTCTAAACCTTAGTCACAGTTCCTAAAATGTAAGTGGTATTTTTCTTCTTCCCTCTCTTTTCCCCTCTTCATTCCTTCATCCTCTCATCTCATTCTGTCCTTTCCTACCCCCTTTAACTATAAAATTTAGGGGTCTGACATACTGGTGGTTTGTCGGCAACAAAGTCTGAGAAGGCCTATAAAAATTGATATGTTAGAGGGAGTATAATGGAGAAAAAGGAGAAATTTTGTTTATGCTCAACAAATAACTTATATTTATAATCTTCCTTCAATTTTTCCTTTGAAATTCTGTATTCTCATTTCACTTGAATGACTTTGCATGGAGCATTTAAAAGTAGATCAAACAAAACTATAAATATGTTGAATTCTTTGGGGCATTTTGCTAAAATCACCCTTGCTAAAACAGAGAATAGCAAGCAATGTGCTTTATGTATTAGATTTGATTCTCTGAAAATCCAGATTCACTCTCCCAGGGAGCCAGGAGAAGTCAGACCAGAGATTCCTTGGGGAGGTGTCACCTGGCCTGCTGTAGGATGGGTCATTTGGATTGATGGCCATGCTAAAAGGCCAAAACCAAGGCCTGAGACTAGCCTGAGGAAAGGGTAAAAACAGAAGTATGTTTAGAGATGTCACTGGTTTTGTTTTTCTGTATGCTTCCTTCATTTTACTCTGATGGGAAAGGAAGGCTGGTGAAAAGCAAGTTGATTGAGCAGGTATAAATAATTTTAAAGTGCCTTTTAATAAATTCCTAAGTGTAAAGCCAAATGGTAAAAGGAAAGGGAATCAGGTAGAAGTAACCTTACCTGTAAAGTAATTCTTTCCCTATTATCCCCATTTTCTGTGTGATAAAACCAAGGCAAAGAGCCCTGCAGTGGTTGCAGTGCTCGGACCATTGGGTTTTATGGTTCTTCTATCCTGTGAGCTCAGGATTCTTTTTATATGCTTTAATGCTTTCAATGTAGACCATGTATTTGAAGTACAGTAAAATCAGAACTCACATGTCCTTTCACATGCCATTTTTATAAGGTGGTTGAGGTGGAGGACAGTGAATTCTTGATGTCCATAATACCAAAATTATAGATACTGCTTCTAGGGAAATACCAGTTAACAGTACTAACATTGAAAATATCAATGGGGATATAGCTCAGCAGCACACGTAAAGTCATGAGTTCGATCCCTGGTGCAAACAGTAAAACAAAACAAACAAAAAGAAAATATCTATTTACAGATTTTCTTTGCAGAAAGTTAATTAAATAGAGAGCTCCTTTCTATATTATACTTGCAGTAGAAACTCATTTTTTATCATATGTTAATTGACCAACTCAAAAGACTGCTGCCAGTGGTTTCATTAAATAGGGCAACAAAAGTTTCTCAAGATGTAGTCTGAGAAAGAACTAGATCAGGGATTTTTGTTCCTTTTTTTTCTAAATATGAGACATCTGGGCCCACATACTGATTCAGAGTGGGCATTTGTGAAGAAATATCATTATTATAACCATAGTAAAATATATGTGGGAGTTGGTAAATGAGCTGAATTTATTGAAAAAGGTGTGTGCTAAAAAGCTAAGAGTTGATAGGGTCGAAGGGGTGGAGACAAACAAACTGCTGCTCAAGACAAGGAAGATACAATGGAGTGAGGACAGTGTTAGAGAAAAGAAATGGTTGGCAGGGGAAGCCAGTAGGGGGGTGTCCATGGCTGAGAGTAAGTGCGCATGTTCCTGTGAGCTGTGAGTGTGAGAGTGAGTGAGTTTGTGTAAGCCATTGAGCTCAGAAGATGAGTGCAGTACCCCTCCCTCTGCATAGAGATGGTTACCTGGGCTGTGTGGTCTGGGGGAGGCTGGCCAGAGAAAAGGACCTTGCGTTGTTCGCAGAGCACATATCAGAATTCTGACTGGTGTGGGCTACAAATGTGGAGCCATTTCTCTAAGCTCATAGCTTCTCCTGTCTTCATGGACTTGGCAGAGACAGTTGTCATTGAGAGGTCAGAGCCATTTGTCATTCAACCTGTGAAAAGCACCTCTCTAACTGTTTCAGTTGGCATGTATTTACTTGTGCAATAAAAAATATATTGGCATTTATTTACTTTGGAGTAGGAACTAAATTATGAATGTCATCCAAGCGTGTTCAGAACGATAAGTTTCATAGTACAAGGTAATTATTTTAATCGATGACTGATGTTTAAAACAAAACCCATTAGACTGTATTATGTGCTTTCTGTAAAAACAAATTGCCATGCAGAAGCATTACAATGAGTTTGCCTTTATGCCTCCCCCAAATACTACTGTTACTTTGGGATGTAGTCTTTCATGCCGTTTTCTGTGCTTACACAAATGTGTTCGTATGTGTGCATACCCTTTGTCTAATTTATTGAATTTCATTAGGTTCTCACATATTAGTTGACTATTGAGTGGATTTATTTATCAGTAAACATTGTTGAGTGCACATTCTGTGCTAGGGTCTGGGTGATCAGTAATGAGTAAAATAGTTGATGCTGCTTATAGTTACAGAGTGTGTGTATTTATAAAATCGGGACCATATATACTTGTTCTGTTTATATATATGGATACCTTTTTCTTGCTGTATCTTAAGGATCCAGAAAAATGAGATTCATTTTGGTATATTGGTACATGCATATAACAAATTTTAATTAATTTTATCCCTCACTCACTTATCCTCTTTCCTCCCTGACTCCATTCCCCATCTCTAAAATCCTATCTTCTAGTTTTTGGATATCTTTTCATATCAAGAATCATAGAGCTACTTGTATTTAATGGCTGCTAAACGTACTGTAACTTAAGCTCTTCCAGTCGACATTCAAGATGTTTCACATTCCCAGTCCTTTTTTAATTTTAAGAGAGGGTCTCACTGAGTTCCCTGGGCTGGGCTGGAATTTGTGATCCTCCTGCCTCAGCCACCCAGAGTGCTGGGATTACTCATGGGCACCACTGTGTCTGGCTAATGTTTTGTTTTTAAAAAGAGCTTTCAGTTCTTGCACCACAACTATCTAATACTATCCATCTACCTAGCTAGCTTGCTACCTGTTGAATGTATCAGTATGAATTTGAGAGTTTCTGGGAAATGAATAGATTGTGATACATCCTTCAGTATATGCTGTTCCTATCCCAAAGTTGGCTGCTGGAAGACCTGTGAAGCCGACTCCTATGTCCTTTTATTCATTTTGACACAACTAGATATTTTAGTCTCATTTCACATTTTCCTTGCCCCAGCCCTGGAAGAAACCATTTTTCTGTGGAGACCTAGTTCTGAGGCACTGTCATTTAAGGAAGCTTCCTTAGTTTTATGAAAACTTCATGTGTAATCTCAATGTGCAGCCAAGATCAGGGACACTCCCTCATCCGGCAGGGTATTTTCTCATCACTTGGCACCTATGACACTGACTCCTTATGGAAGTTCAGACTTTTGTGAGCCTTAACTATTGTTGGAGATGACATCAAATGCATGTCCCTGCTCCCACTCCAAGAGAGTGAGTTCAGTAGGTCTGCCCTGCACTTCAACCTTCTTACACAAATGGTTCCCAGAGAAATGCCAGAACTTATCTTGGACATTGTGAATTAGTGACTTCTGATTTTCTTCTCTGACTTTTATCAATTTTTACTCTGGGAAGTATGACTGCAGGATACTGCCATGTTCTCTGGGTATACAGTAAGGATGTATTTGATTAATGTATTCCTTGAAAATAATATCAAATGACTTAAATAGTTTGTATTCTGTCCCAGGCGATGTGGGATAGTAAAAAGTAGACTTGTGAATATTGGAGTATCGAAAATTGTCCCAAAGACTTTTATTCATGATATTATTTGTTGTTATACTTTGTGATCATTGAGTGAATTGGCCTAGTAAAGTCTTCATGCCACAAGATCCTAGGAATCTAGGCTGTAGAATATCAGCATGTATCTTGTTTCTGGAACTGAGTCATGACATGCTTTTTGGTTTCTGTAATTTCATTTTCAGACAAGGTGAATGTTCTGCATATCACCTCTCTATCTACCTGGCTGTATTTCATTAAAACAAGGGCCTATAGGCCCCAGTTCTCAGCAGCTGTAAGGAAGTGCATTTGATTTATGGTTTTCACCTTTTACCCATGTACCATGTTAGTTCAGCTGGTCCTTTCTGTAGTCTCAAGACAGCTGAGAATTCATAACAATAGCTAGACATGGAAACAGCATCTCTAGAATTATATCATCTGTTTTGAAATCTAAGGCCCTCTATTTGCTAGCTATGAGATGTCTCATAGAATAGTTAATATCTATTTGCCTCTTCAGTGTTCTTGTCTGTTGAAAGGGGATCAGTAATATATCCCAGAGGCAAGGATTGAATGGAGTAATTCAGGTAAAGTGCTTAATAGTTTCTGGCATGTAGTAAGTGCTCAGGAAATGCTAGTAAAATGTTGTTCTTTTATTACGTAAACCTGGTTATGAATGGCAGGTGGGTCTGTGCTTTAGTGAGAGAGTTGGGTGTACAGCTGCTTTGTCATGTGTGTGTGTGCCTGTGTTTCTGCATATGAATGCATGTTTATGCATGTGTATTTCATGGCTGTCTTACAGTAGGCTGTAAAGTAAAGATGTACATTATGTAGTATGCTTGTAAAGTCTGTCTTATTCCTACTTCTTTGGTAAGCCATGTGTGCACATGAGCATGTACATAGAGAAAACTTACATTCATTCTTTCTGTTAATTGTGTATGAGAAGTTAAGTAGCCCTTCTTCAAAAACACACACAGTAGCACAAGATGGTAGCAATGGTGCTAATGTGAATGAGGAAAAACATGCATTCTCTACATTCTAATTTTTTAATAGGGACTCGTATTGTTGGTCGTAGTTAACAAATAAAGAACACTTTCAAGACTCAGTTTAGCCTGTAGAGGAAAAAGCCTCATAAAGTATGTTAAACCTGGAATTCACACTACGAACTCCATGCCCAGTGCATCTGGGCATCAAGGTGGTAGCTTCAACTAAGAGATTCCAGATGCTAGGCATGGGCAAGTCAGACATATTTATCTTCATTTTCAACAGCTATTACAAGATGACATTGTCACCGACTGACCACTTCAAAGACGGTACAGACTCACTACATCAGTGAAATGTGGGGAGAGGAAAAATGACATTCTTAAACTTTCTAATGTTTAAGAGAAATGTATGGAGCTGAAACCTAATTTCTCCCAGTTTCAAGCATTCCCCTTAAACTGGGTTGTTGGCAAGGCAGAACTGGCACACAAGTGCAAGTCAGGGATATGCTGGAGCTGGGGCCTAGAAAAGCAGCAGTAGTGGAGTTGGGAGCTCTTTAATGAGAGCCATAGTGAAGACATCCTAGAGCAGTGGCAATGAACCCAAGGCACATGTACCACAGCCAGTTGTTTGTTATCACTGAAAGCTCTAAAAGGTTCACCATCACTGTCCTAGAGTGACGTTTGCAATGTTGCATGAAGCAGTTCAATATGGGTTACACAGAATTTCGGACTAGGTGTGAACTAAATTGGTCCATCCAGGACTGCAGAGAGAGCTCTGAACTCAGGCCAAGGAAGTACTGCCACTTAGCCAGCTTGGTGGATAAGTCACTGAGTCCTGGTTTCCTCATTTGCAAAATTGTGGTCATCCTGACTCTTTTGTTTTTAATTTATGTGATTGGGATGTAATATGGTGATAGGTTTAGAGATAGTAACAAGCTATACCAGAACAGAAGGATTATTTCTGCTTGGGATCTGAGCAGGTGACCTTTACCACCAGCGACCTCTGAGTCCTTCCCTTATGTATTCTGTTGGGCTTTTCTTGGTATGTTGCCTAACATATTTTAAAGGACTTTATGCCACCAATTGTGTAATCTTATTATAGGCTTTAAGAAGTATTGACCAGACTTGTAGAGAGAAATTAGTAAAAGGATCATTCTGCTGCTGCCAGACAGGCCTTAATGGAAGTCTGGCACAGAGATTTGATTCAAGAAAAATCTGATGATTCTGTTCCAGGTTCTGAATCTATTGGATAAATCTTTCTCCAAGAATATATCATGCCTGCTTTTGCCATTTGTGCATCATTTAGCTAGATACTGTATTTTACAGAGTTTTAAAAATATGAATTTACATATAACTGTAACTTTTATGGCTTCAGCTAACACTAGGTATTCTGATGTTATTTTAAATCACTCTATGGGGGATTTTGGTGACTTCTGTCATTCTGTGTCTGTTTTTAGCCATTTATCCTTTTACTTCTTTCATGTTCAGATTTGTGTCTTCAAAATCCACTTTTAGCATAACATCTAGAAAATGGAAACAAAGATTTGTAGAACTTCATATTGAGCAAGGGGTATACATGGGGGCAGGGATAGAAGAGGGGAGCCAAGATGGCCTTGTTATCTCGATTTGCTTTTTTAAAATGAGCATTCTGTATCCTTTATGTTACAGAGTGCAGTACTTGATTTGCCTTTTGTGGTATCAGGAACATGCAGTAATGATGGTACTCTTGGCACTAGAGAACCCACTCCTTTGGCCTTGCCGCCTTGAAGATGCAAGTTGTGGAGCCTCTTTCTCAGGGAGCACCAGGCCCTCCTGAGGGTTGCAGTACTCAGCCCACTGTCAGGCTGCACTGCTCCCCTGGGATGGACTGCAGAGCTCTGTGCTTGTCTCATCAAGATCCAGTGGCTCGTGACTGCATACAAAGGGATAAAGATTGTGTATTTGCTGATGATGTGATTGGTCAAGATACTGCTCTTTTACCCTGCTTGTGCATTCAGCTCTGTTTTCCTCAGTGATGTCTGGGCAGAGGAAAAACAAAACAGAGAACTAAGTCACCAACTTTTGAAAAATATTGATCAGGGAGCACATGGGATGTAGTGCTAACAGCTTTCCTTTGTCATGCTGCATGGGGACCTTAATGTGCCCTGAAATCACCCTTGTAGGGACTTCCTTGCTCTGTGAAAAGATTAGAAAAGAAAAAGAATTCCCAGAGGCAGTAACCAAAAATAATTTCAGCATTTGTAAATGTGTTTCTTTGAAGTCGTTGATCCTTTTGGTTTTCTAGGCCATGTGGTGGCATGAGGGAGTGGTGCTAGGGGGTCAGATATAGGCAATAAACTTCTTTGTTGCCACAAAGTCCATCTCACTTCCTAGCCCGAACTACCTCTCTCCCTAGCTTGAGCCTCTACTGCTGCATGGCTAGTGTCTGTCTGTATCTCTCCCTCTCTCACACCCCCCTTTCCCTCTCCCACCACATCCCTTCGTTCTTTCTCCCTGCAATGCACATCTGTGGTGTGGATGTGCTCTGGACAGTTGCAGCTATACTCGAACAAGCCCTAAGCCAGAGGTCCCAGATGGGCCATTCTGGGTGAGTGAGATGCTATGACCTTGAATGTCCTCTAGTCAAGTGAAGTGTCGTCCTGCCTTTTATCTTGATTTGCCTGAGTTGGCTTTGTGTAAGCAGCCAGGGATCTTGTTAATGGACCCCTGGGACAGAGAAAAGAGGACAGAAGTGGATTTGTTGAACCCTGTGGGGCCTTTGAAATGGTACCAAGAGGAGGCTGAAATGCAATCGGTGTTTACTTATCAGACCTGATTCCCAGTGTGTCAAAAGGGTGATGATTAGTAAGAAAAAGGCCAGGGTACTTTATCTTTTCCTTTGTACATTTGGGGGAAATGCTGTCTGCCTTGCTAGCATTAGAAACAGACCTTTCTTGTTTCTCTAACCATATCACATCAGCTTTCATTAAAAATCAACAGCAGCAAATATCAAGCCCCATCCATGGAAAATTGTTTAAGGCAACACTGTGCTCCAGTGCTTCAGGGGTGGGATTTCTGCCTTCTGCACCAATGGAACTGTTTCTCATACCCATGCCTTTCTGACCCAGCAGCTTTTAAAAGACCAAGAAGCATTGCTCTGCTTTCTACTGCCTCTAAGAGACCAGGGCTGCTATGCCTCTAGCCATGTCCTGGAGAGCATATTTGAGACAAGTCAGCTTAATTTGCCTGCATGCCTAGGAAGCCTCTCTTTAAAATCCTAGTCTAGACAGAAGAACTGTATCTAAATATTTTGCTTTTCCCATCCAGGTGAGCGACGGAGGCGCCGATGCCAGGTGGCATTCAGCTACCTGCCCCAGAATGATGACGAACTTGAGCTGAAAGTTGGTGACATCATAGAGGTGGTAGGAGAGGTAAGCAAGTGGCCGGGCAGTGCAGTTGCCATGTATGGCCATCAGACTCACCTGTGTACCCAGCCATGAGGAACTCTCCCTGCAGATGTACAGGGCTAACATGTAAAGAACCTCATCACAGGGCAGGGGGTGTAGTTCAGTGGTAGAACACCTGCCTAGCATGTCATTGATGTTAGGCCAAGTATGTGGCAGGTTATGATGAGGTTATCTTTTTTTTTTCATACAATGCTGGGATGGAATGCTACACCTGATGTCCAAGGATGAGGTGGTTCTTTACATTTCAGTCACTTATACATCTTCACACTTTATTGTGTAGGTGAGAAAAGATCCTCAAGAGACCCTCGACAAGCAGGCCTTAGGGGTAAAGCCAGATCTACCTGAAGGAGGACCTGTGCAATTTCTGGAGTGCCACTTTCCTTTGTCCTACTTTCTCTTAACTACCTGGAGCCAACCCTGTTGGCAAAATGGTCTTGGAGACATTAGGTGGACTTCTCAGTCTCTACTCTCTAAGGCCTATGGGATCCTGGGCCTCAGACTTTGATCCCTGGACCTCAGGCTGTGACTGAGCTCATCATTTGTCCTGATTTAACACTTATATCTGTATATAATAATACAGTTTCCAATTACTTTTGTTTCCTCAATGCCATTCAACTTTGCAGAAACTCATGGTTTATGGAAAAGGAAGGTAGAAGTTGAGGAGGACTGTAAGTGAACCATTGTGGGGATGGAAGTGGCAGGGTTAATGCCAGCTTAAAGCCAGCTTTCTTGATTTTCATATAAACCTAATATGACCCTGTGTGAGAGTTTTATTGAACTCATTAAGTGATCTGTAAGATGGAAGGCTAGATCCAAGAAAATTGTGAAAGAACAAAGTATGGATAATGATGGAAAGGAAAAAAAAATACTTGATTAAAATCACTAAGACACCAAACTTCATAATTTCCTACAGGGCAATAAAACTAACTTTTGAAGCCGTCTTTTCTAGGGAACAAATCATTTGCATTGCTCTAGGTCCAAGTTTATTTTGTTGCTGTATGACAAGAATCACTTGTATTACTTTCTGCTTTCTACCAGTTAACAGCTGCACTAACATAGTTGTAAACTATCTCTCAGGCATGGCAAATGATGAGCCAAAAAAGATACATACACCTAGAGAAGCAGCTAATGGGGTTCCTATTGTGGTCCTGGGAGGACATTCTGAAAGCCCTTTGCCTGTTTCCAGGTTTTGGATAATTTGTACTAATACATCACCCATCTTTTTTTTTTAATTCCCTGGTATCAAGCAGGGCATGTAAGAAACAATTATTCAAAGTTGAGTGAGTGATAAATGGACAACATAGTAGAACCTTTATTCCAAGGATAGAAAGACAAGTTTCTTAACACAGTAACCATGGCAGAAATTCCAGAGGGAAAAAATAAACAAATGTGACTAATAAAAAAAGTTACAGTTTTGGGATAATTTGAACCTTGTGTAGCTAAAGAAAAAGAGGGAGAAATAGGAAAAATTATGGTAAGTTAGAACAAAAAGTATACATGTAACATATGAACTGTATTAGAAAGCTACTGGAACAATGATAAATGATAGATAAATTTACCATAAATACAATTCCCACAAGAGAGGAACTCTTTAACTATGAGAAAATGTTCCATCCTGCTATTAATTAAACAAGTACAAATTAAAACAATAATTGGTTTCTATTCATTAAAATCTAGAAAACATTTGGAGGTAAAACTGTTGGTAAAGCTGAGAATAACTGGTGAATTTGTACATCTGTATGATCATTATATGAAGCTATTTAGCAATCTATGTCAAGAGCGATAAAAATCTAATAACACTCTTTAACTTAGTACTTTCATTCCTAAGAATTTATCTTCAGAAAATGGTTAACAAAAGAAAAACAATACATTGGAAGTATTTTAATTGCAGCAGTGTTTGTGATAATGAAATATAATCAAGGAAAGGAATTAAGTTGTATTATCTAACTAGAAGATTATGAAACCATTAAGATAATAAACATAGAAGCCTTTAAATATGTATTTATTTTGATACTTTGCATTATAATTATCTGTTATATTCCACTAAGCTGAGAGCTTTTCAACAACAGGAACCTGGTTTTTATCTATCTTTGTATTCATGGTACCTGGAATAGTGCCTGAAACCTAATATGCACTTTAACAAATGCTTGCTAAGTAAGTAAATGAATAAGTGGGACTATGAAAACAGGTTTTACAAAATAAATGAACATATCAGAACACAAACTTGAATACACTGGGATATAATCATGTAAAATATATCTAGATGCATGTGATCAAAGCCTGGAAGGAAACAAGAATTGAAAATGGTCCTGTTGTCCTAGATGATTTTTCCTTTAATCTTGCAGTAATGCTTTAAAGAGAGTACAAATCAAGACAAGGCAAATGATGTATGTATTTCTGAGAAGTAATGCCCACTTATCTTGCTCATTGGGTGCAGGGAAACTGAGGACAGGTTGCTGAAGGAGAGGAGCGAGTGCAGGCTGTGACTGAGCTCACTGAGATGATGGGAGCCCTTCCACCCACCCGCTGTGAGGCTCCTTTCCTCTCAAGGTCAACTGGATGCCAGGATTCATTCTGGGCTTGCCACCATCAGGAAAGGGGAAAATAGCCCTAGAATCTGTGCTCTTTCTATAAAATGTAAAGGCTAGCCTTTAAATCCACATCTTATGTTTTTTATATTTTATTTTATTAATCTATTTATTTTACTGTGTCAGGGATTGAACTCACAATCTCATGCTTGCCAGGCAAGCATGGTAATCCATCTTTTAAAAAGTATTAATTCACCATTTTTTCTAGTTTACTTATAATATTGGGCCATTGTAATGCTATAATATAAAACTTGTCTTTTTCTGTGATAGTGAACATCGTGTAAATACTAATGGGCAGCTCTTCTCTATTTCCTCTGAAGAATAAAAACAAAATGAACAAAACCCCAAATAAACCAAAACCTTTAAATCACAAGAGTAGATTAAGGTAAGAATATATTAATAACTTTGCAATACTATAGAATCAGTCAGCCAATAAAACATAATAACATTGTGTATGTACATATAAGGTTATATGCTTATTCATTGATTAATACGTTTATTTTTATAGTATTGCAAAGCTATACACACCCATACACAAATGCACATATGTTTTTGGTCCCAGTAGAAAAATAATATACATCTATTTTAATATTTAACTGTATCTTCCAATGTCACAATATATTCATTTACCATTTATCAGCACTGTATCATGCATAATATAGGGTCAAAGCTTTTTCCTTTTCAAGGTTTTTATTTTGGTACTGGGGGTTGAACTCACCACCTCTCGCTTGCCAAGCAGGCACTTATGCCGCAGAGCTAAATCCCCAGCCCCTGAAAATTTTTTCCAAGAATGAGTTCCTGGTTTGAATTTCTTCATTTATACATTTACAGTGCATTCTCTGCAATTCCCACTGGTTTCTTTACAGTGGATTTATAACAACATAAGTGAAGTTATTGGAGTATATAATCCTTCTAAAATTCCACCTCCCCTCCCCTAGCTATTCTTAATTTTCTTGTCCACACCTAATTTGGCAGAAGTTTTTCTTTTAATTTTCAAATTGTTGCCTTTATCATTTTTACCATCCTTTTTCCCTTCACATCTGTATATTTTACACTATTTAACCAAACACCTGCTGTCAGATAGCAAGACCTGGGCTTAAGCAGGCTTCGGGAAGAAGCACTGGCCCTCTCTCTCCTTTCCAGCCTCCTACTTTCAGCCTTAGGGAAGGAAGGGAGAAAAAGGTAGCCCTGGAGTTGGTGAAATGGAGGTTACTCAAGAAAGTGCCTTCCCTGTTTCTGCCTCCTGGCTGGCCAGTGATAATTCTTTGTGGGAAATAACATGGTGGAGACCCCAGAGCACCTGGACTACCAATTTGATAGAAAAACACCAGGTTGTGAAATCTTGGGTTGATATTTTTAAAGAACTCATTGTGACTGCAGACTTAGGTAATGTGAGTCCAGAGTGGAGAGGAGAGAGAAATGTAGGCAGTGTTCTAATTAAGGAATAGAAATGGCACATGGTCAAGGTTAACAGGAGAAGCAGCATTTGAGGTCTCAGGAGGTTTTTCTTTTTGGAGAGTGCATTTGACGCCAGCCACTTTATTTTTCTGTCTGTGTTATCTGGAGGCTGGGGAAGGAACTGCATTTTCCCTGTGTTGGATGAGTTGGTCTTAACCAGTCCTCCTCGGTGGTGGCCCAAGGGTTCAGAGATTTTTGCTTTTATGTGTTCTTTCTGGTTGGTTTCTGAGGCATTTCTCAGTGGTCTCCAGGCAGGCTGGTTGGAGACCCGAGGCTGACGTCTCTGGGTTAAAGCCTAACCTGGCTTTGTGGTTTGCAAAGACGGTAACTCGGTAACTCAGGAACTTGCACGTTCAGAAAAGACTGCGTTTTCCTTCTTGTGACCATAGAAGGAGATTTGGCTCACTCAGCTAGAATTAAGTAGGCCCTTCAAATTCTTCAAAACTTTCACTCAGTCAGATAATCTCTGTGGGTGTGGGTAGGCAGCTCATCATTTCCTTTTTGCTCACGAGAAGTCAAGTTCATTACAAAGCTGATTGGTTAATAGGTGATCAAAACATGCCTGGATACTTAACCCATTAAGACACTGGCATGCTTTAGAAGATCTCCCATCCCTTTTCAAAAAAACCTAACATTCAATAAAAAATCTGTTTATTGAAATTTGATTATCTAAGAAGCTCAAGCTGTTCTATAGTTTTTCCCCAGATAACTTGGGCATGAATACCTCTGGGTTCCCACTGTGCAGGGATGGTATAGCATTTGTGTTATGAAGAGGGAAGCCATATTTTGAAGAGAAGGTGATTAGATTTGAATCATACAGCAGGCCACAACCATATAAAAGTAACATATTTGTCAGTTTAAATGTACTTATACTGGGTTTGTATGGAATTTATTAAATATTTGAGAGCTTGTATTCTAAAAGAAACTCTATTTATGGAGATTCAGAGATTTATTGAACAGAATCTGTGCCTTGAAACAGACTTGGTCTTGTCAGGGAGTATAAGACATACACAGCTAGGAAGCAAACTAAAGCCTATGGTGTTACCAGAGTGGCAAGTGATGGAACTGACAAATGAGCAAGGCGTTGAAAGACAAGTCCATAGTGAAGGTGAAGAAGTTGCTTCTTAAAATACGTGAGATTTCAGCTGGGTGCAAGGAAGGGGAACTGTACCGCGTCATAGACATTGGGCTACTCTGGATGGAGGAGGACAGTACTAGTATAGCCTTGCTCAGAGGTAGGGGGTGGCCTGAGAATGTTTGGAAAAGTGTGGAGTATGGAAAGCAGATGCTGTTGGATACTGTGACATGAAGCTGAGAAAAAAAATACAATGCTGCCCATGCTGAACTTGCAAAGGGACACCTCACTGAAATCCTTCCCTGGGTGTTCACACATTCCCATATGAATTTTTTTAACCTGAGAATAGTGATAGGACAAAACTTGAGGCTCTTAATTCATCAGAGAGGTCACATTCCTGGCTTGATTCCATCTTTGTTAATATTTTCAAATTGGAATGATGGTGAGACCTCAGCATAGAGTCACTTAGGAATTTAGGGACTGTGAAATAGCCTGTGGCTATTTTTTAAGATAGAACTGTCAAGCACTGGTAAAGGATGCTCTAGCAGTCTTATCAGAAACACTTTCCATTCTCAAAATTATGGATGTTGCAGTTTTTCTTAAGACATTCATATAAATTATATGTGTTTTCTTAGATCATTTCCCTATCAATTACAGATTTCTCTTTTGAAGGTCTTCTCTCTTACAGAATAGTCTTGTTCTTGAAAGAATTAGGGAAGGGAATAAAAATCAGTACTCCTGGTATACAGAATGTTCTGGCCCAGACAGAAAAAAAATGAACTGTGCAGGAATTGGGAGGAAAATATTGGCCCACATAATATTCTTTTACATTTGGCACAACCAACTTTCCATATTCTAAAATCAATAGGGACAGTTATTTAAATGAACTATAATGGAAACTAATATAGGTATTTATGCCTTCAAGAAGTGGCCCCCTTAAAGATATATGTTTCTACTAATTACCCTGAAAAAGAGTGTTTTCCAGGAACAATGTACATTTTTCAGCAATGTTTAAGATGTTACCCTATGCCTTACCGTATTTTAATGTAGTCCTAGAAAAGATGAAACCAGTCAAAGGTGATTGAAATCAGATTAGTGATTGTTTAAAGGTGGATTGACTGAGGAGGGATACAAGGTAATTTTAGGAATGATAGAAACACTCATTGATAAAAAGTATGAGTTCCAATGGATATTTATCAAAACTGACCAGCTGTACCATTAAGATCTGTGCATTTGTGTATATTTTACCTCAAAAAAGAATTAAAACCATGTCAATATTTTTCAGGTGTTTAGAAAATTTTCAAAACATCTTCCACTACCTTTCGATGGTAGGAGAAACAACTAGTATTGAAACCTACATTTAATTATTTCTGGAAAATTTTGAGGCAGATGAATTTTAGGAATGTTAAAGTGTGGGCCTTAGCGTTTCATATGTGGAGTTTCGTTTATGGAAAGAATGATAAAGCCGCTCTTGCAAAAGTAAAGTTCCCTTCACTGGCCTGTGTGCCTCTCCTTCCCCCTTGCTTGCCCCTGACCCAGGTTGTTCCAGTTTGCTATTGACTGGAGTTTGGGAAGCAAAATCGTTGTTGAATGAAAAAAGTTGTAGCAGCAAAGTAGTGGAGTTTTCTGTCTGGCTACTTGAACCCTCGAGTAGATTTTAGGTTTGGTAAACCCCTTGCTTTCTTCTCAGTGTAGTTGACAGGTAAAACATTTCAGAGCTGATAAATAGGAGCTGCTCCAAATAGGTAGCCACAGGAAAGCACATCATCCTTTCATTTCTAGACAATCTCTTTCCTACCTTAAAAAATGTAGATAATGTTTGCACAGTGGGGTGTGGTGGGGTGGGGTGTTGAAATTTACCCAGTTGTTTTCTCAACTTCCAGCAGGGCTGAGATGTAGAAACCACTTCCTTGCTCAGAACCCACTTAGGTGCTGTTGATTGTAAAGGCATGGGAATTGGTTGGCCCTGGAATATAAACTGTATAAATGATTTTATTTGGCCTTTCTCAGACACAACCATATGAAAGCTGCCCTGCTTCTAGGTCTGGACCAAAGGCAGAGTTTACTCTTGGGGTGCAGGAGTGGACCACAGAACTGGCCAGGTTGGTCACAGAGGGCCTATAGAAGATTGTTTAGGAATGGGGGTGGTGGGGTTAGGGAGAAGGTGGACACCTGCTCCCTTCTATTACTTTCCTTGGGGCAGAAATTGTAAGCCTTTGTTGGCCTTCAGAATCCCTACTTTATTACAAAGGGCTTCATTTTCTCTTTAAATGAAGAAACATCAACATAAGCTAGCTTGATTTGTAAGCTAGCTTCATTTGTAAACATCAACATAAGCTAGCTTGATTTGTAAGCAGGAAGCATACAGGTTCTGCACATTCCTTGCTTTTGTTATAGAAGCTGCTAGAGGATGGTTCTTTATTTGTTTTGTTCACAATGAATCTGCTCCAAAGTACTGAGGTGCAGTACAAGGTAGATTGAACACAGGTGGAATTGGTGGCACTCGAGGACCACACAGGTATAGGTGTGGAAGGACCTAATTAAGACCAGTGGCTAATGCAGTTAGGCTCTTTTGGTCCTTTCTGCTCTTCACAGGAAGGAAATATCCTTTTGTGGGGGAATCAAGGTTTGATAGGCCTCTGTGGAGGATTTCTTCCAGTGATTTTCCAGTCATTTGTAGTCATTCATTCATTTGTTGATTCATCGTGAAGCACTATGCTTTACTCTTGGAATTAATGAATGAAAGAATGTCATCACTTGGGCTTTAGTGTCTTTGTCCTTATTCCAGGAGTCGATCTAGGATATCTCTGAAGGGAGATAATGTGGGAGTGAGGATCATTTTTCTTATATCTCCAGGCTCAATCTCGAGACCAAAGCAGCAGCTGTAGGAAGAAATAATAAAGGAAAACTCTCATTGCTTCCCCCAAAGGGCTGAGCTCACAGAGAAACAAGCCTTGTGCCCAGTGTGCCTGTGATGGGAAATGTGTCCCCCAGGAAGTGAACAGTGGTTTTATTGTCTGCCTCTCTATTTACTGTGTGGCTAATGATAGACCTTTGTCATTTTCCCATAGGCCATTCCTCTCCGGCTGTGCTGTGACAGTGATACGGGCATCCGGGGTGTGGTGAGGTGGAGATACCCTTGTTTTCCCAGCAGGCAGCCTGCTGATCCTACATATCAGGAACATTTCTGTGAGGGATTTGGGGCTGGAGCTGCTTATTACTGGTAACAGGAACATTTTAGACATCTTCACACTGAACAGCATGGAATTTGCCCTGCTGCCCTGCACAGCCAGTGATCATAGCCCATATCACTCATTTGTGGTACATGCCCTTGGTTTCCCCCTTCTGCCCTGTGATTCCTGTGAGGAAGGAGGACATTTTGTGGTTTCTTACTCAGCATTAGCATAAAGGACCCCATGCTACAAATCCTGTGACTAGTGATATTCAGGCTCTTAGTGAATCTTCCTAACCATCTTAATCCTATAAAAATCTCCTTGAAAGAATAATACATATTAGTCGAGTTGGCGTAGAAATACAGAATGATTTCAGTGGAAGTTATGTAAAGTCCCATGAATCAGTATTGAGTTGTCACTGGAACAATCATGCATGGATGCTGTTGTCTGCATTTTTCCTGAAGATTTCCTGGTCATGAAAATGTAATTGCCCCTCTGTAAGTCTGTCCTATCAGCTCCCTATCGAATGCTCTAAACACGTTGCTCTGATTGTCTCCATTCCACAGGCTTCTTCAGCTCCCTCCTTTCTGGAATGGCTTACAAGTCCCCTCTCCTAATCATAGCTGTTGTGTCTACTTTCTTAAAAATCCACCCTGCTTTTTATTTCTCTTTTCTCAAAGCCTTCCTTTAGCACCCCAGATCTTAATGAGCTCTATTTTGTGTGATAAGTTTGGTTTATGCTAAGTCTGTTTACCTTGAATTGCCAGATTTTTTAGTCACAACTTTCTATCTTGGTAGATTGTTACCTTCTTTAAGAGAATTAAACACGTGTCCTGCATAGTTCTGTATCTCTGTCCCCTAGAGTAGAGTTATGTGTATACTGTACCTCTAACATTGATCAAGATCGTGCCTAAACATGACACGTATGGCATGTGTTATTTATCCTCATTGTACAGGTGGGAAAAGTAGGGTTCGTTTTGGTAGGAAAAATTGGAGTAAGATCACTCAACTGCTGAATTTTAGGTAATATTTGAGGCTTTTGACTCTAATCTTTTTTGTCTGTTAGAATTTTTTTTTTAGCTTTTAAATTGTATTTATTTATTTGGTAATATATGCACAAAGCATGAAAAAAATCGCAAAGGTCTGGGCCTGTTATTCCATATGACATTGGTAATTTAATATGTTCTTAAAATGGCCTTATTTTCTTCCAAGAAGCCAACTTGCTATTCTAGCTTCTGCTGTTTGTTTGATTAGTGGCTCTATCACAAAATTTTGGAACTTTATTTTTTTAAACCCTTTTGTCACTTGTCTCAGCTAATGGCCTCCACACCTTCTTTCATCCCATCCCATTCATTCTAGGGTCATTTAGAAATTAGGAAATCCCTCTCATTCTGATTGACTTCTTACCCCATGGATTCTTAACTGTTTTGTTAAACTGTTCAGTTTTGGCAGTGTGGGAAAACTACTCTCAGTTTTTAAGTAATAATTTTAAATGCATAAAGTGAAAGATGGAGTTAAAAAGGGAATCATTTATATTGAAGTAATTATCTAATTTAAAAGCAAATTTTGAATTAGTAATCTATGTTTTCTTACTAACACATTAAATAACAAAGGTCTACCAGTAGATATAATGATTTATGCCACCATTTCAAAGTAATGGTAAACATTGGGCCGGGAATATAACTCAGTGGCAAAAGTGCCTGCCTGGCAAGTGCAAGGTCCTGAGTTCATTTCCCAGTACCAAAAACAAAAAACAAAAACAAAGTAACAGTAAACACAATGGATATTCAGAGATACCAATAGCATCTATGATGTGAAATGAAAATATCTGTTTTTTGGTGATGTCACAAGTCCTTCTGACATTGGTCTATATTAGTTACACATTCATAATCAAAGGAAATGATGCTGAATTTCGGTTAGAATCTAATAAAAATGAAGTATTAATTTTTGTCTTATTTATGTTTGTTGATTCCAGGTTAACCTCCACCCATCCTTAGTTAGAATCTGAAGAGTATGTGGCCTGCATTCTGGTTACTCCACACTATACAAATGGAAGGCAGAACTGGGAACATCCATGTCTAATCTGATCCTGTGTCTCTCTTCTCTTTGCATCCATGCAGGTAGAGGAAGGATGGTGGGAAGGTGTTCTCAATGGGAAAACTGGAATGTTTCCATCCAACTTCATCAAGGAGCTCTCAGGGGAGTCAGATGAGCTCGGAATTTCCCAGGATGAACAGCTGTCCAAGTCAAGTAAGGAAGACCACCCCACTGAACTGGAAAGGGAGGGGGAAGACCACTGGTCTCTGCTCCACCCTTCCTTCTGTACTATGTCATATACTGAGATGCTGTGACAAAAGTTCACAGCATTTTGTTGGCTATACTACCTTAACCCATTGTGGTTTGGTAAGTTTACCGTTCTGAAGGTGTGACCTGTAGCTACACATTTTGTACATGTCTGGATAGGTAACTTCTAGCCCTCAACCCTTCTTCGTAACCCATCAGCTCTTCCTCCATATACTTCTGGACTGTCATTTACTGTAAGTTCATAATTCATTTCTAAATGAACCAGTGAGACTTAATATTTCTTAGCATCCCTTAAGGAACTTGGAGAAATACAACACAACAAAAAGAAAAAAAAACCATGTTGGTGATGAGAAGTGTTGTGCATAAGATAAGTGCTCATGCTACTTCCCTTAACAGTAAGACAAGACAACTGAGGGTCCAGACCCCACCTTGAGTGAGCATGCGTTTTCTTCTGTGATGGTGAGAACGAACTTCAGGTCTTTCTTTCCCCAGGGCCTGAAGGTCTCCCTCCAGTTTCTCTGCTGCCCTTCCCAGCTCACGGAGCAAAAGGTCAGGACCGGGAAGCTTCGTTCTCCCAGTCGCTAACCCAACTTCCTACGTGGGCGTCTGTGTTTATCTTGTGCTGTGTTGAGCCAAGGTCATGGGTGTGAATGTTGTAGGAGGCTCAACTGTGTCATAGTGGTGTGGCAGTACCTGGTGTTGTTAAGAGGAAGACAGCTCAGTCTTGCCAATATAATTCTTAAATGTCTTCCTTTTCCATTTGGAAAAATTTGACTTGAGTGATGTTCTTATGTTGGCTTGGTGTCTCTTTTATTTAACCAGTAGCATAATTGAACAAATGCCTGATTTGGAAGTAAAGCCTTTTCCAGAGAAGTACTCAGGCAACCTCCTTTGCTTGGTATCTCAGTTGCTCTGGACCATACAGCCTTACATACATAGAAATAGCTGCACTGGCTGGTTGCCTCATTGATTTAAGCAGTACCTTTCCCTATACTGCCAAATCCTAGAATCTTCCTACCTTGAACTCCATTCCACCCTAGAGTAAATAATAGGAAACCCTGGGAAGGGAATTTGGATCTCCTGCTGCATTCTGACTTGGGACAGGAGGTTTTTCCAGTAACTTGGCCAGCTAATAAGAATGGTCCTGAAAATCGCTATTGCTCCCCAAATACACATTAGAAGTCTAGTTTGCCCTGTAGTCTTCTTTTGTGCTCTGAAGTAGTGTCATACTTTGTAATTAAGTCTCATAATAACAATGCTGTATGTCAGGGACACTGTGGATTAAATGTGCTTTTTTGGATGGAGAACCAAATCAAATCATTATAACTTTGTTTTCATGAGGAAATACATTATGAATTCCAATGGCAATAATGTACATAAACCACCCATAGAAGGTCCTCAATAAATGATTGCTGTCATTGTTAAGAAAAACTGTCAGGTTAAACTGTTAGGACATAACAGGTTTGTGTTCAACTCCTTGGATGCCGTTTTCTCATTCATTGATATTGTGGACATGGAAGCATCATGTCTGTACTGGAAAATTGCTTTGGGATTCCTCTACTGGTGCAGAGAAAAAAATATGGAGAAAGATTGGACAACCTCACTGGGAAAGCCTTGACCTCTTGGGATCCTGTCATCTTAGCTATGCTCTCAGGTTGAAAGGTCAAGGTGAATGCTTCCTGTGATTTTAGGACTCCTGAAACAAACTATTCCCTAACTATTGCAAGCTGATAATATAGGCAGCTGACTCTGCCTGAACTCTCAGCTCAAAGCATGTAGTGTTAGAATTCTTGGTGCAGGAGGGATTAGGAGGCTGAGTGGAATGGTCTTCCTAATCTTCTGACTTTCCTTCATATGCCTCCAGCACACATTCAATTAACAGCTTTCCATTTCAGGACAGAAGAGCCAGTAGTTCCTGAAGCCATGTTTTAGTCCATGAAATCTGTCCATTGTTGAATTTCTGAGGTCCTTGGCAATGCATGGTCTACTAATGATGGCTACTTCTGATAAAGATGACTTTTGTAATCTTCCTGTAAGTATAGTTGAGGAAAAGAGGGGCCCATTGCTCCATTTGTCTATATCCATTCATCTGTGTTTCTTCCTTACCTGCCTTCTTTCCTCCTCCTAGTTTTCATTCACTCAGTCTTCACTGAGCCCATGTTGTTACTGAGACATTGTCCAAGGGCCCATGTTGTTACTGAGACATTGTCCAAGGCCCTGAAGATACAGAGTCAAATCAGGCAGGGCATTTCCCATCAGTAAGCTCACATTGAAGAAAGAGTGCACACAAATTCCCAGAAGTTCAGGAAAGTGTCCCTGGTGCTTTCATTTGAGGAAGGGTGGGTACAAAGACAGAGTCCAGTCCCATTACTCTATGGGAGTGAAGTGGTCACAAAGGACTTCAAGAAGAGCAGATTTGAGAATAATGTCCCTATAACCTGCCAAATGGAAGTTGTCCTTTGAAAGAGAGAAATAGCATTTCTCAGTTTTTGGACAAGATTTTTCAGTATTTACTCTCTGGATTTGCTTCAGCATCTGATTATGTTAAAATTTATATGATCAGATCACTTACAAACAAAAATTATGTACACTGGTAGGATGTGTCTAAGTGGAACCCTTGGTTTTAGAATGAATCTGCTTATTGTTTACTGCTGGAGAATAGTTTTAATAGCTCCAATGTACTTTTCTTTAAAAAAAACCTGTTTGTTTCAAAATTATAGATCCATAGGAAGTTGTAAAAATAAACACAGAACTGCAAAGGGATGGCCCACATACATTTTTCTTAGCTTCTCCCAGTGATAACATCTCATAATTATAGTAAATACATATTTACTTTTGTCTTAAAGCTGAAAAGTACAAAATATAGTTAATGTTCAAAAGATATCTAGCCTTTCTCTGGTATTAGCTAAAATTTACTTAGTTTTTGTTAGTCCAGACTATTTAATATTCTTTGTGAAGTGTAGTTAGATTTTCCAGAGAATGTTTAGTTAACATGAAATTCTAGGGGTAAATTAAATTCTAATATTTGTACCATATTGGTAGATTTTAGAGATCATAGTGACATCATATAAACATCTTTTAATTTAAATGCTACCAGACATTAGGATGAGTTTTTCTTTTAAGACAGGTAAAATCATATCCTAGTGTGACTAGAATCTTGTATACAGTGAGTCCTTGTAAATATTTTTGTTTCACACACATGTACACACACACCCCTATTTCTGTATGTATACGTGCTTGTTTGGTATTTGTACACTTCACATTTTTACTTCAGGAAAGTATTTGAGGTAATCATTGAATTTTGTATACTAATGGGTTAGTGTCATAGAAAACATATTAACATTATTTTATAAAGAGATGTGCCATGACTGATTGTCACATAATAGATATTTCATAAATGCTTAAAATAAAATATCAACCAATCTAATTGTTGAAATTCTCTCCAGTCTATCAAGGAGAGAATTTCAACAATTAGATTGGTTGATATTTTATTTTAAGTATTTTTCCTCAAAGAAGAAAACTGATAGTTATACAGAAATATTTTGATGCATATTAAAATTTGAAAACATCTTTACCATTCACAGAAGTCACAAAACCTTAAAAAATAATTTTTCAAAAATATTTTAAAAAGTTTTTATTATAGAACATTTCTAACATGCAGAAGAATAGTATAATAGCCAGGTATAGTGGTGTACCCCTGTAGTCTCAGCACTCAGGAAGCTGAGCCAGGAGGGTTACCACGAGTTCAAGGCCTGCCTAAAATACATGAGATCCTGTCTCAAAGAAAAGAAAAAAGAAAAGAAAAGAAAGAGAACTAATGAATGAACCCATATGTACTGATTATCCAGCTTTAGCAGTTATTGCCCTATGGCAGTTCAAAAACTATTAATGTATGAAGCGATTTTTTTTCAGGATAGGCACTTGTCTCTAAAAGATTTGCTATCCCTGCCCTATGATCAGTTTGTTAAAATTTTAGCCTTATGCATTCCTCTCCTATGTTATCTTGTAGGAAATTCCATATGTTATGTAATTACAAAGGGTATCTTCAAATACCATTGTCCCCTGCAAAATTGTGGCAATTCCTTAAAATAATTAAATATATGGTCAGTGTTCACTTCCCCCTAATAGTCTTTTCTTTTGGGATGCAAATTGTTAGTGTGAATCTGGATCCAAAGGTATATACATTGTGATTAGTTGAGTTGGCGCAGATTTCTTTGAATCTATTGCTTTCCTTTTTTTTTTTTGTACCAGGGATGGCATTCATGATCCTTGTACATGCCCTGCTAGCGCTTGTGCTGCTGAGCTAAATCCCTGGCCCCAGCATTCTGCTTCTTATCTCCTTTTTTCCTTGCAGTTTTTTCCTGAAGAAACTAATCTCCTTTATTCATTAGTTTCTTACAATGTGGCCTATGCTGATTTGATCTCTGTTGTGTCATTTAATGTGTACTTCTATGAGTTAATAATTGGGTCCAGAGACTTGAATGGGTTGGTTAAGTCATAGATACACAGAAATATACACACACATACACATTCATACATATTTTTGCAAATCTTCCTGGGTTGTGATGGATGGTCCACCTGGCATTTATAATGTCTGGCTGTATTTCCTTTTAAGTGTTAGTGACTATTGATGATTGTCACCTGGACCTGTTCACTCAGGGCTTACAAAGTGGCATGAGCCAAGATTAAAGGAAAAAGAAATAGGCACATATCAGATCAATTGTCACCCCCCCCAAAAAAGGTGTTTAGTAAATCAGGCTTTTAAAAACTGAAATATTTGAGTGTTTGTGTCAGTAGTGCAGGCAGAATCTTAGGATGTTAGGAGTAGAGAGGAAGTTAGAGGTCAAACTTTTGTCATGACAGCACTAAGGTTCTGTATAATAAGTCTCCAATGTGGCCTGGCTTATGAATGAGGAGGTCAAAATGACCCACAGTTTTTCCACATACACTGTGATGTTGCCTCTGTTATATAAACAGGTCATCTGTCACCAAGTAACTGACAAATTTCAAACCTGGCTAAAGTCGAGCTTATTTTTATTTTTTTTATCAGTACTGGGGATCGAACTTAAAACTGCATGCTTGCAAGGCAGGGGCTTATGCCACTGAGCTAAATCCCCAACCCCTGAGCTTATTTTTTATGATCACAGATCACGATTAACTAATTGCTTTTTCATTCATAATTGTGTACACACTACTACTAACTAATGCAAAATAGATAATCACTGAATGTTATAATCACAGCCTATCCTGTGCCTAAAAGATTTATTTGGTCTTAGTGTCAAAGAAATCCAGATATGAACCTTGCCCAATTTCAATTTTGAGGTATTTTACCTCATAGTTAAGATACAAATATGTTTTCCATTTTCAGCATGTTTTTGATATTACTTAATGTCAAATAATTGTTGTAAAAATAAAATATTTCTGTGTTTTAAAAAATCGCATAGCTACAGGAATGTTTTCATTTCCCATAATCTCCAGAGAGAGAAAATTTACATTTTCTTTCTGTAACTATTACTAACCATAGGTTTTCAGTTTAAGTTTAATTTCTCATTTTCCTAATTACTTATATTAAAACATTTAGGTTCTGCAGTGGTAGTGACATGTCAAGCTAAGACAGAGATGGAGGTGATTTTTTAAAATATGTGGCAAATCACTACTATATACCAAAATACTGTTTTATCAGCTATAAAAATTGAATTTCTCAGTGGCCCTTGACTATGAAAACAAAAGTCAGGTTATGAAATTCCATTTTGACATCACCAGACATTTTTCTTTTTAGTATTTAATGACATTTGTTTTATGATCAATGAATTTTGTATCAGCAGTGAAGATCAATCAGCAAACTGATAAAGTTTCAAGAAAAGTTAGGTGCTGGGATAGCGCATGATTTTGTGTTTGAATTTTTAAATTTTCCTTCAGTCGTGTTTGCTGCTAACATGTACTAATACTACTTAATAGTGACAGTGAAGTATTTATGCAATAAGATAAAGATCACTCATATTCAGAATGATCATTTCAGTTGTCTGTCTCTTGATGTTCAGATAGAAAGCCTGTGTGTCCTCAGCCAGCCTGGGCTACTGTTCAGATTGCTTTGCCTGCCAGTGGACAGGGAGACCTTGTAGATAGGCTTAACAATTCAGAGAATCAGTGCCATGGTCTACCCTAGGGACTCTCAGACTTGGTCCTGTGGAAGAACACATGAAAGTTCTGTACTACTTAGAGGAACATTTCCAAAATAATTTATTTTTCCCCTACACTTACATTTTATGACATGGAGAGGACTTCTGCTGTTAGATTTTAAAGGGTTTGGCTCACAAAAGGGCAATGTTTTTAGGTGTAATGTTGACTTCATTATTGAAATTAAGTAGAGTGAAATTTACTTGAATAAAAATTAACCAAAATTAAGCTCCTCTGCTTTTTTAAAAAAATGTATCAGTCCATGTTTACAGCCACTAATGATTACCATTCATCATGGGGAGAGATACATAGCATATTTTAATTGTTTTTTAAATCTCTTGTACGTCCCCTCCCTCCCTCTATATCTTGATCCCCTCTCCATTTGAGAAAGCTGTGTCTTCCTACTTCCTATTATTTTTTATTTTCCTCTTTATTTATATTTTGGTTTTCTCATATGAGAGAAACTATGTGATATTTAAGTTTGTATGTCTGATTTATTTCACTTAATGTTATGGTCTTGCTGTGCTTTTAACATCAGAGTTTTTAACAACTGCAAGTCTAACAAGAGCGTTTAAAACACTGTTGTTTCTCTAGATAGCCAGCGATTTGAATGCCTGCCTTTTGGCTTTAACTGGTTGCAGCACATCTGTCGAGAAGGGCAGACCTCAAGTTAAGGGTATACTACCATGGATACCTGTGTGACATAGAAATTGGAAATGTCTAACTCCATTTAAGTTGCTAGTCTGATCATTTACTACTCCCTTCCTGTATTAGAAGTGACAAGGTTGAGGCTGACACTAGGATTTCTACCTCCCCACCCCACTTTTGATGGTACTGTGAATTGAACTTAGGGCCTTCATATGGATCTACATCCCCAGCATTTAGATTATTTTTTAGGTCTCAACAAGTCCCTAAATTTCCAAGGGTGGGCTCAAATTTGATATCCTCCACCTAAGCCTCCCAGTGTCCTGGGATTATAGGCATGTATCACTATACCTGGCTTGGGTTTTCCATTTTTGTTAGGAGACAAGTTTTACTCTCCCCTCTCCATTCCACTCTTTGTAAATATAGCCTACCTTTACACGATTACGGAGCTGTATGACTGACCTGCAGTTTGAATGTTTAATTCACAAGCTACAATAGAATTTATTTCTCTAGTAATACACTTTATTCATTGAATTTATGTTTAGCAAATCATTTTATCTTCTAGTGGTACTTTCTGTATGGCCTGTGTGTGTTTATGTTTGTTGGTGGGAAGGTGGGTATTAGTAAACTCAAACTGGGGCAGTATATGCATATTCTGTATATTTACTTGTGGTTTGAGAGATATTTGGGCTTTAGCTGTGTGTTCAGTCTTACGATATTGATAACTACTTCTCATAACAAAAAGTTGACAACTTCACATTGGATGAGTCCTATGTCCTCATGCTTAAGTACAGTCTCATGACTGATAGGCAAAACCTCAATTAAATATTTCAAGAAATATGTAAGGTTTTCTGGTATCCTCAGGGCTAAGCAGAAACTTACTCGTATTGATATGGATGCCACTGCTGCTTTCAAATCTCATTGGCAAAACCTCCCTTCTATTATATTAATGTATTTTCTAGCTTAAAGGTACTGAGGACGACAAATCTTTTATTTATTTATTTTTATGGTGCTGGGAATCAACCCCAGGGCCTCATATATGCTAGGCAAGGGTGTTACCACTGAGCTATGACCCCAGCCCTACAAATCTTTTAAAGAGAATTCTGTGTCTTGTTTGGAATCTTGGGGCTTGAGTATTAGTATCTATCACATGGGGACTGGGGTAGCAGCTAAAGGGTCATGGGCCTACATCTGTATTATATTTAGGTCGTGCTTTCCAAAGAGAAGATGGTGCTGCATAATTGAGTTAGTAAAGAGTTCAATGAGTTGGATTGCCTATGGTTAATTGAGGTTTTCCTATTCTTCAGTTACAGTACTGAAATGGCTTCCAGTTTTAACTTGGCAAAGTATACATGCCAGTCATTTGCAGAGATAAATCCCAGTTCTGGATGTTCTTTGCCACCGCGGCTGCATGGGGACTTTGGGCTCATTCTCTAACATTCTTAAATTCTACCTAATGGTCTTTAATTAATTTTGTGGATGAAGCTCTTGCAGTGGATTCATTGAAGGCAAGTTCAGTTAAAGACTCTTCCTCTTCCTTCTTTTGCCATCATTTGCTTCCCCTTTCCCCTCTCTTGTTTTTCTCTCCCCTTCTCTTCTCTCATTCACTGTCAGGAAAGACTACCTTTGAAGGGACAATTCTGTACCGAGCTGCACCGGGAAAGACGGAGGGCCACAGACGCTATTACAGTGAGTGACCTTAACAGCAGGAAGCAATTGTAAAGATAAGATCTGGGTACTTGTATTTTTTGATGCAGCTGCCCTTTCCTGAGCTGCTCATGCTTATGCCAAATGTCTGTGTGAATTTCTGATCCAAGGACATGGACTTATTCACCTATGATAAGTGTCATCTCCTTGGTATGTGCTACAAGAGCTTTCCTACCACCAGCCCCTGGCGCTTTCTTGTTTGCTTCCTGCCTCTACCATGTATGTGACATGCGTGCATGAACCATGTGTGCAGAGAAGGGAGTAGTAGCATTTGTCATGGCACTTTTATTTGTACCAGTATCTGTGGGCTTACGGGATGGTGGGAGATGGCTTCTAGCAGAGACATCAGCCTCTCATGGTTATTGCTTTTTCTGAGTGGGTCATTGGAAACCAGTAAACCATTTTGCCATTGTGTGGTTCAAAGAAATAAGATTTTGGCATGAAAGTCCATGCCAGAAATGATGTTTTGCTTTGCTCATTCAGCTAATCACCACACGGCAGACTTCCTTTGGTAGGACCAATGTGTAGCCTTTTGTGTTACGACATAAGGTTGCCAAAAGTCGAGGGGCAGGAGATGGGTAAGTTAATTCCACGATGCCCTTAGAACAGTTCCTGCTAAATAGTAAGCAGGACTTTAACTTGTGTATTAAATTCAAAACAATTAAGTATGGCTCTGATCAGTGCTGGAAGAGTAGGATAAATTTTACAAACGTAGACAGTTACTGAGATAATTTGAGGAGACTTAAACTTTAAAGGAAGGGCATCCACTTTAGCATGCATACGTATACATGTACACGGACATGATGAAAGAGAAGGTTCAGATATGAATACCAAAACCATGCTTCTCAAATTGTCTGGGTGAAGTTTATCTTTTTTTCTATTCCACCATGGACAGATGCATGGTTCTTCCGCTAACTGTATTATATGTGCAGTGTGATACTTGTGCTCCACCAAGAGAGTTTAACAGTGACTGGATTGGCCTGTGCTCTGTTGACCTAGATGCATCTACTGGCCACATGTCTGGAATCACACCAATGCACACTGCTGAAATGCAAAAGTCATTTTCAAACATGCACAATTTTTTGCACTCGTCTCATGATGTATTTGTAAAAAGCCCTTCATAAACTGGCCTCAGTCCACCCTCTACTCTCTGGATTGCACTGCCAGTGAGTGTCATCTGAGTGGCCTCTGAGTATGATGAAATGGAAACATTTTACAGGACATTTAATGTGTGTTTGACATTGGTAGATAAAAACAGCACCAAACAGGTGGGAAATTGAAGTTAATTTTCTTCCTTTTCGAAGGGAAGGAACTTGATTTTGAGTTTTTCACCATTGCAGGTATTTAGCTGTTTAATGTACATCAAATGATTCAGGCAGCCAGAAATTCTGGAAGAAAAATCTGCCGTGTGTTTCGTTCCCAGGTCATGCTTGTGCAGTTGAATGACCATGTAATCTCTCTCTGTATAATGTAGAGTATTTCTCACAGTGGTTAATATAAAGTTATTAAGATAAGCCTGAAGGCAGCAAAACCCTAAAACTGGAACTTCAGTAAATTTAGGATGGCAGTGGTTGAAAATATTATGGTTCTAGCTATGGAAAATGACAGAAGAACCTTTTGAATTCTCTTCTCTAAAGAACTAAAACATATTTCCCCAAACCCATTTGCCCTGCTGCCTTCTGGTGGTGATGCTAAACGTGGTGGTGGTGGTGGTAGGAGGAGGGAGGAGGGTAGTGATAGTTTCTTTCCACTAACTGTTTATTGTTGTTGTTGTTATTTCATCCTCAAATGGTTCTTTCTAGACCAGGGAAGGATATACGAGCTACTTACTGCATAGAAAGAATCCATACAGAAAGTGAGAATATGTTAAAGGGGGCATGACACAATGTTTAGACTCCAGAATTAAATCTGCAGCAGAAATAGTTCCAAAAACAATGAACAGATAAAAACATAGATGGAGAGCTAGTCCAAGGGCTTTTCCATGTTTGCACACTCTAATCTAGTCCTGGGAGCTGCAGCTGACCCCCTTGTTGTAGGCTGCTCTTCACAGTTCTGTCCTCTCTTCTTGCTCACAAATGCTGTTCTGTAGTTAATTAAAATGTGCCCCAGGGACCTTCCTCGTGCCCCACCTTTTTGGCTTAGAAATACGCTTTTATGGAAAACAGCAACAAAGGAAACCATTGTTTTAAGGATTTGATTTTGAAACTTGTTAGCAATTTGTAGAGACTTTTGTATATTTTATCTCTTCTCATTTAACATTTTCTTCCTGCACTGAGGATTCAGGTATGAATGACTTCAGCATTTTACTATATTTTATGTGAGCAATGACTTGGTGTGTCATTCTTACAGACTCAGAGGTCACCTGACCTGTAGGAAGATAATGCACGATTGGCTAAGAGAGAGCAAAATTTGATTACATACTTTCATTCCAAGAGCATCGTTATATCAGGGCATATGTAGTAAATGGTCAGGAGCTATCCTACACATCTAGAGGCTTTGAGAGATAATGTAATGACAGGCTTTAGTATTCCATAAGATAGCCTTTGAATCTTGTCCTTTGGTGACATAATTGATGTACTGGCCATCAAAGGAAGAATGCATACCTAGAATTAACTGGACATGAATTAGGCTCTTCCTTTTAGGAATATAATTATGGCAGAGCCTGGGTATAAAAGAATTTGGGGAGGTAAGTGTCCGTATTGTCTTACTGTTAATTATTTTGTGCCTCCCAACACGTGCCACGAGAGAGAGCAAAGGAAGAGTGTTCTTTCCCCACCATTCTTCTTTGAAAAGGGATTCAACTTTGGAAAGATGATGGTGTTAAAGGATGGAAGAAGAACCATAAAATTGGAAGATAGTAGTCTCTGGGAGGGCGGCTGTCATTCCTTCTTTAAAAAACACCACCATCATCTTGCTAGTGAAACTGTCTTACTGTCAAGTTTGGTTTAATGCATTCCTACAGAAACATGTCTGCATGCATTTATTCTTTGTTAAGCCATCCAAAGGGATTTAATTCTTTGGCAGTCATAATTGTGTGTGGTTTCTTTAATTGCTAATTTGTTTAAATTGCTTTTAGCTTTACAGTTTCCCTGTAGGAAATGTTACTTTCAATGCTATTTGCTAATTGACAGAGTCAGAGTGATTGGAGGTACAGTATGTGGTACTGACTGGGTGGGGAGGTGAGGAATGTGGTGGGGAGGGTTGTTATTGTACAGTTTATGGTCAAACAAATTTGGATTGGATCCACACTCTGGCTGAAGATGGGTGAAACCTCATATGTACAGAGATTTGTAAATTACATTTTCTGAAAAGTTGTTTTGACTCTCTGCTTAACCTAAGGCTGGGGTAAGTAGATCAAATAAAACTCATAGAGTTAGCCAAACTCAACATACTGAACACATCGAATATCAGAGCCCAGCGTGAGCTGTCTTCTATGCAGTAACACATTAGAGGTGGCTCCTGGATGGCTATGAAGTTTTTCAGGGTTCTGGCTGATTTCTGAGCTCTTTTTCTCCCCATCCCCCTTTTGACAGGCTTAAGGGAAACCACAGGCTCCGAGAGTGATGGGGGTGATTCAAGCAGTACCAAGTCCGAAGGTGCCAATGGGACAGTGGCAACTGCAGCCATCCAGCCCAAGAAGGTTAAGGGAGTGGGCTTTGGAGATATTTTCAAAGACAAGCCAATCAAACTAAGACCAAGGTCAATTGAAGTAGAAAATGACTTCCTTCCGGTAGAAAAGGTATGTTCAGCAGTTTCAGTTTTATTTCAACATAATGTGAAATATCCAAAAGTATGTTGTGGAGTTTGGCGTCAGAGACTTCTGATTTCTCTCTTGGTTTTTTGTGTCCTCATGTACTTACAAGCTGTTTGCCCTCGCTCCTTTTTAGCTCTCCCTCTGTGGGAATGCTTCCCTTGAAAGGCTCATGCTCTTGTTTCATTGCTTTCCTTGTTACCTATCTTTTCATGTGTTAGTCTGCTTTGTATTACGATAATGAACAACCTGAGATAATTTTTAAAATTTTATTTTTATTAGTACATACTTGAAGTGCTTAATGATTACATTCCTTGGAAGGAATTGGTACATGTGCATAACACATCTTAATTCTTTTTTATCCTCTTCCCCTTGCTTCCCTCCTTGAGATAATCAGCTTACAAAGAGAAAAGGTTTATTTTGACTCACAGTTTTGAAGGTATCAATCCATTACTGGTTGGCCCCATAGCTTTGTGCTATGGTGGGAGTGCATGGTGGGGGGACCTGTGCACCTCACAAGCCGGAGAGCAAAAAGAGAGAGGAAAAAAGAAGGGTCTTCTGCAACAGCATGCCCCCAATGAGCTAAGGACCTCCCACACACCCCTACCTCTCAAAGGCTCTACCAGTTCCCAGTAGTACCAACCTTGGAACCAAGAGTTTAACACATGAGCCTTTGGAGGGCGTTCAAGAGGCCAGCTGTAGTGCCTCTCTGGGGAATATTTCACAGGATGATTTTTCAGGTGACTCATTACGTCTCCATCCCCTACTCCCCCAAAGTCCTCATACTGAACCCAGCTAAACACATGACTCCATATGATGCTTTTTAGACCCCCAAAATCTCACCCCAAATCCATCCATTTCTCTACTATTTTGTGCTTAGTTATGTTGACTGTGTTTCTGCAGTAGAAAAGAAAGAGAATTGTGTGTTTTTTTTTTCTTTAAGAGTTAGGTGGAGATGATTTCAGACTGATGCAAGGAAGTCTCCTGCATGTGTGAATGATGGAGACAGCCTGTATTGTGACTCCCTGGGTTGTTCCCACCAGGAAGCTGGCTGTTTTCTTCTGCCTCTCATTCTGGGTTGGCAAGAAGCAGACATTGTGTTGCTGAGTACGCGGTTGCCATGGCAGCACACTCAGAGCCATCCCTGCTTGTGGCTGCTGATGACGTCTACTGTGGTACACTTCTAAGCATCACAGCCTTGCTTAGTAGTTGATACATTCTGTGGAATTTTCCAAATTATAATAGGCTACACTCATGCTGTGCTTAAGGAATGTTTGTTAATTTGATTTAGTGCTGAAATTTTTGCTTTGACGTTTGTGCCAGCAGATTTGGGGGATGGCAATATTGGCAGTCTTTAATGCCGGTTTATCAGCAGGTTCTAAATATTTTTAATTTTTCATGAGATGAAATATTAAAGGTTGCATCATCTTCTGCAGCTGTAGAACTTCCACCCTTCCCTGGCCCCAGCAAATTTGCCCACCCAGTGTCATCATTTATTGGAAACAGATTGTGAAAAGAGAGCTTTTTGGACACTTTCTACCCTTATAGATGAGTAGAAGGAAATACCTAGAAATTAAAGATTGTTTCATTTCATCTTCTCCTTTGTTTCTTTCAGTAATCCATATATGATGTTTTTCATGGTCTGAAGTTTGTCTAGTTAGTATCCTGGCTTGTAACCTCACTTCTGTTTCAGATAGTTACATTCAAATTCCTGTAAGCCTGTATAAAAGAAGCCCATTGGGAAGAAACAATAGATGGATTTTTCTTCATTTTAATCAGGTGTTTGAAATGAATAAGACCATTGACTCAATCAGAAAATAGTTTATTCCCTTTATTTCTTTCATGACTCTTGCTCTTTTCTTCTCTGTGCAGAGGGACAGTGTGTACATGTATAACTTTTAAAGTTGCTGTTAGTATTTATTTTGACTGCCAACAGCAGTATCAAACATAATACTCGGATTTGTTGGTTTACTTTTTGATTTCTTTTTCTTTTTTTTTCTGTGGTACCGAGGATGGAACTCAGGACTGCGCACTCGCCAGGCAGGTGCTTATGCCACAGACCTAAATTGCTGGCCCTTGTTTGTTTACTTTTGAAGTGAGAGTCTCTCTGCGTTCCCCACACAGGTCTTGAACTCCTAGACTCAAGCAGTCCTTCTGCCTCAGCCTGCCAAGCTAGATCTATAGGCTTGTGCTGTATGCCCAGCTACTCACACATTTATACCTTAGAACACCTTTTACTCGACCCCCAGAGCTGTTTAACTTCCTACTTTAGTGTCTCCACCTGAATATCTTAATTCTACATCAATTCGTCCAAAGCTGAAGTCCTCATCAACCCCACCTCCACCCATAGCTTTCCCTATTTCAGTTAAAGGCAGTACCATTACCTTCTCACTGCTTGGGATAAATACTCTGGGAATGAACTTGACTGATCCATCAGGAAACCCCATCCCATCAGCTTTGCCTCCAAAGTGTGTCTGGCATCTACCCATGCACGTCTCTAATAGGACTTCTTGCTTCTCCCCAGTGATGTACGTCATGTGCTTAGAACAGTGCATGGCACATAAGCAGGTGCTCATAAGTATTTGTCAAATGAATAATATTAAAAACTGTATTAACATAGGTCTTTAGAAGTTACAAGCATCTATAGACTGGATAGACTAGGCGGAATCATAATAGTTGCATGGTTGAAAGTACAGCAGTTTATGGTTCATTGCATCTTTGTTGAACAGGAAGATTTATTGCATTGGAATTGATGACGTGAGGCATTAACTTCATGAGAGTCATGCAGTCGTTATGTGTATGTGCATGTGCATGTGTGTGCATCCTGATTTCTGATTTTTTTGCATAATGAAACCATGTGCCAGAAGCTGCCTTAACCTACTCCATGTGAAGCCTCTGGGGAAAATCCAGTTCCTTTTTTTTTCCTGACTGTGAACAATTTTTACAACACTTTTAGAAGATTTGAAGCTATCTTCACCCCCTGCTATTGGTGTCACAGAAAATTGCATAGATTTATGGATCCATTATGTTATTGAACAATCTGACACAAGAGCTGATGAGTGTAATGTTGTATTGTGTACAAATTGGTTCTCATCACTTTGCGGTGGTTTTGTGCCCAAGATTTATGCTTAAGGAAGAAAATTTTCTTTGAGTCTGGAACTCACTGTTTTGTCTTGAAGAAGCACAAGCTAGATCTGTTGTGGTGGCATTTGGTAGGTGAGGCCCACGCATGTCTCCTGCTTAGGCTGGGACTGTTGGCCTTCTGACATGACTGGTTTGATAACTTGACTGAGAGAACAAAGGAATTTGACAGCTATTAACAGCTATAAGCATCATATTCTTACCATTCAGGTTTGTGAAGTATTAAGACCTGCTTTCTGCTTATCTTACCTGTTTTAATCCATATGACCCTCAGTTGATAATTTGATTATATACCAGAAGAAAGATTGCATAATATCCCTTTACTAACCATGAATAAAGAAATAGTGAGTGTAGGTATTCTTACTTTAATTATTAAGATGTATGGAAGGACTGCATTTATGAATTTTTAAATACTACCAAGTGAATATGCCTGTGAATGATTTGTGTAAAGCACTATTTAACTGAAATATTTACAGATGAAACGATATAATATCTAGAATTTTTTGCAGTAGTTTAGATGATAGAATGGGTGGGGCATACAAGAGATAAGATTAGTTATGAATTTATAATTGTTGAAACTAGATGGTACATACATGAGAGTTTGTTATATTCTATTTTTTAATCTTTTGGAAATTTCCCTTAATAAAGGTTAAAGAAAAACCTTGGAGAAAAATATAACATTTAAAACTGAGCTCAGGCCAGGTATAGAGGTGCGTGCTTATAATCCCAGCACTTGGGAAGCTGAGGCAGGAGAATTGCTGCAAGTCTGAGGCCAGCCTGGGCTATGTAGTAAGTTCAAGGTTAGACTGAACTACATAGCAAGATACTGTTTCAAAAAAACCAAACCAAAACAACAACAAAAAAACCCTCTCTCTCTCTCTCTCTCTCTCTCTCTCTCTCACACACACACACACACACACACACACACACACACCAGAAGATTAAGTAGGCATGGCATCGTTTTCCTAGATGACTGACCTGAAAATTGTCCTCAGTTGGACCATTTATAAAATGGAAATACTCTTTTTTACCTCTTGTAACTCATAGAATTTTTTAAAAGACAGATATAGCTAAAATAATTTGTAAATTATAACTTTGGCTCATTTCTACTGTGTTTATTGAATGCTTATGATTTACTTGGCACTAGGGTTGCAGTGGTGAGGGAGACCAGATCACTGTTCTCAGGAAGCTACAGAAAAGCAAGCAATTATAGTGCAGTGTGAGAAATGCCACGATCAGGCTGAGAACACAGTGCTGTGCCTAAGAAGACTCCTTGGGCATGGCAGGAAGTGGTGAGTTGTTAGGGAGGCTGGAGTTTGTGTTCATGAGTGTGTATACCCACTTCCGACAGGAAGTGATGTTTAGGCTGATACCACAGGCCAGTAGGCATTTCACAAGCAAAAGAGCATAGAGTTATCAAGGTGAGAAGAGCGACATATATAAATACTTCTAAAGGAAAACGTATTACAGATGGTGTGTTGAGGCCAAAGCAGGAAATGGGGAAAGGCGAGAATGTGGAAAGAAAAAAAGTTAGAGCTAGAGCAGTGGTGGTAAACCTATGGCACATATCCTGCAGTAGACTGTGTGTAACCTTGAAGGCTCTAAAAGGTTTGCCATCACTGGCCTCGACCATGAAAAACCTTGTAAGATTTTTTAGGAGTTTGGACTTGATCTGGAGGGCGATGGGGAACTAGAAAAGAATTTTAAGCAAGAAAGTGATGTGACAGATAGGTGGCTTAGAGAAAGCATTCTGGCTGCAGGGTGAGGAGGAGACCACGGAAGTGAAATTCACAAGGCAGGCAACAGAAAATTGTATTTCTCTTAATAAATAGCTTCCTGTTCCCAATCTAGGCACTGAATCAATTGATTAATAAGATGAGTCAGTGAATGGAGAATCAAAAGACTTTTTCTGATGTTTTTCAGTATGGATATCCAGGTGACCCATCCCTGCTTGAGGGAAGGATCATCCTTTCTGTGCCACATAGCCATATCACTTTTGTCATAGCTTAAGTTGCTGCATATATGTGGGTCCATTTCTGGACTCTCTATTCTGTTGTTAGTTCATCTTTAAGCCCATTCTACACTGCCTTGGTCTTTATTTCTTCCCCAAGATAGTGAAGGCTATTCTTTTTTTTTTTTCTTCTCGGTACTGGGGATCAAACTCATGACCTTGCGCTTACCAGGCAGGCACTTATGCCACTGAGCTAAATCCCTGGCATGTGCAAGCTATTCTTGACCCCTTGCATTTTCATTTAAATTTGAAAATCAGCTTGCCATTCCTCATCATCACCCAAAAACTTCCTAATATTTTGATTGGGATTGCATCAAATCTATAGATATTTTGGTGAGAATTTACATCTTTCCAACCCATAAACATGATATGTCCCTCCGTGTAGATCTTATTTCACTTCGTGATAAGTCCTCAAGCAGTATGCTTGTGTATTTTGTACATCTTTGTGTGCCATGTTATATTGCAATGTTGCTGATGAAGGCAGTTGGAAGATACAGGTGAGAGAGCCAGATGGGCTTCCAGCTGATCTGCAGAATCAAACTCACCTACTGATCTCAGCAACATTGCACTTGCTCCGGCTCATGTGGCTCAGAAACGCCTGTCCCTTGGCGAAGAGCAGCCAGTGCAGCTTCCAAGTGACGGAATGAGAAGAGCTGAAAGTGTCCAGTTTATTTTTCCTAAATTCATCTGTCAAGTAGGTCATTTTACTCTAGGAGAGGAACGTGAGTAAGGGTGCAGAGAGTATCAGGAGTGTTCATTTGTGTCCATGGAGTCCATTTGAACTACCTTTTTGTGGAAGGAAGCACCAGGATAAGGAATATTCTCAATGCAGTCTTGATTTGCATTTCCCTGATGGCTAAAGATGCTGAACATCTTTTCATATATGTATTGGCCATTTGTACTTCTTTTGAGAAATAAGTATCTATTCAATTATTTGCCCACTTACTGAGTTGTTTTTGTGTGTGTATTAAGGGTTTTTTTTTACTTATTTGTATATTCCAGACATTAATCCTCTGCCAGAATAGTAGCTATATAGTTCAGGCTGGCCTTGAACTCGCTATGTAGCCCAGGCTGGCCTCAAACTCACAGTGATCCTCCTGCTTCAGCCTCTCACATGCTGAGATTATAGTCATGCACCACTATGACCAGCCAGAAGCTTTTTAGTTTTATTGGACATAGTTCATTGTTTTTTATTCTTACCATTACTTGCTATGCTATCAGAGTCCTATTCAGGAACTCTTTCTGGTACTGATGACTCCCTTTTTTCCTTCAGCAATTCCAAAGTTTCAGGTTCTTATACTTAGGTCTTTGATCTGTTTTGGCTATCATGAGGAATACAAAAACCAGTAAATGATAGCAAGGATGTGAGGGGAAAGGAACTCTGCTACACTGTTAGTGGGGATGTAAGCTAGTACAGCCATTATGGAAATCAGTATGGAAGTTCTTCAAAAACTAAAAAAGAGGGCTACTGTTTGATCCAGCTATACTACTCTTCAGTATATTCCCTAAAGAATTAAAGACACTATACTCTAGAGATACCTCATACCCATATTTATTGTAACACAATTCAAGAAATAAACGAATAAAGAAGTCTGCTATATAGACATTGTCTTAGTCACTTTCTCATTGCTGAGACATAATATCTGACACCCACAACTTAAAGGGGGAGAAGTTTATTTTAACTCACATTTTAGAAATTTCCATCCTTGTTTGGCAGGCTCAAGCATAGAAACCGCATGGTAGAAAGGCCCGGGCGGAGGAAAGTTGCTCACCTCATGACAGGTGGGAAGCAGAGAGAGCAGAGAGGTCTAGCCAGGGCCTCCTCTCTCACTCTCTAACCTGTTCTCTTTTTTATGAGTTACTCAGATGAGCACTTGATAAGCATTTAGTGTTGAATGCTGCTCATGGGTAGATAAATTACAGATATTTGTGTGAGCCACTGGGCCTAACTTGACATGTTTTTATACAGAATAATCCCAACTTTTTTGTGCCAGTTTGTTCTATGCTGGGGTTCTTTAGGTACTAATTGCATGACTCCCTTAGTTACTGGGCCAGGACAGTCTTTTTTTTTGCCTAGTAGGAGAAGATAGCTTGAGACTTGGTAGTTGTCCTGGTTGCTAGTTTACTGTTTCCTCCAAAGAAGTCTTTCAAGAACCTCCTTTCCTGTAGTCTTCCTGTCTTAGATGATTTCCATTAATGACTTCTGACATCTCTCTTTTGAAAGGATTTTGGTTTTCTACATTTTTTGCTAGATTTTTTTGGTAACAATTTCTTTTTCAACTTTCATCATCTTGAATCTAATTTATACAATGAGTCACCCAAATTAATGCCTTTATGGTATCAATATTGTAGCTTTTACTTATGACAAAGAATTAGAATTAAAATCATATGTAAATGAGTCACTAATTAGTTATTTTAGAAGGGCGAATTGCAATAAGAGAATTTTAATATGTTTACATGTATTTCAGGTAGGCTTTCTATTTGTTCTAGTAAAAATTCATTGAGCTATATAGTCACATAAAATTAAAACATCTAAATATCTGAAGTGATGATCTTTCTTCCTTAAAAATGAGAAGCTAGGCATGGCAACATATGCCTGTAATCCTGAGGAAGGAGAATTGCAAATTTGAGGCTATCATGGGGGATTTAGTAAACTCTATCTCAAAATTTAAAAATATGAAGGGTGGGATATATAGCTCACGGTCCAGTGTCCCTGTATTGATCTCCAGTACTAAAACAGGGGAGAGTGTCTGGATCTAATCCATCCAAACCAGAAATAAGCTCTGGGGATCTCCAGGAACTAGTGATACATTCTTTGACTAATGAAACATAATTGTGCCAAGACCTTGTAATTATCTAATACTTAGAGTATTGGCTATCCCATCCCTCATTTTTGTGGAAAGATAAGATTATGCAATATCTCTGGAGCTGTTGGAAAATCAATGGCTTTAAATGAGCAGATGTATTAAGATGCCCACTGGTTACCTGGGCTACATGAAGCATTGGAGATTTTCACACTGTGCTTTATCTCTCCCTGGTGTATCTTTGTTTCCTTATCTCAGAAAAGTGGAAGGGGAGAAGGATTGATAGGGAAGGTAAACACTTGCGCAGCATTATTATTTGACTTGTTTGGTGCTGTCTACAGTTCAATACATAGTGTGTTCGAAAAATATAGTGAATATTTAAAATTTAAAAGCTTGTTCCAGTAAAAGACACATTGCCTTTAATCACCCTCAGTATATTCCCCATTGCTTAGAACACACTTAGCCCATGGTTCTTGCCACTTTCTGAAGCTGTTCGGGGAGTGCTTTTTCATGTCTAGGTAAGCTGTCATGGCTGCTTCCATGCCCTGAGTATGTTCAAAAAGTTGACCTTTCACAATCATTTTGACATTGAGAAGGAGCCAGAAGTTGCACAGTGCCAGATACAGTGGAGATGAGGACACACCATGATATTTTTACAGGCCTGCCTTTCCACTGAATGACACTCCACAGCAGTGTTCACTGTATCTTTGCTCCTGCCTCATAAAGACATGAAAGAGGACTTCTGGAAATGCTTCAGAAAATGGCAAAATGATGGGATAGTGGGTGGGTGAGGTATTTTGAGAGGACTTAACAGCAATTATGTTTACTGTAATAAAAATTTTATTTAATTGTCATTTATTTTGGTCACTTCTTGTATAATTTTGACATGTACTTTCTAAAGAGCTCAGGCTGCTATGTTTTTAGCAGTACTGGGGATTGAACCTAGGGCCTTGTGCATGCTAGGCAAGCACTCTACCACTGAGCTACATTCCTAAGCTTATCTGTGTATTTTCTAAGAAATACTCAATTGCAACCCAATCATCTGCAAGTATCACATTCCAGAAAAGAGGAAGGGAGGGGAGAAGATGATGAAAAATTCAGATGTGTTATGTACACATACCAACTCCTCATGATGAATGTAATCATTATATACTGAAAACATGGACCGAAGAAAAAAAGAATCACATCCCCAAAAGCCTTTAAAATTATGTTTTTAGGAGTACTGTACAGTGGTTATTAAGCATGCGGGGCAGAGAGCCTTGGTTCAGATCCCAAATCTGCCTCTTCCTGGGACAAGTTATTTAATGACTCAGTGCTTTATAGTCCTTGTTTTTAAAATAGAAAAGCAAGAGGATCTTTCCCATGGGTTGTTGTGAGGAATAGTAACATATAAAATGATTAGAAAAGCTCCTGGTATACAGTAATCACTTGATTGAAGTTTAGTTATTATTGTCTTTGTTAATACAACAGAAGGAGTGCCCATCAGTGGCAATGCCCTTTCTAGGATCATTTCTTTAATTTTTGATTATGAAAAATATGCAACTCTGAGAAGTGAAGTTGACTCTTGAGGTATCTGTGGTAACCATTTGTTTCACATCACCAAGTCTTAAAATGCCAGTCACTAGAAAATAAGTGCCACAATTTGGGGTTTGTGTCACTATTGTATTTATAATTCCTTGAAAATGGTTGTTTAAACTACTGTATCTAGTTGGCCCTCAGTAAATGTTTGGAAACTAGATGAATTAAGATAGCGTTTTTCCCTAATCCAGTTGCAATCATAAAGAGAACTCATTCTGTCTGGGGTCTGCTTGTGGTCTAGCTACAGATTCGCTTTTTCCATTTGTGCTGTAATTGACTCATTCATTCATTCATTCACTGAAGCATTATTGAAAGCCTTTTACAGATCAGCAGTGGCAATTTTGGAATTTGTATATAAATGCGCAAAAGGACAGTAATCCATGTGGAAAGGGATTGTCTAGATAGCATGAATGGTTGATGTATTTGCATAATAAGTACAGAATTTTTTTTTGCCTAGGAGGTTACTGATTTGGGTAAGGAAGGTGTGGTCTAGTTAATTGGAATGGAATTAACACCTCTCCTCCCAGTCATGCTTTGGATCACCCGTCATGTACACAGGCCTCTTTGATTTGTCACTACATCAGAAAGACTTGAATATGTAGAAAAGTCACCATAATGCAGGGGACAAGGACTAACAGAGGTACATCCAAAGTGTCAATGAGAATAAAGAAGAAAAAAATCATCAACTTTTCTGGTCCTTGAGAAGAAAGGGAGAGGGTGTCCCAGAGCTCTTTTCAAGGAGAGCGATAATTGAGCAGAGCATTAAAAGATAATGGGAAAAGCTGGGAGTAGTAGTGACCTCTGTACTCCCAGCAGTCTGAGAGACGGAAGCTGGAGGATAGCAAGTCAAGCCCAGCCTGGATGACTTAATGCCTTAATGTGACCCTGTATCCGAATTAAAAAGGGCTGTATCTCAGAGTGAAGACTCTGGGTTCAGGCCACAGTGAAAAATAATAACAATAATAATGATAATAGTAGGTCGGGGATATAGCTAAGTGGCACAAGTGCCTGTCTTACAAGTGCAAGGTCCTGAGTTTGATTTCTGTTAAATAATAATAATGATGATAATAGGCAGTACCTGGACAAAAAAGAGCATAATTAAGTCAAAGGGACCAAGAAGTGAGTGGAACTGGATTACAGTGGTGGTAGTGATCTTAATGGTGGGTATTAGGAGTGGGGGTGGCACCTCTTCCCATAAGGCTCTGCAGATTCCTCTCACAAACTGCCCTTGAAGGCGGGCTGGTGAGTTGGAGGGGTTCAACTGGGCAGCAGCATGATCAGAGTGATATTTAGAGAGATAACTGGAAAGGTGCCAGGGAATGTAGACTAGAGATGGGAGAGGAAGTAGCTGGGAGAGTTGCCAGCCTGGGGCTTTGTGTTTGATGACTGATTGGCCAGGCACCAGGAGCGCGTAGTAACTTTTGGAAAGGGGCAGATGGGCCCACCTCATGCACGCTCTGTAGGCTGGGCCACTGTTGCCTGGGTTGGCAGCAGAACTGACAGAAGAGCCAAATTTCCTTTCAAAGAAAATTCTTTTGTGTATTTTGGGGAACCAAAAAGCCAGGAGTCAGCATTCTCCTATCTTTGTTAACAGATAGACTAAAGACAGAAAATTTTAAAAATTAAGTTGAGCGCTCATCGTTAAATACATTTACACGTATTTACAGACATAATCATGTATATGTATACAGTACAGGTATTTATTTATGGGTACATAAATAAGCAGGCTTATCTCCCTGATTTTTAAATTTTAGAATAGTTTTAGATTTATAGAATGCTAGTGCAAATAGTACAGTTTCCGCATACTCCACACTCAGTTTTTGTTATTGTTAATAGCTTATATTAAGATGGTCCATTTGTCATAATTATGGAGTCAATATCAGCATATCATTATTAACTAAAACCCCCACTTTATGTAGCTTTCCTTAGTTTTTTACTCAGCATCTTTTGTTTTGTTCCAGAATCTCATCCCAGGGTACTACATTATGTTTAGTCACACTGTCTCCTCTTGGCTGTAGCAGTTTTCAGACTTTCCTTGTTTTTGATGACGTTGGCAATTTTGAATTTTATTGAATGTCCTTAAATAGGCACTTACCTGGAGTTTTTCTTCTGATTAGACTGAAGTAATGAGTTAAGAGAGGAAGGCCACGTGGGTGGAAGGCCTGTGGGGCCTGTGTGACCCCAGCCTCACTGCATCACATCACATCACATCTCAAGGCACGTACTATAGATACCTTCTCCCTATTAGTGTTAACCTTGGTCACCTTGATCACGGTGGCAATTATCAGGTTTTTCCTCTGCAAAGTTGGGTTGGTCTATTTTTTCTCTCCTCTTGTACTCAACTCTTTTGGAAAATGTTACTGTGTGAATTCTACACTTAAGGAGTTAATGTTCCACATCCCTGATCAAGGGAGGAGTATCTAAGTAAACTATCGAGAATAGTTCTCTGCACAGAATTTTTACATATTCTCTTTCACCCTAATTAGGTTTTGATAAGATGGTTTCTTATCTGAATTCCAAATGCTAATTCTATAGCCCTTGGATCACAGAAGTTATTGGCCACCTAGTGACTTCTCTCACATTTGTTTTTTGTATGTCCCATGTCAACATATCTGTATCTTACTGACACACTCAGATTCTAAACTTTGTGAGGACTGGGATAACATCTTTAAAAATTTTTTTTATTGTTTTGTTTTTTTGAGATGGGCTCACTTTGTAGTGTAGGAGTTCACTGTGCAGCCTAGGCTAGCCTCGAACTCATGGTGATCCTCCTGCCTCAGCCCCTGGAATGCTGGGAGTACAAGCATGCACCATCATACCTGGTTTGGGATAGTATCTTACTCAAAGGCTTCTCCAGAATTGGACACAGTACACACAGTTAATAAATACTGAATAAATTATTTTTAATTAGTTTAATTTAAAATTTAAATCTTAACCATAGTTGGTAACTGAAACAAGTCATCATAGTCTAAGAATATATGACATGTAGCAAGATGAGGATATTGTTGACTCAGCAACCTGATTTGTGAAGTCATCTTGAACCTGTAATAGTGACTAATATGATACATACTTTGTGCTAGATTCTTCTATAAACATTTGTACGAATGTTAGTCTTTGAGACAACCACATTGCTTAGAGTCATTATTTCCCTAATGGGGAGATTGGGGTTTTTTGTTTGTGGGGGGTTGGAGGTGCTTGCGATCAAACCCAGAGTCTCATACATGGTAGGTAAGTGTTCTACCCCTGAGTTACATTTCTACCCCTGTTATTTGCATTTTATTGGTGAAGAAACTGAGGTAAGAAAGATTAAATAAGTTGTTGAGGATTGTATGACTAAGAAGTAACTGGGAATTTGATCTCAGATACTCCTGGCTCTAGAATTTTGAACTCCTAACTGTTTCAATGGCTCTGAATTTATTAAAGTGGTAATTAAAATGATATCTTTTTTGTTTGTTTTGGGCTTTTTTTTCTGAGACAGTTTCACCATATAGTTCGGGCTGGCCTTGAATGCGCTATGTAGCCCAGGCAGGCCTCAAAATAACAGCGATTCTCCTGTCTTAGTCTCCTAAGTGCTGGGATTTCACAGATGTGCGCCACCATGCTTGGCCTAAAATGGTATTTTATTTGGGGAAAAAACAAGATTTCTAAACACTTTATTCCAGTCTGTTAGCATACTTCTGATGCTATAACAGCAATCTTGCCGTGTTTTTCTTAGGGAAAGCCTTTCCATAAATCCATGGTTGTTTTTCCTTTTTCACGTTTTTTTAATGAGCAATTTTTGGTGTAGTACAACTAATTTTGTTTCTTTAAAATACAGACATTTTCACAATTGATGTTTCATATACATATCTAGCCATGTGATCTGTTGAAAGATAGTGGGCTTTTTATTTCTTTTCTGAAAATTTTAAGCAGAAGTGGTCACTGGGTCCTGGCAAATAAACACTCTCTCAGTGTGTTTCTTATCCAAATGGTCACACCTTTGGGCCCCGGGAAAGCAACCTAGATTCCTGCAGAGATGTAGGAGAGGGAGGAGGACTTCTTGCAAAGCCACCCAAGCCATGAATTGCCCTGGCTTCCTGAACCATAAACAAATGCAAGCTTTGTTCTCCCCATTCCTCATTTGGTCCTAAGTATGACTCAGGGTTAGGCTGGGTCCGCAGGCTCCGTGCCTTTGGCTGTTGTAAGGAAGTGGGAGGATTTCAGGGTAGTTCTGGGACCTTTTCAAACTGAAGAGAGAAGACTGGCTGCATGATGGGAGAAGAGGTATTTCTTTCTTTCTTTTTTTTTCTTTTCTTTTTAAAAATTTATTTCTTTTTGCTTTTAGAGATGTAATAAAGCCTTTAATTTGTATCTTATCTGTACCAGTTTTGTGGCAGGACTTGTGCTGGATTAACGTTGGTGGGTTAAAATGATTTATGTGCCAGCTAGACTCCCACAATGGAGGAGGAGCTGTGGATATGCTAAGGAAGAACTGATGAAATGTAAGGATTATTTTCTGAAGTCAAACATTGCACTGGAGCTATTTAGCTGTTTTTATCCCACCCCTACTCCTACCCCAGCCCCCACCACTTGGGTCAACTCAGTCATTAATTTTTACAGCTGTTTGCAATTTTTCTGTGTCTTGGTTTTCTTGTTCTCATACTGCAGAGTAATTTAGATGGGCAGTTTGCACAAGCAGTAACTGTTACACCATGTCACAGAGCTGTTTAGCAATTACAGATGTTTGTGCAGTAAACAAATACAGCTTGCTTTTCAGGTTAGTTTAGGAGAGAATATGTCCACACTGAACAAACTAGCTAGGAGACATTTCATTTGTGGGGATCATAGCATTTGAAGTTTTCCTTGTGAATGAACAAGCTGTGAGTAGTGACTTCTGGGTGCTAATGTACTGGGTTTTTTAAAATGGAGATGATACTTATCTAGTGTTGTAGTGCTGAACATTTGTATTCATATGTGGAGTAAAATAAAGACAAATTATTTTCTTTTCTACAAGTTTACTAGTAATAAGCAGTCATGTTTCAGTGAGTTGTTCAAATTTGTCTACCTAAAAGCAGAACTCTGCAATTTTCCAAACACAAAATAAAATTCCCTAAATAAACCACAGGATAAAGAAGGCTCACAGTGTGTCATGTGTCTTCCATATCCTCATCTCTCATTGAAAAAAAAATTTTAAGGAGAGAATTGAGGTCTATAAAATATGTCTCTTTATGTCCTTTTCTTTCAGCTTTAACTTGTGTTTTCAAAATTATGGAGGAGGAGAGGAAAACAGGGTGGCAAAAGGGAAACATTTTAACACATTATTTTAAGAGTAAAAGAACTTCTTGAAAGGTTTTCTAATGGTGCCTGATGTTTGCCTAGAAGGAGAACAGAGGCAGATATATTAGGGGAACACCAGAAGGGTTTGACTAAAATAAAAATAACTTCATTTCCAAAGGCTTAGGAGGATTTTCCTAGGGAAGGACATCTGAAGTTTGCTAGTGTTACTGCCAACTTTGGTAGCTAGAACAGAGAAAAAGGTAATAAGTGGTCTTGTTTCTGTGAGTTGCTCATATTTGCAATGGTGAGTCTTCACAGGAGAATAGAGTGAAAGCGTGGTAGCTTGTAAACTATGCAGACCTTTCCCCAGTGCCCCCATGCCCACCCATGGGTCCCTTAGGCAGCTTCCTTGTGAAGGAAGTAGCTGTGGGTAGTGACTTCTGGATGCTAATCAACTGGGCTTTTTATGGAGATAAAAATAACTTGCCTAATGTTGTAGTGCTGAGCATTCGTATTCATACACTCGTATGTAGAATAAAATAAAGACAGTAAATTATTTGCTTTTCTACAAGTTTACTAGTAATAAATGGTCATGTTCATTAGTTTACTAACTTACTAGTATAAGTGGAGGTGGGAAAGGAAGATGAGGAAAGGGCTGGGGGCACTTACTGGTTGTGCAGCCTGAAAGCTACTGGTGCTGTTGAGGGTCCCCTGAATCCTTTGCTTGTTTGTATCACAAAATGGAAATAGCTCTGTGACTTCTCTTATGACAAGAATTCTTTGCAAAATCTACAATAACAATAAAAACTCAAAGTTGAAGACTATGAACAGAAATTACCCATAGTCTTATGATTGAAGAATACCTGTAATATTAGCATTTTGTATGTATCTTCCCAGACTTTTATTTATTTTTTTGGAGCCTGAATGTGCATGTTGTACATACCTGTCACTCTTCATATAATAATTGGGTTGTATTAAGTGTTGTCTGTTTTAAAAACTTAACATCTCATGGGCCCTCTTTTTCTGTCAGATAGCCATATGGTATCTTTAAGGTGTCCATCCAGGTTAGAGATATAGCACCACTTATTAAACTAATCTCCACTTGAAAACTCTTTAGGTAAGCTTTCATTTTTAATGTTAAAATATCATTCTTATATATGCATCATCATACCTTCCCTGATTATTCCTTGAGTTTTTAAGAGAAGAGTTTTCAGGTTAAGGGATGACTTAATTTTGTTTGCTTTTATTTGTGATGAAAATAACTCAACTTTATGGCAAACAATCCCAAAGAATAAAAGTAACTTTCTTGATCTTATATATTCAGCTATATTTCCCAGTGGAAATCCTCAGAAGAGCTTTCCATATACTGTACTCTGATAGAAATGTGTAATTGTTTTTTAAATTGTAGTAAACTATACATAATATAAAATTTACCATCTTAACCATTTTTAAGTGTATAGTTTGGTAAAGTACATTCACATAGTTATGCAGCCATCATGACTACTCATCTCTAAAACTTTTTAATCTTGCAAAACTGAGACTCTATACCAATTAAATATCAACCTCCCCCATAGCAGAGTCCCCCATCCCTTGTGCTCTCTCTCCGTGAATTTGACTGGGTACTTTATGGGGCATCATATAGATTTTCCCTTTTGTGCTTGGCTTATGTCACTTAGCATAATGCATTCAAGGTTCCTCTGCGTTGTCATTTGTATCAAAAATTTCCTTTTTAGGGCTGAACAATAGTCCATTGTGTGTATACATCACATTTTGTTGGCTCATACCTCTTGTCAGTTGAGTTGTTTTCATTTTTTCTATATTGTAAACAGAGCTGAAATAAAAATTGGCATGCCAATATCTGTCCCTGCCTTCATTCTTTTGAGTCTATCCCCAGAGGTGGAATTGGTGGATCATATAGTAATTTTAATTTTGGTTTTTGAGGAACCTTCATATTGTTTAGTGTAGTGACTGTATCAGATTGATCATGCACAAGAATTCTAATTTCTCTGTATCCTCACCAACACTTGGCTATTTTCTGTTTTTGTTTTGTTTTTGCTAGTAGCCATAATAATTTTAGGTATGGAGTAGTATCCCATTATGGTCAGAATTTGTGTTTAATATGTGTTCATGTTACCTGGTACCAAGGGGAAAGAATATCATTCTTTTTATCTTAGAATTATAAATTTGGATCAAGGTTTTCTGCTTAAGAATCACCATTAACCAGCTGAATGGTTACATAATCCCAACAGATCGCAGATTGCTTAAAAAAAGAAATAGGTCTCTCTTTCCCACATTCTCTAAACAAATAAATGCATGTAGCATCCAGGTGGATGCTTTTCGTATAGCCACTTTCATACTCGAATCTATAGTTAGAGGTATGTGGAGAGTGGTTTCAAAATAGTTCTTTTGAGAAAAGGTGAATTTCTCCTTTGTGCTGTTCTTAATTCCAATGATGGTATTGATTGATCTTATATAGTGGGAAAAGCAATTTTTATGATTTTCCTCTTGCTACCTTCTACTTGGGGGTCAGAAATGAAGATTTTTCCTTTTATAAATTATGTGCTGAATTGTTGATTCAATTCAATTTATATTCATTTTTTTTTGTACTGGGGATCAAACTCACGACCTCGTGCTTGCCAGGCAGGTGCTTATGCCACTGAGCTAAATCCCCAGCATCTCAATTGATATTCTTTAATGGGGTAGAAAGAATTATCTGTAAGCATTTAACTGTGGTTTTCTTTTATTCTTTACTAGTACTAGCAGTTATTTCATAATAGTAATACCCTGGGATTTGCAATGCTTTTGATTCCTGAAATTCAAATTTCACGTATTTCTGAGTGGCCATTAACATGATCACACCTTTGAACCTAGTTTCTCTTTTCTTTCTGATACTCTCACAAGTAGTAAAATGGTATAGTAGCCAAGTGGACTTTAGTTGAGTTAAATGACATGTGAAAACTGGCACACTTAAAACAAGCTATCTTGCTTACTTTGACTGCATGTGGAGTGTGATTTCTCACATTTAAGAATTCGGATCACAGAGTTTAATCAGTCAGCAATGTGTTTTGTAGTTCTCTGTAGCATTGGACACCACTGAGTTGATGCAAAATGACAACCTTATTCCTAACCTGGGCTCTTAATGTTGGAGGATAGATTCCAAAGTAAATATATACTCATAAATGCTCTAGAAATAAAAGGAAGCACAGACACACTAAGCCCCACTTATACTGCCAATAGATATTTTTCTCTTTCTAAACCTGGGCTATAAAGTGAACAATTTACCACTTAAAAGTGTACTAGAATTGCCTTAAAAGACACTTCTTTATCAAAAGGCCACCCTTAAGCTATTTCATCAATGGCTTATGATTCAGAAGTGCCACCTCAAATAAACTCATCCTTAAACTTTTGGGAGTGCAATAAGCAGGGCTGGGGAAAATAGAGGCAGAAAATTGAGGTCTGTATCATTTAGAAGTTATATTTCTGTTTTGCTCATTTAAAATGAGGAAGTTATAAGTGGTAAAGATGGATTTAGAGCCTTATTTTCTTTCTTTTCTTTCATTGGCTAAACATTTCCACCACCCAGTGATTTTAATATGTTTTGCACCATTTGTTTTGGTAGCATCTGCTCTGTCCTTTTTATTTTGACTTCTTAGGGTTTTCATTTTCTCTGTCCATTAAAGGCAGCTTTTCTGAAACTTCTGGGGGTACTTTTTCTACACTGTTAATAAATTTTGATAAGTGATGTAATGATGTCAAACCTGTCAGGAATTTAGATCCTAGAGTCATCCATATTTGTCTTCTTGTTAAGTGCCTAGCACAGTCTAGTTATTATCCTGGGAGAGAGCTTTATGCCACATAGGTCATGCATGTCTGTGTATTTAATTTCTTTTACTTCTGACCTCAATACCTCTTCTATATTTGGATAGGCAATGATAAGGGCAGATAAAGCAGATTTACTCACAATTTAGATTCCTATTTCTCAAGTGATAAAAATAGAGATACTGTTGTTCTTTGATTCAGAAGACATACAAATGTTATTAAACTGATAACTCTGTTCCCACACATAATAATAATTTGCCCAAGCAATATATACCACATTATCAAAGTGCAATATAGAGAGGTAAGCAGATTGTGACTAATGAGTGAGTTCAAACAACTCCAGGTTTTTGTGACCTTCAATTATAGGTCATAGGCAGGAAAGAAGAAGAATAGTCTGTATAAGAGATGAAAAGTGGTCTTAAGAAAATTAATGAGAGGCCAAAACAGATACAGATGGGTCAGGGAAGTATTGTTAAGTTTCCAAGCCAAAACAAAGGCTCTGTGGGTCATGGAGTAGTGTCTTTTTGTATAACCCACACCTGATTTTTTCTAGTGCAATTCTATATGAAACAAAAGATGCTGATGGTGGTTGATGTTCTTGTCATGAAATTGACTAGAAAGAGGCAGGGGTACTCTAAGAGCTGATGATGCAAGGCAGTGGATGAAATGCTCAAGAAACAAAAAGTCAGGAATTGTGAAGAAATAGTGGTTATTGGAGCAAAGAAAGATGACTAACTAGGGTCTGTTAGGAAATGAATTACGCAAGGTTTGATCTTTGACTCTTCTCTGGTCCCAGTAGAAAATGGCACTCCTTTTAACTTGAGGCCTGGTGATAAAGTTGGGCATAAGGGATAATAAACTCTTAATTGCACCAGAGGTGCAAAAATGTGGAAATCTTACACCAAAAATCCTTATAAATTTAGGTAGATGAGCAGTCTGAAACCCATCTACCTGAAGTAAATTAAATATAACTTGGGAGTCAGGAATTCCTATTTACTCCAAAAATACTATTCCTGTTTTTTATCCTCCTTTGTCATTACAAAGGAGGATATGAATGTGAGTTATAGTTTCCCTGTGTGGACCCCATAGCAAATCTTTGTGAAGACACAAAGAGGGGTTGGCACCCATGGATGTTTACGAGTGGGGAACATTGCAATGAACATTCTCCATTGTAATAGAAATGACAAGGACTTTCTGAAGCACAGAAAATTTATCAATTAGGATATTTTACTGGGTACTTTGTCTTGCCCATTCCCCCTGAAAAACCAAAATGCACCTTTAAAAATAACCACAAAAAGTGACATTTAAAGAAACCACATGAATAAAATTGGTGATTTCATATTTCCTTTTTAAAGTAAAGGTTTGCTTTATATTTTGTGTGGTTTTATGTCTTTGTATATTTAAAGAGAATAGGGAAATATTTTAGTTGAGGAAAATGAGAACAGGTAAACTGAGTAAGGAAAGACCAATTGTTCATATGATGAGAATCTAATTTGCTTAAAACTCACACACATAAAAGATAACTTATAGTTTTAAGAGAACTATGTTCTACCTCTTCAGACTTTCTATTAATCTGAAGTTAAAATGAATGAAAGGATGGACATGACAGCCAGGTACAGACAATATTGAACTTTTGCTCCACCAGATCAAAATTTACAGAATGGTTCCTCTTAAAAATGTATTTACTCAATCTGCTCCTACTCCAAACTGGAAATTCATGGAAAAAAATACTCAGTCTTAATTTTTATAAGTCAGCAAATTCAAGGTAAGTTCATGTTAAGTGGAGAAGCTGGTCAAATAGCTAAGAAATAATAGTATCTGAAATATATATAATTTAAGAATCGTCATGTACTTGCATAAATACAGTAGTTCTAGCAAGCAAGTAGCAGGGAAAAACTGAAACCTCAAAATGTGGGATGGCCTGGTTTTCGTCAGACTTGATTTTTTTTTTTTACCATTTGAGAAGCTATTTGTAATAATTACTTTGACTTACATTTTAAAGAGGTTTTTACTTCTGAAGACTAAAGAACTGAGGACAATGAAGCTATGAACCCTGTGCAAATAGATCTTACCCTTTAAAGGCATGCTTCTTTAAAGACTGAGAAATGAGGGCTCTGTAAGCATTGTCTTTGATCAGACATAAAAAAACAGTTAACAAAAGGTTATTAACTTCTTCAATCCCTTTCATATGTATGAATAAATTCATGGGTTTAATTAGAAGAGCAAGAAATATTTGATAAAATATCTCAACGATTTTGAAAACATTTGGTAAAATGTCTCAATGCTTTATTTGGAACATCATTAGTTGGAAATGACTCTGCATCATGTACTTAGTCACTGAATATATGTACTGATGAATAACTCAAAGTGTGATGATGAGTGGCAAAGAATGTATGGGTAGTGTCTTGCAAATTACTGTCATGACTCATTGTCCATATGATGCTCTTAACATCCTTATTAATGACTTGAAAAAGGAAATATAATAATAGTTGAGTGAAAGTCGCTTAAGATTTCTAGTTAGGAGGTATTGCAAATCAAATCAGACCTTCTGGACAGATACCAATATGGGGAGGTTGCCCATCGTTTACAGCTATATCAGAATACTTTATGTTTTCTGATTATAAAAATAGCTGGTTTTTTTTACAACATTGAACAATAAAAAATAAAGAAAAAGGCACCTATAGTTGAATCACTCTCAACCACTGGTAACATTTTTAATATTAACTTTCAGTCTTTTTACCATACATTTTTAACTAGGTGAGATCACACCACACACATAATTTTTTTCACACCATGATTTTGTATCTGTTTCACTTAGGATCATATAGAATTTCCCACATCATTACAAAATTTTATAAACATCTTTTTAAAAGGCCTCACTGAGTTTTTTTTTGGGGGGTGGGGATTGAACATATGCTGAGTTTGTGCTCTACCACTGAGGTTCATCCTCCACCCTAAGTCTATGTTTAAAGGTTCTAGCTACCTAGAGAATCTGGGAGAAATGGAATTTGGTGGTATCATTGATTCTCATCAATATTGTATTTAAACTTTGCATATTTTCTCTGAGACACAACATTTTCTTAACAACACAAAAATAAAAGTAATGTAGAAAAAGCGCCTTGTGGGCTGCATAGTAGAAGGCATTCTGTAAAAGCTTGTTGAACTTAATGTACTCCATGCAGGATCTAAACAGGATTACAGTTCTCTCTTCCTTGCTGATGTTGAAAGAAGCCTTTAAGACCAGGCTTTGGCAGGAGGCCTGGCCGCTTCCAGGTAGAGGATTATGAATTCAGCTTGTCACATCTATGTATCTGTCAGTAATTTCTACTAGTGACTTTAGAAATCTGTATCACATGAGTTTGTGGTCTCATTTGGCCCCCGTTTAACTGTGTTGGAATGAGAATATGGCCCAGAGTTTTAAGATCTGTTCATCTTTGTTATTGAATGGATGCCAAGTTTTTAAAAGATGGCCTGGAGTAATTTTCTATGGTTGTGTGTTTGCTCCTGAGTATCAAAATTCTCACTAAAAGGCTTTCTGTTCTCTGACAACAGGCCGTTTTTCCCAGACACACGTCTCGTTGTGTTTCCATCGTTAAAAGTAGATAACAGTTTGGGTGACGCCACAAGCAGTTGTCTTGGGCCTGCACTTGAGGGGCTCCTGAGATGGTCTTCCAGCCACTCTCTGTAGGTGTCACCTTAAGCAAAGCTGTACTGAAGTTCTGTAGGCTGTCGATTCTGGACCTCCTCAGTATTCCTGGCTTCTTTGTTCTGTCTGCTTTTTCTCCCAGGCAGTGACTGTGTAATGATGGCTGTTGCTTTTTGTTCCTTCTCATTTTTCAGGTTTATCAATTTCCTCCAACCTCATCTCTCCTGTGTGATTATCTAGTGACTGTCTAGTTTCCTGCTTTTCAGTAACTAAGCAAAGGAGTGAGGCAACTAACCTGCTGTTTTTAAAAAAATGTAATTGAGCAATCATTCTTTGTAACTAGAAAGAGGTATTATGATAATTGATTTTTAATTCAGTAAAATTCAATAGCAGTAAGCACTTTGCATACTTTTTCTCATTTAACTGTCTTAGGAAATTTATGATGAACATTATGCATAAAGAGGTTAACTAACTTGCCCAAGATCACATAGCTAGCAAGGCTGCTTTTAGCGACCCTTTTCTGCCTGATGTTCACACACTCTTACCAGTGGATACTGAAAGGAACAATGGGTTTCTTGTTCCATTTGTATATTCCCGGCACCTTGAAAATGCATTGCACATTGTACTTTCTGTGTAAGTCTCAATATTTTCCAGGGGCTGTTGTTGCTGTTGAATTGAAGTAAATGCTGAGTATTTAGTACCTCTAATGAGTAAGCACCTGGAAGAATGCAGAGATGACCAGACACTAGCCTTACCCTCCATGTCCTCTTTCTGCTTAATGAAACAGACATAAAGAGAAGTAGCCAGAAATCCAAGGCAGAGAAGCTGAGGGCCTTTTTCCCACAGGAAGTGAAAGAGAGCTCCAACCATTGTCACCCAGGCAGTTTTTAGGGAAGACCCACGATATGTATTGCTCTTGTTGTTGCAGATGTCTTGCTAATTAGTGACTAGAGTGAGCTTAATTTGATCTCTTTTGGGGGATCTCTATTTTTGAAACATTTTGAAGTTATCTAAGTATACGGCTATGCATCTGGAAGATTTCTAAGCTGCATTCCTAACCTCTACATATCTAAGAAGCTCCTATTTTGAATAAGTATATGTATTCTTTCTAATAAAAGCAAAATATAAAATAATATCTTTAAGTGTTCTTATGTAACTTTTGATAATAACGTTCCTTACCTTTCTGTAAGTTAGTGGAGTCCAAGTGATTATACACAAGAATATGAATATATATATATATATACACACACACACTCTCCAAATTCTTCTAAGTGAATGTAACAAACTAACAACAACAAAAAGCCAAGCATGGCAGCACATGCCTATAATCCCAGCGCTTGGAGGGCCGAGGCAGGAGGATCCCTATGAGTCTAAGGCCACCCTTGACTACACAGTGAGCTCCAGGCCAGCTTAAACTACATAGTGAGATCCTGTCTCAAAAAACAAAAATAAAGACAAAATGATTTCTTATATGTCTGTGTTTTTATAAAAATATTTTAGTTTTCAAGTGGTAGAACGGTACTTTAACAGGAAGCTGAATGTTCAAAAACTATTACAGGCTCATTATTTTTTCCACTAAATGTTTCTACACCAGCATCAGAGCACTGAGAAACACAATTTCTGTGATTCTACCCATTAGATTAAATTCTCCACAACAGCAGCCACTGAATCCACCTCTTTGAGTCATTAATCAGAATCTGAACTTAATGTTGTTCTTTACACATGGTTGGCACTCAGTAACTCTGTGGTGTGCATCTATGTAGACTCAAGAACATTGCAGAATTGGGATTTTTTTCCCATCATATTTAAACCTCTTCACAATACTGATTTATGCCTGTGGTAACTGAACTATGGCTAGGTAGGCAGGGTAAGCGTTTCTCAGATCTCTGTTTTACATCTACTGTTTCACTGCCTTAGTTGGATTATTGTGCCAGGTGTCCTTTTTCCTGTCCTTTTCTTTTTTCCTTTATTAACAGTCTTAAAGTCAGTTTTAATCATGCTACACTTCTGTTTACTTTTCATGATGATGACCAGTTACTCTGAGGATAAAGCACAAACTGCTGTAACTTTGGCTCTAATTTAGCTTGCTGATGCCTTGGCGCAAGCAGCTTTCCTTTCACCTCCATTCACCACACCCCTGCATTCCCGTCCTGTGCTAGGAAGCCCTCATCCCCCCTCCCCACACATTGCTGTCTGAGATTGGACCTGGATGTGCTCCATAGGCTGACTTTGGACTCCCGGGCTCAAACAGTCCTGCTTTAGCCTCCCAAGTGCTGGAACTACAGGCTTGTGCCATTGTGTCCAGCTCCTGCGTGCGTTCTTGCCTTGCGCTCCTACATTTTCTTCAGCTCAGTTACCCTTCCCACCATTTTCTGGCCAATTCTAAATCATCTTTCAGAATTTAATGTGAGCCTCATCTTTGCAGTCGGTGAGGTATATTTTCCCATATAGATTTGTGAATGACTCTTCTTTCTCTTCTATGCATACCTTTATTGTAGTGCTGTTCTTTGGCACTATGATGCTCTGTTAATGAATCTGTTTCTGCTGCTAAATTTTGAATTTGTTTAAAATCCTAGGGCTCTACTTGCTCATGTTTCTGTGATCAACTTTGATTGACGCTCATGGTAGTTCCAGAAAAGAATGCTGACTGAATGAATGAGTGACTGACTGATTAAAAAAAACTTTTCATTTTAGAGGTACAAAGCAAATGATTAAAATATGAATTTGCCCTTAAGCATCTCTTACATGTAAAAATGGCACAAGCAAATGTGACATCATTTCAACAGAAAATATTCATGAAAGTTGCTAAATTAGTCAGCTGGACTCTAGTTGAATCTTAGAGGTAAGATGGACTCCAATATACTGAGGTAAGAGATACCACCCCAGGTAGGGACAGTAGCCTGGAGCATGTTGCAATTGAATAAGGTAAATATGTTTTAGATCTAGAAAGGATCTTTGTATGTGAACTGACTTCATATGGGTACTTCATAGGAAAATTAGGACTTGGTCCACCTGCATGCAGCATATTCTGTGTTGAAACACTGGACAATCTTGTGATCTAAAACAGCCTCATAATGCTCACAGTTGCTGTACCATCTTTTTCTCTCTCACCCACTCTTAAATCCTCCAAATATACCTAAAATAAGGTATTATTAATCAAATTTTAGAAACTATTCTTCTGGTATAAGGAATGTTTCTGGTATAAGGAATGTTTCCAATTTCTTTTTATCTATTATAACAGTGAAAAAACCCATTCCTTTATAGTAAAATGGCAAATTGCATTTTTCCAAAGTGGTATATAAAATGGAAATTTACTTTGGTTTGTTCATCCTTTGTGAATAAGAAGATCTTACAACAAAATAGCATGCAGGCTCCTCTTTTGGGAGCCTGTGGGGATAAAATATAAACAGTATTTCCATATATGTCAGGTTTTTGAAAAGCTGCCTTCTATGACTTTAACATTGTTTAAATATATGTTCTTCACCCTGTTACACACCTAAGTAGGTTTTGACTTCATCTTCAACACGGAGCTTCCCCAACATGAATGGAAGCCCTTACTAAATCTTCAAAAAGTTATAGTGTTTTGACAAAAAGATGATCTTACTCTTTTCTCTGTGCTGTAAGATACTTTCCAGTTTTTTAGGACATGGTCTCTAGAGGTGTTTAAATAGCAAAGAAGTGAACTGAATGATCATATTGTAGCAGAAATAAAAATTAATGATAAATAACAGAATTTGGCTTAAATTCTACTGTTGCACACAGTATAACATAATATACACACAAACCTCATATGGATACCTGCAATCCAGTAGGATGATATAATGAAGATTTGATTGATAGATTGAAAGACTTGATGGAAGAATCTAGAATAGGATTATCTTGTATTTAGAGAAAGTTTGCTGTTAGTCTTGAGAACTTTTAAGGAAGACATGAGCTGTTAGGAGATAGGGAAAGTTATAATTGGAGATAAACTCTTAAATTTCTTCTGGAATTTGAGAATTTAAATGGATACCAATTAAGAAACAATATATATTCTGAGTGTTTTGGTGTAGGTATATTAGAGGGTAGAGGGTGTTTAAGATTTGAGTCTTACAGGAAGTCAACTGAAGCAAAATGAATGTGGGATGGAGTTCTTGTCTAGAAAACTACTGAAATAATTCCTGGGATGGTAACCAGGATCTAGACTATTTTCAAAGCAGAGAGAATGAGTCTTAAAGCAGGCTTTTGGTGATAGATGAGATATAGGAAGATGCAATAAGAGGGAATCAAGGGTTCAATCCCCAATGAGTGTGTGTGTGTGTGTGTGTGTGTGTATGTGTGGGTGAGACAGAGAGTTAGACTGCTAAATATGATGTGCTTCATAAATGCTTATAAAACATTATTTGAATTTGGCAAGATCTATAACTGTTATTGGGCAAAGAGGTTTAATATAATTTTAATCCTCTCTACCTTTGTGAGACAACTAGGGAAATAAACACCATATGAATAACTAAGCCTTAAGCCCATTTTACTTTTCCTTATAGCAAGTTTAAAAATGGACTGAAGTATGTCCCTTTGGAGAAGTAATTAACATAATGCTTTAGGAGGTATTTCAAAGGTAAATCCTATTTATAAAATGGAAGCACAAATTTAGTTTTTCCTTTCACTGAATCATGCCTTTTTATTTTTAGATTTATTTTTTATTTTTTTGAGGCAGGGTATGTAGTCTGGGCTGGCCTTGAACTTAAATTCCTCCTGTATCAGCTTCCAGAATGCTTATTTTTAGAATTTGGAGTTATGTTTTGCTGTGGTATATCTTCTGTCAGTACCATACAGATTAAGTTGGGCTCATCAAGTGCAGGAGAATTGACAGTTGCTAATGTAAATGCACAGCTTTCCAGTGGAATCACACAAGGCGCTCCATTGTAAAGACATTTCTTTGTGCCAGTTCTTTTCTGGGTCCAATGTGAGTTGGCTCGTGGGGCTTCTACCATGGTCCTACCAGTTCTTGCTGAAAGCTAGAAAGACTTCTCATAATGTCATCAGTCATAGGTGTTCATGAAGGGAGCATGTCAGGATAAATATAAAATTTACAGGGAGTTTTTATAGCAGTTTGGGGATCTTTATGAGTAACAATGGAAAACAGAACCTGAACAGTTGTACCTTATGGTCGTATGTAGGTACTGTTGTGTTCCTCATCCCATCACTGTGTCCAGTACATTATATCTCTCCATTTCCTTTATATGAGCAAGATTTGCAATACCTGTGGTGTACACTTGTGCACCTGTTAATATATCGCCTTAGAGAGCCAGGGCTTTGGGGGTGTTTCAGTGTTCACAGTGATGGTCAACATACTGCTGCTTTCTTGTTGAACAGGCACATAATGAAATCTATACTGGACAGAAATGGTCAGATGCTAGTGTTATAAGAAAGTGCCATCAAAGAGCCACACTTTAACATGGATATTACCAGCTGTTCGAAAGGTCATCTTTTGTGTTTGGCTTTGTGTGAGTGTTTGAGTAGCTTTTCAGACTATCATTGGCTTCTAGAAAGCCTGACCATGGGGCTTCACCAGCTGGTAGGATACAGGATGCTCCCTCTTCCTCCCCGCCCTACCTGATCTTGCTGTCTTTGTGATTCTGTGTGGTGTGGTATGTGATAATCTTTGGAGAGGAGACTTTCAGAGGTAGGATTTAAACATTCTCATTAGCATTGTCCTATAATTAGACACGTCTATGTATAGGTAAAGAGGTTTGCATGTGAATTACAATAAAATTGGAGGAGTGATTTTATCCTATTGAGTTAAACAGGATTCTGGTGCTGTATTACTGGATCTTGTGCAGCTAGGAATATGTATGAGATTCGCACTGTACACAGAAACCCCCAAAATTTATTTAATGCTTTTGGCAAGAGAGCTAAAGGAGAGGGACCAATGTAAAATGTTTAAAGAAATTGTCACCAGATGGAGTCTGAAGAGGTTCCCCAAAGAGGAGATGAGGACTTCAACTTGCTCCTCTCACAAAGTAGGTTCAGAAGATTCATCACAGAAGAATTTCAGGACACATCAGTGAGTGGCACAGACAGGTTTATTAGGCTGAGTTAAAGAGCTACACATTCAGAGAAAACAGAGCCCACTGTGGTCTGGGGTTGCAGATATGTATGTGTTTTTGGAGGTGTCTTTTAAGGTGGGTATTGAAGATGTTTTGCCTAAAAATGTACTTTGTACCCAGTAAATCTGTTTCTTCATTTTAAAGTCATTTTAAAGTCAGGTTGCTGCCCTTTACATATTCACAATGAAGTATGTGAGTATATAAGATGAGAAAAGTGAAAAAGATGTTTTATAAAGTATGAAACTACTTAGTTTTTAGTCCAAGCATAGCTTTGCACATGATTAATACTCATGGAATCTCTGCTACATCTAGGTCAATAGTTCTCAAAGTTGACCATGCATCAGAATCCCATGGAGGATGATTTCCCTCTGACATTGCTGGGCACCATCCCCCGAGTTTCTGATTGAGAAAGTCTGGGGCAGAGCCTGGGCATTTGCTTTGCTAACAAGTTCTCAGATGCTGCTGGTCATACACTTGTCTAGTTCTAAGTTATAAAGAAGAGACAAACCCCAGAATATTTCCATCTCTGGCACACCTGCAGGATGAGGCTGAGAGGGGAGAAATTTGTTGTCCTCTAGACTTGTAATCATGGCCCACAAAGGGCAAGGAAAGATTTAAGGTGAAGCATCCCCTAGAAGATGAGTATAATACCAACTTTGTCATCATCCTGTTGATAGGCTCCACACAGAGGCTAGTAATCTGTGATTTCTAAAATAGGAGAAAAACCAGAGTAAGCATTGCTTGTTTGTCTCTTTCTGTGCCAAAATGTGTTTAACTGGTGGTCTTTCTTGATGTCTTTTAGCTTGGTCATTCTGGTAGACCAGGACCTCAGACATGAGGGCAGTACTTTTTTGTTACCAAAGAAAGGATTAAAATATACAACCTATAAGTTTCCCCAAAGGAAGGCATCTGATTTAAAACCCAAACTATTGCATGTCTCTTTTTTCTAAGGAAATTAAACTAAGTCAGGATTGGAAATAATGTTTTCTATTGCATTTTTCTGTTTTCCTTCTTCCATTGCAAATAAGTGAAGTTCTAAGTATTTTTGTTTTCTTTTTCCTAATACGTTAAGAATAGTGGTACATTGTTCTAGTCCCCAAAAAGCAAAACCAGGGATGCTGTTGGAACTATGAACAGTAATGCTTTAAGAGTTTCTAGTTTTACAGACAGTACCTAACATTTCAAGATAATTCTACGAACAGTTCTTCATTGCATTTGACCTTATGAAGCTGGGCATGGCAGTGCATTCCTGTAATCTTGGCACTCTGGAGTCTGAGGCAGGAGGATCCTTGTGAATTTGAGGCCAAGCTGGGCTACATAATGAGTTCAAGGCCAGTCTGAACTACATAGTAAGACCTTCTCTCAAAAAAAATTTTTTAACCTTATGGCAGAAGAACATCAAACTTTTTTCTTTCCCTGATGATTCCTTGGAAACATAAGCTGTTATTAGTTTGAGTACTTAGCAGCAGTTGAAAAGTGGCATATTATTTGGGGTTTCATTTTTTATCCAATATAGAAACCTGGCAGCACTAAATAAAAATGTCACTGTGTAAAATATAAAGGCTTTCTGTCACAAATGCGTTTAAAAATTCATGAAGAGACAAAGATTTGATTTATCTTATCCTCTTCCTGTGATTTATTTATATTTAATGTTAGTTTCACTGTTTCAAGCATGAAGGACTTTTTAAAATTAAAAACTGAGGTGAATCGGTATTATTCAAAGAAAAATTTCACTATGCCAGTTTTTGAATTATGCGGCTCATTCCTCTTCATGTGTCTAAGAGGCAAAAAATGTTTGTTTCCTACTGGCTGCAATTCTCCCTGGCACAGCACTTCATCATGGGGAAGATCCCTTTACCCAGCTATTTGGTCATAATGACTGTTGCTCTGGTATCGCTAGATGTTTTTCTCACGCATTAATTGTGGTCACCCAAGTATGGTGACCAAAGAGAAGAGTGAGAACAGCCCCCATCTGTGGAACCGGCGAGTTGGTTGGTTTGTGGGTTTTGTTTCATTCTATTTTGGTTTGGTTTGGTTTGATCTGGAACTGTTGAGTAGCCTCAGTTTAAAGAATGTCTCTGAAGAGAGACAATATCTGGTCTTCCCTATGGAGGAGGGTTCTTAAGCAGTGAATGAGAATAGAATTAGATTCAAGTGAAAGAAAGGAAGTGAATCAAAAAAAACTAATAGTCTTTTTATTTTTTAGCTAGTTGGTAAATAGACCTTTTCAAGGGCCAAAGAATGGGAAGGAGCTACTGGCCCTCCTTGTTTGCATTTTGGCTGATAGACCCATCCCGGAGGACAAGAGTGTATTTGCTCATACTCCACGATGAAGGTGGAATCTTAAATAATTCTAAGATGGTTCTAGATGATTCTTAGATGATATTCTGAGGTGTCACAGTAAGACTTATTTGCTCTGGGCTCCCTGGCTTCTGCCTGCCTGTCCACCTACATATCCATCTATCCTTGTGGCTCTTTGTGTCTGTATTTTTTTCTTTTATTTCTTCTGCTTATTTCTGTACTTCCACTCCAGAGTTACTTTAGAGCACCCTCAGTAGACCAGGTACAGTGTCTCTGTTGATATAGTTAGTTTCTCACATGATGATCTTTTTTAGGGTGGGGTGGGGCCGGGAATCAAACTCAGGACCGTGTGCTTGCCAGGCAGATGCTGCACCACTGAGCTGTATCCCTGGCCCCTCATATCATGATCTTGAATTTATTCCTTGCTTAATGAAGAGCATCATCTTGATGTATAAAGTTATCATTTTTCCTTCCGCAGACTATCGGGAAGAAGTTACCTCCAACTACAGCAACTCCAGACTTGTCGAAAACAGAGATGGACAGCAGGACAAAGAGTGAGTTCTTTATTTTTTTTTTTAAAAAAATCCTTATATAAACTTGATAGCTTTTTCAAACACATCATAAAAAAGTACACACAAGTGTATTTCATTAGATGCTCATGGGTAGAAGAGGTGGCACAAGTTAGATTTAGAACTTTGAGGTTTTTTTCTCCTTTATGCAGTGTGATTCTTTCCTGCCACATGTATTTCACCCATGTGCAGAGCTCGGGTTTATCCATGTGTATTGAGAACTTTGCATAGTTTAGGTGGCAGGAAGATTGTAGAGAATGGCAACTCAAGCACTTTAAGGATTCAAGCCTTCAGGTCAGAGAGACCTAATTACTCTCACCATGACCACTTAGCCAGCACTACCTACCCTTGACTTCCCAGTGTCCTCCTCAATATACATCTGCTGGAATACTGAATATGTCCAGATATTTAAGTAATGTCTGCAGACAGTAAATTCCAATCTTTTTGGAAGGATTAGGTAAGTGGATGGGGAAGGGGTTAGCAGTGTCTTAGAACAGAGATAGCCAATAGAAATGTCGTGAGAGCCCCTTACGTAATTTAAAATTTTCTAGTGGTGACATTAAAAAAGAAAAGAAACAGTTGACATTAACTTTAATGTGTTTTATTTAATATACCTAAATATTATCTTTTCAACATGTACTCTGTATAAAATTACTTTAAGAGGTACTTTCACTCTTTTGTTCATGTGACATCTTTATAATCCTATGCATATTTTACAGATATGACATCTCATTTTGAGGGAGTCACATTTTGAGTGCTAAATACATGTGCCTAGTAGTGAACAGGGTAGTCTTGCAGAGTAATTCTTGGGTTTTATATGGACTTTCTGGGCCTGGAAATGAACACAGATGCAAGTGCTCAGTTTCTTAAAGTATATGGGAGATTCTTGGCTCAAGCTCATGTATCGTTTAGTCCTATGAATATCTACTAACTACATCCATGTACATCCCTCTCTAGAAATATGTGGAGGGGCAATGGGTTACTAATGAAGCATAGATTTATATAGACTGGGTAGAGTATTTTGTCTTAGAGTCCTAAGATAATCAGTTCTGTTGTCATTATGTAGCAGTGTGACCTTAAACAAATAATTCAGATTCTCTGGCCTTCCTGTTCATTGTCCATTAAGTCAGAGGGCTATACTAAAGGAAATCCTTGAAGTTTCTTTCAGCATCTTCATCCTCTGATTCAATTCTAAAAAATTTAGGATTCAAGAGTGAAAGGTTTCTGTATTCCAAGAATTGAGCAGATGGCTGGGAGAGTTAAAATGAAAATGTGAACATTTTGGTAAGAATGTGAGATGTCATTGGGTGTAGATGTTAATATACCTCTAAGTGGGTAAGAGATCAGGGAGAATTATCACTGTCAGTGAAGGCTTGAGGTATGTTTACTGACAGAATTTTCCGTGGATCCCAGGGCAAAAATTTCTGCAATTTAACCTCACCCTACACACACTTCCTCCGGCTTTCATTGCCAAGAGTAAATTCTGGGGTACTTGTTCTCCCATGATTTGTGTTTAGTGCCACCTCCATCCTCTAAATGTCCTCCTCTCGACCATTTCCCTGCTTCTGGATTTTGATATCACATTTGTGTTCAGATAAGAGGTGAAGTATAATGACCAACTATTAGAAACTACCCTGAGCTTGGAATGCAAGCATCCTCTTTCCACCTTCCTTCTTCCATCTGGTCTGAAGTCAAAACAGAATGACACTTGCCCAGGGTGCAGAGAGGGCAGCTCCTTACAGCACAGCTGTCTGCTTAGTATGCTCACCTACAAGCTCACATTATGATCAAGAGTTACGATGATTCAAAAATATGTTCCTGCACCTTGGTATTTTCTGAGTCAAAAATGAAACTCAGATGATCAGGATTTAAACAACTAACACTTTCCCCATCTCCCCTAACCAATAAAAAGCTTCTATGGTACTAAAATTCATCAGAAAATCATGCTGAGGAAAAGATTGCTGTAATTTTCATAGCAAGAAGAAAACTGTCTAAATATTCACAATGAAGTACCCTGAGGTAGCTCCAGCTCATCACATCTGGAGTTCCCCTCCTTCTTACTACAATTGATGCAGGTTTGTGGCTTCCATTGAATAGAAAAAAATAGCTTGAGAAAAGGGCTGTTTAACATCTTTCTAAACCATTACAGATTCAAAAGGCCAGTTGAACAGGTGGGTGTGGAAAATAAAAGGCCTTAACAGAATCTGCAAGGTCATATCAGGCTTCTGAATAAATTATGACTTGGGGGAGGGTAGAACAAAGGCTACGATTCCCTGCAAACTTTGTAAGTGGATGTTTGTATCACTTCTATGATTGCTTTGTTGACTGACTTGCTTCTTAGGATTTGTCTTCTGTGATGGTGCCCTATTGCTGTCATTAGATCGTTGGTCCTTCTAGGTCAAGGTCTTCTACTCAGCATCCCTACAATATAGCCTAGAGAAGTGCTGTAGGTTCTGTGGGTGTATAATAAATGACATTTGCGTAAGTGGAGAGTAATAAGTAATTTATGATTATTGGGCTCTAAGTTGCACTAGAATTGTTTTAAAGCTACTAGCCATAGGTTCTTTCCCAAGCATATAGTCAACCAAAAGAAAAGGACACCATTTGTTTTTGAGACAGGGTTTATAGATCTTTGGGTTTTTGAATAGTTAGCAGTGGTTGTCAGTGTTCCTTGGGGCTTGACAGACCCTTATTCTTTCTAGCCACTGCTTTAGTACAGTCTCCCTAAAACCACCTTGGACAACCCTGTGGTTGCCAGATAGGAGATTAGAGCTGGGGCAAAACCAATCAAGCAAGTGAGCGTAATCTGTCAAAGCCATGAGACCCAGGGCACATCTGCAGAGCACAGAATCTGGGATGACTCTATAGCTCCTAAGCACTGTAGGTGGGACTGATCAGAAAAGTGCTATTTTCAACTCTTGATTTACATCTGGCATAAAACCAAGCAAGTTCTCCATAAGACAGTTTGACTCTGGCATCAGGTCATGTGAGATTTTGATAGGACAGCTGACCCAAATTATTCCTTTTCATGAGGGAGAATCCAGTCTAGGAATTCCAGATAGAAAAGTGCTATCTTTGTGGTCACTTGAAATCTGTTCAATGGCTCGCTGTCACTCTGTGGAGTGTATTTCTTTTCCACCTTCGATAAATGTACATCTTCACTACCTTTCATGTGTGTCTTGTCCAGTTCTTTGTTCAGGACACCAAGAACTTGGAAAGAATTTCCTGGGGGCCCACAAAATCTAGTAACAATCTGAGGAAGTCTTAGTCAAGTTTAGTGGCTTACTCTATTGAGACTGCATAAGAGGGGACCTGTGGATATCACATCAAACTAAAAGGAAGAAGTAATAACAAATTTTGAGGCAACATGGGACTTCAATGAAGCAGTGTTTTGGTAGGCTCAAAGCAAAGCAAGGCTGTTCAACAAGGGGCCAACAGCAGGTCTGCACTGTCAGGCAGATCCAGGTCCTGATGAGCAACGCTGTGTCTGGAAACCCTTGTGTGAAGCTCTGTGCTTCTGCTGGGAATCAGGGCTGCTTCTCTGAGTAGCACCTTCAAGCAATATTAGAATATTTCACTCTTATTTATTAGCACCTTCAAGCAATATTAGAGTATTTCACTCTTATTTATTGATACAATTTTTAAAAAGTGAAGGTTCTGATGGTCTTTGGTTTTAGAGGGTCAGGCTTTCTTGGGAAACAAGCTTTGGTCACTCACAGAAGAGGGTTGTTACACTGTATAGCTATAGAACCTGCTTAGGAGTAAGGATTGCCTCTTCACTTTGTAGCTCTGGTTAATGGCTGAGCAGACTGTTACATCTCAGTCTAAGCTCATTATTACTTTCTCACCACATGTTTAAATAGAAGAAAAAAAAGGGGTCAACTCCCTGCTGGTTTTTCCTCAGCCTCATGATCTGCTGAGAACCCTTTGACCCTGCTTTTCCATACTGGGCATTTTTGCTCACTTTTCCTTCTCAAAGCTCACTTATTCTTGGGCCTAGGGATTTGGATACATCAAATATGAAACGTATTACCCACTCGCCCTTTGGTGCCTCAGACTTGTACTGAAACTCTCTTGCTCAGTGTCCCAGGTGTCCCCCATTCTTCTAGGAAGCACCTTTCACCAGGTGCCCCCAACACAGACCTTCTGTCTGGATTCAGAGGGCCTTCTTGCATTTCAAGTACAATCCTCTTGCAGAAGGAAGACTGTGTTTTTCTGATGGATAGCTTTTCTCTGAGTCTCCATGCTTCTCATCTGAACAGCAGCAACTGCTATTGAGGGGAGTAGTAGAAGAAAACAGAAAGACATTGCTTCTCAGATTTTTCATTTCTGCTTTTTAAAAAAAGTACTTCTCTTTTTAAAGGTAAGACAGTAAAAGTTGTTCTAATTAATTCTTATAAAATAATTTAAAAGTCAAATGCCTAGCATTGTCTGACACCAAAGGTAGTGGTTGTGACTTAGGGTTCAGTTAGCTTCTTCATAAAAGGAGGTGCGGGGTTGGAATTGACAGACATTGTGCAGTATGCACTGCATTTCATTTCCCTGTCTGGATATAAATATAGGTCAGGGAAGTGTTAGACACTCTTCGTTGTAGGGATTGTCCTTTATGGATTACAGAATATTTAGCACTATCCCTGGCCTCAGTAGCACCTCCTGTGCCCCAGGTGTGACAACCAAAATATCTCAAGGAATTGCCAGTGTCCTTTGGAGATCCTGACTTAGTTTGTCTTGTGCTGCTGTAACAGTATATCACAGACTGGGAAATTTATAAATGATAGAAGTCTATTTAGATCATGGCTCTTGTGGCTGGAAAGTTGAAGATCAAGGGGCCACATCTGGTGAGGTCCTTCCTGCTGTGTTATGACATGACATAAAGCATCACATGAACAAGAGAAAGAAAGAAATTGAACTCATGACCTCAAGCCCTTTTATAATTAACCTTAATCCATTCATGAGGGTGGACATCTTGTGACCTACCATCTTGTGAGAGCCATGTACTGCAATCAAGACTTTTTAAGCTGCTCTGATGGTGAGAATCACTCAAGTGAGTGCTGGTTTAGTAGATGAGGTCCTGGTTACAGCATCGAGTTGAAGCTTCAGATCCCCAGGAAATGAGTCCAGAAAGCTATAGGTTCTGCTCACAGTTCTTATCAGAGATGGTTGGGAAGTATACCCAAGTCCGGCTCCTCTTGCCACTACCACTTTACTCCTCTAAGATGGGATCCTGAGTCTCTGATTCTGGAAGTTATTCCTCATTTCTGTCACTCATGCTTTTAGTCAAATGTATGGCTCTCTTCTCTCCTCACTGTTGCCTTGTCAAAAAACTATGTATGTATATGCCTCATTTCCTGTACCTGAGTATAAGCTCTCTGACAACCAGATACTAGTCTTATTTACCTTGGTCTGTCTTCCTTAGAACATGATAGAAGTTCACACTATCACATGCAATTCAAAAAATACAAGAAGCACTGAAAATAAAAGGTTTTAGTGCTCGCTGGGTGATAAAACTTGTTCTGAACTGACATGTATCTGTGTATTATATTTACTTATCTTACTTGGGGTGATCCATCATCTGTTTGCTACAGAATTTCAATGACTAGGTACATTCCCCAGCCCCCATCGGGGGATGTTATATATTATATGATATGTCTAATGTTCTATTTTTTTTGATACTGGGAATCAAACTTAGGACCTTGTGCTTGCCAGGCAGGTGCTATGCTGCTGATCTATATCCCCAGCCTGCAGCATTCCTTTCTAAAATCTGAAAAATTCTGTCTCCAGGGGTTTTGAATAAGGAATTACAAACTAGCAGTATCTCAGATGACCTAGCAATTAAGTGGAAGAATTTCTGACTTTGAGTTTGTGAAAATAGACCTCAGTAAGTAGTTTTATTATACTGTTCGAAATGAAGAGAAAACTCCATTTCTCGATGTAAATTGGTACTTTTCACCACTCCTGAAAGCTCTGGAAGAGTTCCTATTAGACTCTGACCATGACACATGGGGTTTTGATCTTCATATCCTAAAATTGAGTCCAGAGAGTTGTTCTGAATTTAATGTTATTTCCTCACGTGTATGTATTTAGCTTGGTAATATGTTTATTTTGTTTGTTCCATTTTTATTTTTTCAAAGCTGAGGGATTTCTGCTTGTTTTATGTTGGTTTTTTATTGAAAAGATCATAAAGCCAGCTGAAGGGGAGTCATGATTTGGATATGTGAGTTCAATTCCTTTAACAGTATGTTTTTTAATATCATATAAATTTCTAAAAGTCTAGAGATTGTAATAATGTTTTCTGGGCTGTGTGAATCGTGACTAAATTTTTAAGTGTTTTTTTTTTCTTGTTTAGTTTTTTATGTATATTGAAGATTGAACTCAGGGCCTTTTTACTAAGCTACATCCCTAGCTGTTTCCCTCCACCACCACCTGCCATGCACACCTTTTAAAGTTTTGTCTGTCTGTCTGTCTGTGGTATTGTGAGTGAACTCAAGGCCTTTTCATTGAAGTATATCCCCAGCTCTTTGTTTTTGAGACAGAGTTTCACTAAGTTACTAAATTTCCAAGGTGGAGCTCAAACTTGGAATCTTCATGTCTCAGTCTACCAGAGGTCTCATAGTGATTATTTATTTATTTAGTACCAGGAATCAAACTCAGGACCTTGCCCTTGCCAGGCAGGTGCTATGCCAGGCCCCCATAGTGACTTGTAATTGAGAAACTTTCTTAAAATTTGAAAGCTGATAATTAATGAGTACAAGGAACTTGGAAACTTGGTAAAGGTATCTGGATCCTTGCACTTTCTGACATTATACACATTTTCTCCACCCATTTGAATGTGTATATATATTTTTGCTTTGTTTCTAGAAAGAGAAGGTCATTGCTTTTTATTGGAGTTTTAAAGGACGTTGAGACAAAAAAGCTTAAGTGACTTAGGATTTTGGTCTTGTGTTAATTCATTAGTATTTTTTAATCTTCCAAGGAATAAGTAGAGACAAAATAATTTTAATTACTGAGTAAATTTTGCCTTTATTTCTTTATGTGTGTGTGTATATACATTCCTACATGATCTTAGACTAATTAAATCCATCTACTTGATGAACAGATGGAAAATGCCTGCCACCAAAAATTAGATTCATCTCCTTCTCCACCTCTGTCTACTATTCATTTAAAATTTATAATCTTTCCATGTCCAAAAGGATTTGGAATTGTACTTTTCTTTTAAGACACATCAAATACCTGTGCTTTGTGAACTCTCTTCCATTTTTGATCTTGCCTTTTCACAGAAACATCACAATTATGCTCCCTTATAGCGAGTTTATGCATGTTTGGTTTCTTTTTGTCATTCCCTTTCCCTTTCTCTGGGTGTTAGATTGTTAATTCCATTTAGTGATAGGAGGGAGTGGCTGGACTTATATATCATAGGACTGAAAAGTGGCAATTTCTTTTTCATGGTGATGGTTCAGTAAATATTTGAATTGAAATAGGAAACGTATACTATAAAATTATTTAGAGGAAATAATTTTTTGCATATACACCTATTTACTTTGGAGTGAATGTCCTAATAAAGTCATTGATACGTCCAAACCAATATAATGTTTGATTTTCCATTACTATTGAATTAAAGCTCAAATTTCTCATAAGTAAAAGTGAATTCTCATTTTAAACTATACTGTGATAAATTAAAATATGAGGCTACTGGTTGCTATGTTTGGTTAGGAAATCTGCGTGACCATGCATATGGCTAGAGTGATGAGGTGTCAGAGTCAGTGGGAACTTAGGTCTAGCCCAGTATGCTCCTTGGAGCCCCTGAATGTCACTCACATGTTTTTGAGGACCTTGGTCAGCTCTCTTTAAGTTTAAAATTTTGAGATCTAAAGTGAGTTTAAATTTGCTGGAGGTATTCTGCTGAAATTAACTAAACTCCTTCCACCTCCATTACTGGTACAGAATTTTACTCTTCAGAGGACAATGTGGTCATTCAGAGATACAATGTGACTACCTCAGGTCATGTGCTCCCAAAGCTCAGCTGGAACTCAACTCAGTCCTGAGTGTTCTGACTCCTAGCCCAGAGTCCTGTCCTCCTACTCTTTGCTCCTCAAAGGTTCCACTGCTTTATGAGCGTCAGTTAGGGATTATCAAGAAATGAATGACAAGTTTTTGTGTTAGGTTCTGGGGCTGCAAAGAGGAGTGAGATATTTGGTAGCAATCTGCTTATGGTCAGTGGTTGTAGGTAGTAGTCACTAGCACTGTACTTTCATGTTTTGTTTTGTTTTGTTTTGTTTTGTCTGGGGATTGAATCCAGGCCCTTCTCACTGAGCTATATTCTAAGCTACACCCCAGGCCTTTGTTCATTTCTTATTTAGAGTCAGGGTCTTGCTAAGTTCCAAAGTTGCCCAGGCTGGACTCAAACCTATGATCCTCCTGGCTCAGCCTCTCAGAGTGCTGACACAGCTTCTCCTTTTATCAAAAAATGATGCTTTCCAAATAATTCTGTGCCTACTGCTTTTGCACAATAGCTGTGTGGTAGCAGTGTTCTAAAACTAGATTATGGTGATGGTCAGCCAACTGTATATTTTTAAAGCATATCAAACTGTGTGCAGTTACAATGGGTACTTTTATGGTTTATGTATTATGTCTCATGAAACTTTTTAAAGGCGGGAGACACCTGCCCTTCTCCTTAACTTATCAGGAAATTGTAAGCATAAAACAAAATGGCTCTATGAAAAAATTTAAAGGTATACGAGTACTTTCTTGGCAATATTTTTCCAGTACGTGGATTACGAGTTAGTTCTGTAGTCCTTTATTGACCTTCTTTCTTATAATGGGCCAGGTACTGGTGGTGAAAGGAGAGCCGAGGGGAAACAAAATGACTCATATATAGGAAGAGGCTTTTTTGGAGGGGTGGAGGGTAGGTGAAGAGGCATGTTATGGCAAGAGGTGGTAACCGGAAGTTTCTTTTTTTTCTGTTTAATTCCTTCACAGCAGGATGCCTTCTGCTTTAAGCAATAAATAAACCCAACCATAAAGTGGTGATAAATAATCCTTTTACTAAGTCCTGTAACAAGAGGTCCAGAGACAGGCTCCCTGAAGTTGATGCATTTGAGACATCTCAACAGTGTCAGGGCTCAGGGTCAAATTCTCTGTGATTTTCTTGGCTTTCCTCTCACAAATGAAATATGGTTGCAACAGTACCAAGAATCATCTTGTCTTCTAACAAAGATAAAACTGTTAAAAACAGAAAGGGAAGGCAACTACATTCTTCAAGTCTTGTTCTCTCTCTTTTAACCATGGAACAATATCTAGTGATCTCCACAGCAGCAGATTTTCTTTTAAAATTCATTGGTTGCAAATAGGTCATATGCCTTTCCCTAAACCAGTCACAAAGGGGAGTGAGATTTGCAGAAGTTACTAGGGCAGAATTTACTCTTCCTTAACTGCTGTAAGAGAGTCCTTCCTGAATATAATGATCAAACAAATTAGGTGACTGTGAAGAAGGAAAGAGGCTACAAATGGCTGCTGGGGACTAACCAGCACCAGTGTACGATACTTTATGAACTTTTGTTTGACTGAAAGAAAAATATGACCAGCTTCTTCTTCCTATGTTAGCCATAAGTATCTAATACCCTTTGTAAAATGCCCCCATGATATCTATCCAAAGAATTAATCTTAATCCTGAAGCTCTGCAGGGCAGTTTGTCACTAATGCTGTGTTTGTGTTGTTTTATGTTTTGAGGTTGGGCAGTCATATTTCAGTAGCATAGTCAATAGGAAATTTGGTAAAGAGGTATCATTATCCAATTTAAAGATGTTTGACTTTTTTTCTCGCTTAAGAACAGTTGACAGATTTGGGAAGGTCTGTTATTATTTACAGAGAGACAGAATGTTGGTAAATATGTGAGCTTAGGAGTATGATTTTGGTGAGATTTTGAACTAGGACTCCCTCATTCAGCACAGGTTCATGAGTGTAAGCCATCAGAAACTGAGAGCAATTAAAAGGGACTGTTTCCAACACTAGGATAGGGGATATAATGGATATCTCCATACCATTGGACAGAACACAAAAGCATCTATACAGAAGTAAAGTGATTTCCCCTTTTTTTCCTCTCTATATCTGTTTTATATCAACCTTAGATCACAGTGTGTCTTGTATTGTGTATTTTCAAACTGTCTTGATTTTATATATCACTCTCCGTGATTGACTAGGTGTTCACCAAAATAAAGAAATGCATTTTAGTAGTATAAACTATAGCAGGAACAGTATAACTGATATTATAAATATAGATTAGTTTTAGGTTATGATCTGTATGCAGGAAGTGGCCTAAGCATTGGGAAACATCTAAGGATATTCAAAACCATTAAATCAGTTGACTTTGCTGGAGAATAATAAATGCCTACTCTAGTAAATACTAATATTCTTGAATTTTTCTTTCTGTCTTCTTCCCTGAGTCATGAAAGCCCTGTTTTTCCAAGTCTTGATTTCTCAAATCCTTTACAAATGTTTTCACTGTCTTCTTAACCAGGAGTGTAGCTCAGTGGTAGGGCTCTTGTCTAGCATGCACACAGGCTTGTTTTCAATTCTTATACCAAAAAAAGGGAAGAAAGAAAAGAAAAAAAGAAAAAGAAATCTGTTTCTGTCACTATTTGTGGTTGTTTGTGGTTGACATATATTCACATACAAATACATCAACATTTGTCTCTTAAGACATACCATAATGAGGCAATTTTTCATTGTTTTATGTACCATGTCAGCTTTGTAACATATATAAATTCCTTGTTTCTGATTTTAAAATGTTTGGAAGAAGACAGACAGGTTTTAACTTTTTGTTCTGTGAAGATGTCTGCTTATGCGTGCACCTGAAGAGTATATGAAATGGTACATGTCTTTTCCTGAGGCCAAGGACACATTTTTGCTTTTTCTGCCTGAGAAAAGCAAAGCCGTCAGTAACATTTCATGATGTCACACTATTTGTGAGGGGGAAAATGTAGAGAATAAAGATGCATGAGCCTACAGCAAGCACTCTGAGGGGGTTTTCTGAGGGTGACCCTTTCTTTATGTAGTCATAATATCCTACCTATTATGAGTGCCTCCCCCTTAAATGAGCACAAGAGAGACCACTTTCTCCTGGGCCAGCTCATTTATAAAGCACCTTAAGGATTATGTTTTCTCTTCTTACAGCCAAGGATTACTGCAAAGTAATATTTCCATATGAGGCACAGAATGACGATGAATTGACAATCAAAGAAGGAGATATAGTGACTCTCATCAATAAGGTAAACAAAGGTTTTCTCCTGCCCTTAATCTGTGAAGTGCTTTCGGGGTATCTGCAGAATAGTGCAAGCTTTTGTTTCAACCCTTGAAATACCTGGTTTCCATGGTCCTGAACTTGTGGGAAAGTTTTTTTTCTTTCCTTTTGTGATCAAGCTGAGTCCAGATGAATGAATGAACTTGAAAATTAAATAGATTTCTGTTAGATCTGGTTTAAACTGCTGATTTACATAACCTTGCAGAAAAGTGTGTCCCAGAAGGAATAATCCAAAAGGCAGCCTGCTCGGTCACAGACTGCCCTCCGCAGCAGCCAGCCTGCAAAGCTATGTCATAGGGGACCGATGGAGTGCCTTTGAAGAGGCTGGTCATGCCTCATAGGCAGCAAATGCTTAAAGAATATTTGCTGTTCAAAATCAAGGACAGATAGAATGCCTGAGAGAATTTTATTTTTCTTGTTTGGACTAAGAAGGTTGGATGATTTTATTATCATTACAATGAGAGAGCCCCTTAAACACCAAGACAGCTATAAAATCTGTATAAAGAGATGCAGTTTACCAAGGTTTTGACCATGAATACGTTCTCCTTTCATATAATGCTATTCATCAAGTCAGTAGTTGATAGTCATGTTATTGAAGTGATTCCTAGAAATATGGCCTTTTCTCTGAAGTACAGGGTTTTTACATAGAAGGTGGTTTTATTCTGGTATGTAGATAAGTGGCAGAATGTGTGTAATTTCCTATGTACGGGTGTGACTTGGAGATCACCATGGCACCTGAGCTCTTGCAAGGCTAAGAAACACTGGTTGTGGTGCAGGATACAGAGAAGGGAGTGAGGAAGCAGGGGACTAGGGTGGGCTCTGACTGTTACTGAGAGAGAAGGGACCTCAGTGTTGTCTACCCTTATCCCTGGGTTTGTCCATGAAATGATTGGTAGGGTTTACCTTTATGCCCAAATATGGTTACTTCTAGGAAACAGTTTTGGAGATTGTGTGTTTGAAAGCCTAATCCAAAGATGCCAGTGAACGAAGAACCAGACTCAGAGCTTTAGTAGCTTGCCAAAGGTCAGCCATATTTTAGGGAGAGAGCAGGCCCTCTGATGGACTCCATATGAAAGTGGTATGCTGTACAATGCTAGAGCTAGGACACTTTTTTGGAGTAGCAAATTATGCCCTGCCTTGTAGATCACCCAAGAACCCATCCATCTTTTTACCTGCAAATTACTCTCCCTTTAAGTTATTTCAGTATATCTCTGTGGGTGTTGAATGTGGCAGGAGGAAATGAGAGGAGAAGAAAGATGCTTCCTTTGTCATTCCGTTCTGCAAGGAGGCAGAAGTGCTTCTCTATTTGTCCCTCTCCTCCCCTTGTCCTTCTGTTGAACATTCTTTGGGCTGGTTTCTTATGAGCAGTGCATTTCCTATTTTTAATCACACGTGTAACCAAACAAACAGGATAAGGATATTGTTAAATGGTCAAGAAGCATAATTCAAATTCTTTACTGATTAGCACTGTTAATTGACTTTGGTAATAAGGGGAAAGTGATAGAATAGTTTATCCCTTGTAAAGATAAAGCAACCTGAGAATTAAATTGCTGTCATTCTTTGTGTAGGGGAACAACTGGATGTCCTGTTTTTGTCTTGCTTTTAGATAAGGGGCAGGATCTTTTTGATGGAATATTCTGTGTGTCAATAATGTTGAGAAAGGTTTGAGAAGAGGAAGAACCATCATGGTTGTTCTCTTACCTGAACACATTGATTTCCATCTTAACACATTATACTTCGTTTTATACTTAGCATTTGAAATCATGTCATGATGAGAACAGGTTATCTTTTTTTAAAATTTTATTTAAAAAGAAAAAAACAGAAAAAGGGTAGAAATATTACAGAATTTCAAAAAAAGATACAGTAAGAAATCACTAGTTGATAAATTACATATTGTCCTTTTAGAAATAGTTGTTCAAGTTACAAAATTAAAGCACACAAAGTGGACATTCAAGCAGTGAGACTATAAACAGTTCTGTTCAACAATCCAACAAGAACTTAGAACTATGGTTATCAATCCTACACACTTAAATATACATGCAATTATATCTTTTATAGCACTTCCTATTTCCTCTCTTTTTTACAATAGCAATTACACATTTTTAAATTTTATTTAAAGAGAGAAAAAAAAAGAAAGAAAAGCAAAACAGAAAAAAGGGTAGCAACGATACAGAATTCTAAAAGAAAAAAAGAGAGAAAAACACTAAAATCACTAATTGATAAATTACATATTGTCATCTTGGATATAGTTGTTCAAGTTACAAAATTAAAGGATACATAATAGACATTCAAACAATGAGACTGCAAACAGTGCTGCTCAAAGATCCAACAAAGATTCAGCAATATGGTCAACTATTTTACACACTCAAACATCCATGCAGTTATATCCCTTAGAGCACTTTCTTTTCCTCTCTTTTTTACAATAGCAATTACACATTTTGGGTTTTATTACTCTTATGGTAAGAGACACAATGTGATATTTATAAATATGGTTCTTATTTATTTCACTAATCAGAATAGTCTCAAGTTGTCTTCATTTACCTATGAAGGCCTCAAGATCATCATTTTTTATAGCTGACTAATATTCCATTGGATAAAAATACCACATCTTTTTCATCCACTCTGCAGTTGATGGGCATCTTGGTTGTTTCCAAGATTTAGCTATTATAAATTGTGCTGCTATGAACATGGGTGCACATACATATATCACTGTGATATGAACTTTTGAGGAGAACATGTTATCTTGGTAATTTTTATCTCTAGCCTCACAGTCTGGATCCAGTAGGGAGAAATGAGTAAGTGGATATGACAGCCTGCTTTAAAGAGTATCCTGAGGGTTATATCTCATTTCTCCAGTTTTGTGGGTTAATGTGGTTTTTTTTGGGGGGAGGGGTTGTTTTGTTTTTGTGACAGGCTTCACTGTGTACGTTGAACTGACCTCAAACTTGAGATCTCCCTGCCTTAGTGTCTCAAGTGCAGAGATTATAGGCATGTGCCTCCATACTCGGCTTAGGATTAATGTCCATTTTTTTTCTCTTGGTTTATTGAGACAGGGTCTCACTATGTAGCCCAGGCTAGCCTTGAACTCACAGCAATCCTCCTGCCTCAGCCTCCTGAGTGCTGGAATTGAACCACTGTGTCCAGTGGTTTAATGTCTTTAGAAGCAATTTGAGATTACACTTGCAAAAAAGGACATTGTCATTTCTCCTGTACATTTAGTTCCTTGACGCAACTTGCACCCTGAACATGTTCCCCAGGCCTTGGAGTGCTCATACCAGTTTGAAACTTGGTTCTCTTAGAACCACCCTTCCCTCCCCTGCAAACCGCCTTCCCATGGCCCTGCCCCTTCCTGTCCATGAGAGCCAAGCCCAGGCTTGTGAGCCTGACAAACAGGGAGGGGCCGGGCCTCCACCTCCACACTTTGTCCAGAGGAAAGCCCTGAAATGTTGAAGGGTAGAGGAGTACTATCACAGATTGCAGTTACCCATATCCACTTCATTCCTAGCACCCCAAGCTTTTCTTTCTGTCATCCCATAACAATGCTGCACACACATGACTCCTATGCACCAAGCAGTCTTCAGGAGCTTTTCTTTCCTTTATGACAAAATCCAGATAGGTAGTGCCAACATTCCTTCCCCCAGGTGTTCTGGACACAGTCTTGTCTTTCTGGCTTTAGTCCATGTGACTGCTGTAGAGGAACCTACTATGTATCCCCTTCCTGCTCATGTGTCCTCATGGACTTGACCCTAAGCATGGATGTTCCTGATGCCTGGGATGCTCTCACCTACCCATTTAACTGTTTTTTGATAGCAAGTAACAGAGCCAGTCTTAATTCATCCTTCTTGAGGCAATTATGAGCTTGTTGCTTAACAAAACCCTTGTTTTATAGCTATCATTTCATTTTTATTATTTTATATGATCTTCTGGGAAATAAGGTCTCTTGCTCTCCTGTACTGGCACAGGTTTTATTTTTATTCCCATAAAATTCCTGCCAACTTTCATGTAGTGTTTCAGTTTGTTGGAAGCAGTATGTTAAGATAACGAGTTATGCAGGCTACTGGCGTAGAGAAACTAGGATTTAAATCCCAGCTTCACAGTGCCTGGCTATGTGACTTAAACCCTCTGAGCCTCAGTTTCCTCAACCATAAAGCTGGCCTCACAGGACTGCTATAAAGCTTCACTAAGATATTGCATATAAAACACCTCTTGCAGGAAGTAGTCTGCCAGTGATGCCCATACTCCTCAATCAACTTTGGCTGCTTTTTATGACTTCAGAAATGGAATAAAAGATTCTCGTGTCTGGGCCCAATCTGTTGTTAGGGCTGGAATGCTATAACATCAAGTAGGTACAAATGGTAAAAAGAAAAAAGAATCCATCTAAAATAGTTAAGACTTCACAGTGGGTGATATTTTAGCAAGAATTTGGAAAGAAAATGTGCCATACATATTTTCCTGCTAAAAGTGGGAAAAATGGAGTCTGAGCCTGTGAAACTGTGCTGACATAGAAAAGTCTTACCTCTGCTTAAAACTTCAAGAGTCACCCGAAGTTCATTAAGATAGTATATTTCATCATGATCAGTTTAATATGCATTTTCATGTGCATGTACGTATGAATTGAAGTGAAAGACTTGAATCATTCTTCTCTAAATTCAGTTGTATTTTCTGTGACAATCTCCACTGACCCTGAACTCTACCCATGTTTTGCAATTCGTTAAGGTGGTTTCTCTTTACCTTCATTTCTGTGCTGTGGCAGGAGTCACAGAGCGAGCATTGCCCTCATTTTCAGCCCCAGATTGTCAGTTTGTGTGGCTTTCTAGAAAATGAGTCAGACACCTTTGTTGGATTTCTGTAAGGCCTCTGTGGTTCCTAAAATAATGTTCAGGGACCTGAACTATTTGTGTGTGTCCCTGAAACTAGGATGAGATGTGGCAAATGGAATGGTTTGTTTTTTAGTTTATTTATAAAGAATTCTTGTGGATTTGGGAACATTTCCACTTGTGCAGAACACACCTGTGTTTAGCTTTTATTTCCAGTCACTCAAAAATAGCTTTGCGCCTGTGTTTCTGCCACCCCCATTCCTGTCTTTCTGATTTGTGCTCAGGGCATGTTTGGGAAGGTTCAGAAGCCTCGGGATCTGGTTTTCAAGTAGAGAAGCTCCCTGGAGAAGGGCTGGGGACAGCTTGGTGGGAGCGAGGCCAGGGCTCAGTGTGACAGTGGCTGCCATCGGAGGGTGTGCTTGCCGCGGCTGTTTTCATTTGGGGCAGAATGAGCCCAACTGTGGAGAGATGATGGGCCCACTCTTGGCAAACAGCCTTCTGGCCTCAGAACAACAGTACTGTCCTCAAACCCTGCTGTAATCTGTGGGAAAGAGCTTCCCATTGACCCCTCTGTAAGCAAGGATCTTTAGAAATTGCTTTTAAAAATAGTTTCTGTGGGTAACTGTGTCTTTCACCCTTAAACTATACAAAATGCCCATGTCTTCATTGTTATAAGCTTGTTTGGCAACATCAACATCAACACTTGAAAAAATAGTATTATTGGCTAAAATCATGGAGTGGTAGAGATGGGGTCTTTGAAGGGAAAAGAAATCATATGGCTGCCATTGGTGTTCATGGAAGGAAACCAGTAGATACACCCTAAAGAAAGAGGAAACCCAGAGAATTGCATAAAGGTGGTTTGTGGCACCTCTGACTCTAGTACTCTAGTCATCTTTCCTTGGACCATAAGGATTATTATTCCATAAAGATTGCCAGCAGCAATTTTAATTTGCACCCTCTTCTCATCCTCGGACAATGTTCCTTCATTCATCCATTGAAAAAATTTGTGATGTGCTAGGAGATATGCTAGGTGCCAGGGGTACAATGGTAAGCAAAACCTACAAACCCAGAGGTGTCTACAGCATGTCTACAAACCTAGAGATTCTGTGGGGGCGGAGCTAAAACTGAATACTAACTTACCTAGCCTCTTTCATCCCTACTGCCACATTTTCCTCCTTCCTTCCCTTGACAGTGTTTGAACATTTAACTTAATACTAGCTAGATTCACTTGCAGGGCCATGGCTTCTCAGCTCAAGTTTCTAGGCCACTTTGTCGGCAAGGACTAGGGCCCTTTGGCACCCTTCCTTTCTCCTCACAGGCCTCTCAGGAGGTTAACATCTTGCTTCATCCTCCCAGCACTCCTGAGAGTGAAGCAGGACCATGATTGTGTGTCCCAGATCTCATAGGAGGAACACAAGCCCGTAGTGGATGAGCAACTCTCCCAAGAGACTTCCAGTGTGTCAGCAGCGGAGCCAGACAGAGGTGTCTCCTGACTCCCTATTGAGTGCTCTTGGGACTTGGAGGCCAGGCAGGGTGGTAACTGTGGGTGGAGTCTGTTTCCTATTTGGTGTTGGATACTTGTGGTAGCTGTGAACTTAGTCACTCCCGGAGGTGGTTCTTGGCCACTCATCCCAGAGTCATCTATTCTTGTTTGATATCCAGGACTACTGTCTGTAGAGTTTCCTTTCTAAATGAATGGCATCATTATTTCTTGTCAGAGGAACAAGATTACCCTATACCCATTCATTTGACTCTTAGAATGGGAAAATCCATGTTTCTGATCTATTAGAGTCAGGACATCACTGCAGTGGTTTCTCTATCATCCATGACTTTCTGATTCTGTAGTCACCTCTATAAAAATGAAGTGATAATCAATGCAAGGAAGTGATAAGTCCAGCCTAGAGCTAACATCAATTCTTTTTGTGCCCAAAGTCTCCTTCTCCAACTGCTATCTTCTACTTTCTTCCCATGTCTAGCATATTTTGCTGTCTTGTTGTCTTCTAGGCTGGGGCACCACTAGGCTTTGTGCTTGCTGTTACTATGACAAAAAAGCAAAATAAGAGTCTTGAATTTCTTTCTAAATCCTTGTGTTTTTATATATTTTCCCATTTGTTCTGTTGCTTTCCCCTTCCAGCCTCATTAATTCATTATTAATTGAAACATTCATGAGAAAAATGTTTTTAGACTTCCTTGCTTCCTGTCCTACAGGAAGTAAGGTTGTTCCCACAAAAAGAGACATGGCTCTGGGAATCTCAAAGAAAGATACTTTAGCTTGGTATAAGAAAGCCAACTGGCTAAATAGATTGCTGGCCTTGATCCCTTCTCTCGAACCTGCTGAAGCCTTTAGCAGAGCTAAAATATAGGGCTTAAAAGTGGTTTCAGTGGTGAAGAGTAAATTAGCAAGTGTCACCCTGAAGATGATGACATACTGACAAACCCATTAGAGGGACATGTTTTATGAGTGAATGTAAAGAAGTTAAGCACAGGTCTGGGATCATGTGGTTTTACACACATTTGAAAAATGTCAGTGTTCAGCAAATGAGTCATTTATGTCAGGGATTGTATTTGCTGTGTTATGGCTTGTCTTGTTAGACTGCGTATGTCCTTATTTGGGACAGAAGTCACAATATACCTCCTCAGAGGATAAGAAGTCCAGAGGAATACAGCTGCTATTTCGTCTTCCTCTTTAAAGTAGTCAGGATGCTGAGGTAAATGAGCAGAATAATGACACCCTAAGGGGGTCTGATCAAAACTCGTCCTTGGTGTGTTTGTTTGCCATCATGGGCACACATTTTTATTAGTAGTAGTACATTAGTTATACAAGGAAGTAGTTTTCCTTTGGGAACACTCATACATGCATATAATATACTTTTATAATTTTCACACCTCATTAACCTCCTTTACCTGGCCCTCTCCCCTCCCCCAGACTCCCTTTCTCTTCCCTAATAGTGTCACTTCTAGTTTTATGTCCTCTCTTTTAAAATTTTTTAAGATCACACATATGCAAGAAAATATGCAGCACTTGACTTTCTGAGTCTGGTTTGTTTTGCTTAATCTGGTGATGCCCAGTTCCTTTTGTTTTCCTGCAGATGACATGATTTCATTCTTCATGGTTGAATAATATTCCACAGTATGTATATATAACACACATTATATATAATATATATGCACATATGGTGTATTTATACCACACATTCTCTATTTATTCACCTGCTGATGGGCATCTAGGTTGACAAACATGATTTTAAATTAGATGGAACAGGAGAAAATTTCTATTTATTTCACCAGTAGATAGTTAAAACAATGCCACTCCCAAATTTTGATGATCGTTATTACGGATTTTTCCTTAGAATCACTGGTAGATGAGCTTGATCTTGATGCAAATTCCCTGTCTCATGTACCACCACAAATTATATGAAACTATGTGAGGAGAGCTTCTGCATTATCATATCACCCCAGAATGCTGTGCTTATGCAGCAGGACATCAGCAATCCTCTTGACATCATCTTGAAGCACTTTGCAGTACACAGAAAATTCTGCAAGTGTCTTAAGAAATTATAGAAACTCCCTTTCCCCCTTGTTTGCAACTTCTCAGATTTCTGTGTGTATTACTGTGAAAGCTGTGTAGTGAGGAGAAGTGGCATGGGTAGCTGAAAGGCCTCTAGAGACATAAAAGTTACAGTTATTGCTATGATAAGTAATTATTATTGGAAGAAAAGACAAATGGCACATGACTTACTGTTCTTGATATATTGAACTGTTCTCAAATTAAGGTCAATACTTCCCCTGAAATTCTCCTTCAATGTTTACTTTAACTTTTCTTAGTATAAAAGTAATTTACTACCATTATTCAGCTCCTGTGTTGTTACATATCCTAAAGTTCTTTACATTTGCATTTTATAAAAATACATAGTTATTCAGATGGAAAGTGGCATTGAATGCACTTTTAATATTTTTAAACTTTTTATAAGTAATACTTTGGAAAATATAAGAATAAGCATATAAATACAACAAAAAGTAGAAATTACCTATGAGCTCATCCTTTTCACATACCATTATTAGTATTTTAGCAATTATTCTTTCAGACATTTTCTAAACATGCACACACTTATAGTTTAAGGTCAGATTTTTTTCACACCATTTTGTAACCCTTCTTGTCCAAAATATGTCATGATTGTCTTTGACAACATGGTTAGATAGTTAATCTACAGAGTACCATTACCTTCTTTTAAAATTTAACCTGTTTCTGATTTTTCTCTATTTTATTTTATTTTTTAAATTAAGTTTATCAGTACATTTTAGGTATGCATAATGATCACATTCATCGTAAGGAATTTTTAGCTGTACATAATGTAACTTGATTCTTTTTTTACTTTTATTTTTTGCCATTCCCTTACCCTCCCTTCAACCCCTCCTCCTCTCCCTGTTTAGAAAAGCTTTGTTTCTTTTTTTTCTCCTTTTCTCATTTTTCCCTTCCTTCCTCTCCCCCTCCCCCTCCCCTCATTCCCCTTCCCATTTGAACATTTTTTTCCTATTTCATAATATCTATTATACATTTTGGTCCTTATTTATATTTTTAGTGTTTCACACCAGAGAAATAATGTGGTATTTACACATGTGTGTGTGATTTATTTCATTTAAGAGTATGGTCTCAAGGTGCATCCAGTTTGCTAGAAATGACTCAAGCTTATCCTTCTTTATGTCCAAGTAGCACTTCATTGTATTAAAAAGCCACTTCCTTATACGTTTGTCAGTTGATGGGCATTTGGGTTGTTTGCAAGACCTAAGAGCTATTACAAACTGCCACTATAAACATGGGTGTGCATGTATCTCTGTGGTGTGATGCTTTTAATGCTTTCAGGAAGATACTAAGAAGGGGAATAGCTGGGTCAAATGGGACCTCTAGGCCTAGTTTTTTTTTTTTTTTATGGAAACTCCATACCAGTGCTTGCACCAATCTACACTACCAACCAATTTGGAGAAGGGCTTTTTCCCCACAGCCCCGCCAGAATTTGTTATTAGTTGATTTTTAAAAAAATTTATTTAAGAGGAAAAAAAAACAGAAAAAGGGTAGAAATAATGCAGAATTTTTAAAAAAGATAAACAGTAAGAAATCATTAGTTGATAAATTACATATTGTTCTCTTAGAAATAGTTGTTCAAACTACATCCAGGATAACAGTACGTAATTTGTAAATTACTGATGTCTTAGTGGGCCTTTTTCTCATTCTCCTTTTTCTTTCTTTCTTTTAGAATTCTGTATTGTTGCTACCCTTTTTTCTGTTTTGCTTTTCTTTTCTTCTCTTTAAATAAAATTTTAAAAATTAAAAAAAATAGTTGTTCAAGTTACAAAGTTAAAGCATAAAAAGGTTGATTTTTTTGATGATAACCATTCTCTTTCTAGGATGAGATGGAATCTCAGCATTGTTTTAATGTGTATTTCTTAAATTACATGCAATATAGAACATTTTTTCAAATATTTATTTGCTGTTTCTATTTCTTCATCTGATAAGTGTTCATATGAGATGTCCTGGATTAGGTCTTTAAATGGCCGGGGGGGTGGTGGTCCTGATTTTTTTTTTGAGTTGTTTATATATTCTAGATAGTGGTCCTTTATCTGAAAAACAACTGGCAAAATTTATTTTTCCCACATTGTAGGTTTCTCTCCACTCTGTTGGTGGTCTCTCTTACTATGCAGAATCTTTTTAATAAGATAAGATCCCAATTGTTGATTTTTTTTGTGACAGCACCTGTGCGATTGGGATTTTGTTCATAAAGTCTTTGCCTACATCAATGTATTCAAGAGTTCTACCTGTTATATTTTCCAGCAGATTTAGTGTTTCTTTTTTAATATTTAGATCTTTGATCCATTTTGGTTTTAGTTTAATGCATGGTGAGAAATAGGGGTCTAGATTCAGTATTTGGCATGTGGAAAGCCAGTTTTTCTAGCCCATTTATTAAAGAGGCTTTTTTCCAGTGAAGATGTTTTACTCATTTGTTAAGTGTGTCTAGAATTATTTCCATGTCTTCTAATTGGTTTCATTTATCCTTGGTTCTATTTTTTGCTAGTTCCATGCTGTTTTTATCATAGTAGCTTTGTAGTGTAATTTCAAGTCAGGGATTGTGATGTGTTTTGCCTTGCCTTTGTTGCCCAAGATTAACATTGCTTTTCTAGGTCTCTTGTAGTTCCAAATGAATTTTGGTATTTTCTCTAATTATGTAAGATACGCTGTTGATATTTTGATCAGAATTGCATTAAATCTGTATAAAAATTTTGAAAGTGTGTCTATTTTTCACTATATTGATTCTTCATACTCAGGAACAAAGGATACCTTTCCATTTTCTGATATTCTATTTAATGTTTTTTTCATAGTACTGTAGTTTTCAGTGTAGAGGTCTTTTACTTTCTTTGATAGATTGATTGCTAGGTATTTCATTTTTTGGATGCTATTGTGAAAGATGTAGCTTTTGTAAATTCTCTCTCAGTGAGTTTGTTATATGAGTACAGAAATGCTGTTGACTTTTGAGTGTTGACTGTATCTAGCTATGCTACTGAATTTGGTTATTAAATCTAGCAAGTCTTGGTGGAGTTTTAGGGGTCTTTTTTCCATTTATTTTAGACCATGTTACACATAATAATCACTTAGTTTATTTTTTTATTTAAAGAGAGAAAAACAGGAAAAGGGTAGAAATATTACAGAATTTCAAAAAAAAGATAAACAGTAAGAAATCATTATTGATAAATCACACATTGTGCTTCTAGAAATAGTTAAGTTACAAAATCAAAGCACACAAAGTGGACACTCAAGCAGTGATACTGCAAACAGGTCTGTTCAACAATCCAATATGAACATAGAAACATGGCCATCAATCCTACACACCCAAACATACATGCAGTTATATCCTTTATAGCGCTTCCTATTTCCTCTCTTTTTTACAATAGCAATTACACACTTTTAAAATTTTATTTAAAGAGAGAAAAAAAACAACAGAGAAAAGGGTAACAACAATATAGAATTCTAAAAGAAAAAAGAGGAAAAAAACCACTAAGAAATCACTAGTTGATAAATTACATATTGTCATCTTGGATGTAGTTGTTCAGGTTACAAAGTTAAAGGATACATAGTAGCCATTCAAACAGTGAGACTTCAAACAATTCTGCTCAAAGATCCAACAAAGATTCAGCAATATGGTCCTCTATTTTACACACTCAAACATACATGCAGTTATATCCCGTAGAGCCCTTTCTTTTTCTCTCTTTTTTACAATAGCAATTACACATTTTGGGCTTTATTACTCTTATAGTTTTTATTACTTTTTACACTAGAGACAAAAAGTGATATTTATAAATATGATTCTTATTTATTTCACTAATGAGGATAGTCTCAAGTTGTCTTCTTTACCTGTGAAGGCCTCAAGATCATCCTTTTTTATAGGTGAGTAATATTCCATTGCATAAAAATACCACATCTTTTTCATCCACTCTGCAGTTGATGGGCGTCTTGGTTGTTTCCAAAATTTAACTATTATAAATTGAATCACTTAGTTTATAAGTCCCTATGTGCATAATTATTTCTTCCACCTTCTACTAGCTGTGTAATCTTGGGTGGTTGTTCATTTTTCTGTGCCACATCAGTTTCCACATCTGTGAAATGGAGCTAATAAGACCTATCTCCTAGTGTTGTGACTATTAAATGAGTTAAATTGATGCTATGGTTTGAATGTGACCCCAAAGTCTGTATGTTAAAAACTTATTTTCTAATGCAATGAGGTAGAGAAGTGGGACCTTTAATAGGTGATTACATTATGAGGGCTCTGCCTTCATAAATGGATTAATGTCATTATCATGAAGTACATTCATTATTGCTGGATTAGGTTCTGGATGAGTTTGGCCCCTTTCCCTTTACTGTCATGCGTGCCCTCCTATCTTTCTACGTTTTACCGTGGGATGATATAGCAAGAAATCCTTCATCAGTTGTGGGCCCCTCAATAATGGACATCCAAGCCTTCAGCACTGTAAGAAACAAATCTGCTCTTTATAAGATACCCAACATCACGTATAGCAGCACAAAAACAGACCAAGTCAGTGGGTAAAGCCCTTAGAAACCCTGGCTCACAGTAAGTGCCATCTAAATGTTAGCAATTGCTGTTATTTTCCAATGATAAATTGCTAAATGTAACGCTACAGGAGTGCATTTTGGCATTTAAGTGATGTTCTGAAAGGCTGTGCCAATTTCATTTCCCCACAGGAGTATATGAGAGTGTTTCCCTATCTTTGTCATCCCTGGGTATTATCATTCTTTGTATTCTCTGCTAATATGATTTAATCTCTGCTAATTCTGTACTGTAAATATTACTACTGAAGTTAAAACTTGTGCCATTTTCCAACTGATTCTTATAAAAATACCCTATATTCGTGATATTAACCTGTCATCTTACATATTATATTTTTCCTTAGTTTATGACTCATGGAGATATTTAAGAAAAAGTCATTAAAATAAATACCTTTTAGCGTTAAAATTTCATCCTTTTATAGTTAACTGTAAAATGCAGTAAAATTCATCCTCTTAAAATTAGTATTACTTAAGGCTTTTACATTTCAGTCCTAGTTGGAAAGGGAGCCGGCTATTAAATGCGTTCCTTTTCTGCCTTCCTCAGGGCTTTCTGGGGTTCTATTTAAAGCTTCTGTCCTTTCAGTATTTTTTATAATGGCATTCAGAGAGGCCCTGAGGATCTGCATGGATGCTTAGAAGGATCCTCATATCCTAAACCTGAATTTGGCAAACTTCTTCTGTAAGGACCAGAAAGCAAATAGTTTAGACTTTGTAGGCCATGCAGTCTCTGTCACAACTACTCTTCTACCTTTGTAGATGGAAAACGTAGAGGTAGATGAATGGGCTCGGTTGAGTTCCAATCAAACTTCACTTTTGAACACTTCAATTTGAATATCATGTAAGTTTCATGTCCCTTGAAATATTAGTCTTTGAGATTTAAAAAAAAGTCATTTAAGATATAAAAACTATTCTTGGCTTTTGGCCCACAGGCTGTAGTTTGCTGACCCCTGAAATAGAATACCTGGAAATAGACCAATGAAAATCCAGCCAGTTAATTTTCAGCCAAAGTGCAAAGACTGTTTAAGAGAGAAAGGATAAATTTTTTTTCTAAAACATGGAGTTCACACAACTGGACACACATAGGCAAAAAAAAGAAAGAAAGAAAAGAAAGAAAGAAAAAAGAACTTTTATCTAAACTTCAGAATAGACCATAGATCCACATGTAAAACATGAAAAGTTATTCATGAAAACAGAAAAAAGTGTTCTTAGACATGATACCCAAAACATAATCTATAAGAGGAAAAAATTGTAAAATTTAACTTCAGCAAAATGAAAAATTTTTGCTCTGCCATGACACTGTTAAGATGATGCTGACTAGTCTATTTTTTTCCCACAAGGCTGTGTGAGCCCAGGGTTCAGTTAGTCGTTGTCTGATATGTGATTGTATGACTTTTAAGGATCTTACTTTTGTTCTGAGTTTTACCAGAAACATCTTTTGTAATAAAAAGCCATGGAACTCCTATCTTGGGAACCTTTCCTCATCTCCATATCCCTTCTCCCCAAGGTTGTGGACAGAGGTAACCACTCTGCCGGTCTGACCAGAATTTAGCTGAGTAGCCTGAGGGCCTGGATTTTGCTTGGGAATTTTATTTTTCATTCGCTGCACTGGCATAGAAGCTAAATTGGCTAAGAATAGATAGGAAGGGCCCAAACATAATCTTAGGCCAAGAAATAGGTTTTCTTAATGGGAAAAACATCTTAAAAGAATTGTAGATTTATCTTACTGAAGAATGAAAGTAGAACCTAGGAATTTACTAATAGCTGCTACAACTGGTGTTCTTGACCTTCAAAGTGTATATGGCTATGCCCTTCATCTCGTATTTCTTCCTGATCCTTACTTGTGAAACAAAGATTACCTCCTCCTCCCCTTTTCCCACCTTCTTTATATCTCTTAGAGGTAGTACAAATGCTAATAAAAATCTCTGCAAACATAATGAAAGATGCTCTATGAATGCCACTGTTTTATCAATAAAGCAAAATGTTTTTTGTCATCTATTATTCTTTTAATGGAATAAAAGCATGCATTTGAATGCAGAGACCATAACAGTTCTCTGAAGAGAAATGAAAATGAAAACTCAGCTACAGAATGCACAACCTTGAGCAGTAAACTGTACATTTAGCCATATTCTATGGATGAACCGAAGATGTCATTAGAAATACCTTTTAAGATTTAACACAAAGTGTTCATCTCAGTGTAAATGACCTAGCAAATAGAAACTGGGGAGTTTTTATAAAAGCATATTGTTGCATGAGTTCAAATATCTGATTATGTTTAAATGGGTGGAAAAATGTAAAAGTACTACCTTAATGATTTGTATTTTGTGTATTACTCATTCACATGCTTCGTGTACAGGTAATGCTTCTTGTTATACTTAAAGCCAGATTACAAGTGCATACGAAAAGCCTTGCCTATGTAAGTGTTTTCTTTTCACATCATTACTGATTTTTGAAGTAGATTTGTAGAGACAGTCTTTCATTTTTCTATTAGAACTATGATAAAGGCATAAACATTTTCTGCTAAGACCTGCAATTACATACACCACAAATGAAATCAAGAAGTAATTCTGATTCATTGTTGTGGACAATCTATATGGCCGTGCCCCACAAATCCAGAGGAGTTCTTAGCATGAATGGTGACCCCAGAGTTAGGCCAACAGTCAACTTCTGTTGGCTGCTTGTCTCTGAAGATATTCCAGGAAAAAACCATCTTTTTCGAAATGGGAAACTAACTGTAAACACAGAGGCCTTGGGGGCTTCTGCCCTTGGTTGTCTTCTATTAAAATCCTTTCCCCATCCCAGGCCCTCCTGATCCTGGCCTGGGACTCTCTCACTACTTGTGGAAGTTATCTTCTCTCTGACTTAAGTTTTTTACTCATTTCTTAGTGACATTTGGACTCAAATTTTATTTCTGTAGCACCTAGTCCATGCACTAGGAATGGAGGTTGGAAGAATGGAGGAAAGTGATCCCGAGTGTTACAGGGTGAATGGGAAAGGCCTTAGGTGGTTGTAACCCCTTTTGGGGATGAGGGCCTCCAATAAACTTTGGCCTCTGGCAGAATTCCATAAAATCCTATAATTTTATATGTGTGCCATTATCTGAAAAAGCTGAGTAACATGTATTTATTTTCCTATATAATCATGTTTAATAATAAATATTTTGCCTTAAAGAATATTTCACCTTCCTTGTTAGAGAAAGGTACATAAGCTAACAAAGGAACCTCCACGATAATTAAAAACCCTGTATGTATCTTCATTTCAGACATTCTTTTCTCTGGGAATTCTTTAGGGAATTAGACCTTGAAATAGCTCAGACTTTAAAGATAGAGCTTAAAATTCTGTTACATTTAAAATAAAATAAATTCACTCTAATTAAAGAAGTCTTTTCAAAGAGAGTCTATGACTTCTGGTTGTTTCTATGGTGGAGTAATAAGTATTAGATTCATCCTCTTGCCACAGACAACTAAAAATGAAGAAAATATACAAAGCAACTGTTTTTAGTCATTGGACAATATTTCATACAAGATGTGATCCTGGACAGGAGGGATGCATAGAAGTGAGTTTCACATCAACCCTACCTTTTTGCCTGGGGGCACTTTCTAAATTGCAGTGCAGAAGCAGCAGGCTCCTGAGATATAGGAAACAGGTGGGGCAATCCAGACTGCTAGGGTGGCTCCGATTTGCAGAGCAGGAAACTGCAGAGGAGTAAGCTATACAAAGAAATGGTTCCAGAAATCCGTAGAGGGGTCCATTAGTCTTTGGACAAATACTGTTCTGGGCATTAATAAGAAAGACTCTACTAGATCTGGCAGAAGAAAAGGACATGGATGACTGTAAGCTGAATGGATGTCCCAGAGATCACTAGCAATGGGAGATACTGGAGCCCTCACCTAGCGGAGTATAAGGATGTGGAATGCTGATCAATTTTTGCATCCAGTTGAGAACCCAGAAGAGCCAGCCTTAGGAATAGTGCTATGCTAATCTCACCCCAATAAAGCCTAAAAACTAATCCTTGATAGGTCAAGCTGATCTGCAAGTAACTTTCCCACAGTAAGATGTACTCTTTCAGGGAAGACTTGTTGAGAGTGTGTACTCACAAATGATTAGATCTATAAAGGAGTAGGATAATGAGAAGTATAGTAGGAGTAGCTTGTAAGAGATATGGGAGCATTTATGAATGCAGTTTTCAGGCATCAGTGCATGTACTTCAGTTAATATTTTTTAAATTTTTTTTATTTTAAAGAGAATAAAACAGAAGAGGACAGATCTAAGAAGATCAGAACAGAACAATGTAAGCAACACAGCACTTCACAGCAAGACAATTGGATATTAACAATAGATATCATAATGTCTCTTTCTTTGACTTAGTTGAGCTTAGCTTTACACACAATGTCAAACATAACACAATATAATAAAACCACTCAAGAGAATGAAAGTATTGCAAGGCATTCTGATGAACAATGGGTACTATATTATCTCATTTTCCATAAAAATTTATTTATACTATCATAGATATTAAAATCCAATAAGACACAACATGATAGAACCAATGGTAATAGAAAAACAAAAGCATGGTAGGGCTTCAGAGCAAGATGATATCAAATCAACAATGGCTGCCATATTGTCTTTTCTTCAAAGTAACTATTCATACCATCACATATATTAAGATCATACGAAACAGAATAAAACTATTCCAACCATTTCTTATGAATGAAAACATAAGACTTCAAAGCAATATAATGGTGAACCATGATTACCATAAAATCTTCTGTACTCTTACCATTTCTTACACTAGGGAGACTATACAGTATTTATACATGTGAGTTTGATTTATTTCACTAATGAGTATGGATTCAAGTTGCATCCATTTATTTATAAATATCTCAATGTGATCATTCTTTATAGCTGAGTAGTACTCCATTGTATAAAAGTACCACAATTTTTTTATCCATTCCTCAGTTGATGGGCACTTAGGTTGTTTCCAAGATCTGGCTATTAAAAATTGCAAATTAAAACTACACTGAGATTCCATCTCACTCTGGAAGGAATGGCCAGGATCAACAAAACTACTAACAGCAACTGCTGGAGAGGCTGTGGGGAAAAAGGAACTCTTCTGCACTGTTGGTGGGAGTGTAGACTGGTGCAACCACTGTGGAGGTCAATCTGGAGATTCCTCAAAAAGCTGGGGTTGGAGGTACCATTTGACCCAGCTATTCCACTTTTAGGCATATTTCCAGAAGAACTTCAGTTAATATTAACACTGCCAACAGAGGAAGCTTGTTTACTTTTTTGTGTGTTAGCCATCCACATTTTTTTTACCAATCATGAAATACATAAAATGAAAAGAATCAGAAATTAATTTAACAAGCATATAAATTATTGCCCAGTAAGAATCCAGGAGTCAACTGGGCATGCTTGGCACATGCCTGTAATCCCAGCACCTGGGAGGCTGAGGTAGGAGGGTCATAAATTCAAGGGCAGCCTGGGCTGCAGAAAGACTGTCTCTAAGACACCAAAAATTTTAAGATAAAGAAAAGAAGTAAAAATTTATATAAGTAGATGAACTCTGGATCATGACTTCCCAGTGTCACAAGAGTAAATGACTGCCTAAGACTGGGCAATCCCTGCGTATTGCCATTTATAATGTGACATTTTCTGGAGTGGACTTGTTCACAGGACTGTGCCCACAGGCTTCCTTCATTAACTGTGGTCTGCAGACATTTCTTTTCACAATGAAATGAACCATAGTTCTCTTTTTTGCCTATTACCTCATAAACTGTGATGTGGATGAGGCAGCTTTAGTGGCTGACTTGTGCGGATGGTGGAAGCTCTGCACAGCAATCCCAGCCATCCAGCATAATTGCATCTCTTGGGGAGGCGTTAACAAGCACAGGCAGAGCAGAGTGCTCCTGGGCTTCGGCTTCCACAGAGCTTTTGCTCAACAGCTCCCTCCCCGGCTCCATGCAGAAGGTGTTCATTAGTAAATATTAAATGGCGCTTTCCATACTGCTGGTGGATGCTGAGGGCGTGAGGCTCCCTTGGGGCACTGCAGCACCCACTTAGCCAAACTGAAATTGTTTCCCACTCCCTTTCTCCTCAAATGGTATCTCAATCATTAGTGAAGGCCCTGAAAAACAGACATGGTGGGTACATCTATGTAATCTCCCCACGGGGGACAGCTGCCCACCAGAAGTGACTCCACAAAATGTTTCTCTTTCATTTGGAGCAGCTGATGAACCCATTGTTTGTCGTTTCATTATTTTGGCCTGGCATGTCCATTTCTAAGCTCTATCTTCCCTGTTTGAATTAAAAAAATTATAATTTCTGTGAAAATGTGACCTTTTTGCCACCATTATGAACAAACAATGCAGTAAAGACAAGTGAGCCCGATTATATAGATGAAGCTTACTCTGTGGAACTGATACATACCTGCCTCCTCCTTCTTGTTCACCTTTTCCCTTCTACTATTTTTCCCTTCTTTCTTTTCCTTATTTTTTAAGGACAAGGTTTCACTATGTAGTTCAGGCTGACTGCAAACGTACTGTGTAGACCATGATGGCCTTGAGTTTGTGGTGAGCCTCCTGCCTCAGCCTCCTGAGTGCTGGAATTATAGGCATATGACATCATGCCACACACTTCTTCCTTTTGAAAATGGAGGGAAGAAGAATAGCACTCTGGGAAAAGTACAAGCCATCCATCTACGCATCCATTCAGCCAGTATATAGTCAGAATCGCTATGTGCCAGCTAGGTGTGGTGGCATTTGCCTATAATCCCAGCATTGTGGGAGGCCGAAGCAGGAGGATTGCAAATTTGTTCTGAGCCTGAACAATTTAGCAACTTAGCAAGATCTGACCCAAATTTTTAAGAAATCAGTGTATGCCAAGCATTGTGCTAGGTATAAGATGGATATAAAAGCATGACAACGGATTTGTTTTCAAGGGATCCTTATTCCATTTTAGAGAACTTTCTCAAAATATTATCCATATAGCAGCAGCATTAACATTACCTGGGAAACTCTTAAATGCTGGATCTCAGACTTGCCCTAGACCCACTGAATCTGAATTTTCATTTTACAAGATTTCCAAGTGAGAATTTTGCCCATTAAAGATTGTGAAGCCCAGATCTAAATCACTATATCCCTTTACACTCTTAATAAAACATCCCAAGATAAGGTCATGACACACTCTTTTAACAGTTTGCAAGCCACGTGGCAAGTTTGTCTTTTCTAAAGATTTGAAGTACCCAGCCTAGACATAGACACACCAGGTCTCACTTATGACTCCAAGCACATATGGCTCTCACTATACCAGCAGGAGGTCGGTTAGGCAGTTGCTGTCAGCTGCTCCGTGGCACAATAACTGTGTGGAGCACAGGAGCACGTCAGCCAGGTTACCTGGGGCCATGCTGGCAGGATTCAGTGGAATGCTGCATGACATGGAAGTCTAGGCATGGCCTCCTTCAGACACACCCTAGGGCCTTGATATCCCTCCAAGTATGAGCTGCTGCCGGGGACGAGAATTGGTTCACCCAAGGCAGAGGGAGTAGGAGCACCTCAGTAGTACCCCAGAATGGTGCTGGATCACGTGAAGAAGATTGCCTGGCCACTTTATTCCTTATGGATTTGGTTCAGTCCATATAATCCCAATAATCACAACAACCAGCATATATGTGCTTGTCACCTTGCAGAGGTTTGCACATGTGTTAGGAAACTGAGATCTGGAGAGTTTTCATCCCTGGTAGATGGCTTAAGTACCACATAGCCCATGTTTCCTCTATTCTTTCTCTGAGTTCCACTTCAACATCAAAAGTCAGGCAAAATAAATACTGTCTATACCATGTCATAGTGAGTGCTCCCTTATTAGTGATATTCTGGGGTTCATTTGTTTGTTTTTGAGACAGGATCTCACTATGTCATGCAGGTTGGCCTTGAACTTGCTTACATACCACAGGCTGGCCTCAGATTCATGGTGATCCTCCTGCCTCAGCCTCCCAAGTGCTGGCAATAACAGGCATGAGCCATCATGCCCAGCTTTTAGTGCTTTTCTAGCAGAGTCCAAGATATTGAAGGACCTCCAGGCTGGACGAAAGCACACTTAAAGCTCTGTAAGTTCATTTGTTATGAGGAAAAGCAGCATTTTCACTTTACAAGGAAGAATTTCCTATATTATAGTCTAATATCTACCTGGTGATGACCATTGTGAGGGCTTGATCATAGAAGAGTAAACATTTCATGTCAGTAATACAATTTCTTTCCATACCTTTGACTCTTGATAAGGCTCCACATCTCCTTTACTCTGTATTCATGTGAGTAGAGCTTATTTCTAAATATTTTTCCAGAAGCTTTCATCTATTTGCTACTCTTTAATTTGTTTGTATCTCCTGCTGCATTCACCCACCATCTCCTTAACCTGCTTGCATTCCACTTTCTTGTCTTTAATAGAGTTTGAAAGTACACTAGAGTGGCTGTCATCTTGGCTATTGTTATGGCCCCAGTATAATTACTAATAGGGTCCCAGGTTTGGAAATAAATTTGATATTTTGGCCATGTTATCTCTCTTCTCAGCTACTGCCTCAATCCTTCACTAGACTCTTGCCTTGGAGACATCTGCTTCCACTCTGATGACATTCTGACTTCACAAGTCATTGACTACCCATCCATCCATTCTGCTCCTGTCATTCATAGGTGCCACTTTGCCTCTGCCTCCCATCACTGTTCAGTAGACATTGGTTAGTAATCTTTGCTCTAAGCTCCAGTTCTTGAACATTCTTTTCAGTGACCAGAGCTTTGCATTTTCCCACTTCATTGCTTCACACTAGATAGTCCTCTTTGACCTGTATTACCTCAGCTCTAGCTCTCATTTTCGCTGCCTGGCTTCTCTTGGTCCCCTTTGCTTTTAAATGCTTTTGTGCCATGCCATTTTGGTTCACTGCATCTTCCTCTCCCTTGAGGCTCCCAGCTTGAGAGCCCCATGAAAATGTGATGATTTTCTTTTTTTTCCCCCTGGATTCCTTTCCTATCTTGCACATTTTAGGCCCTCAATAAATAAATTGAATTTTCTGCTGTTTTACACTTCTAGAAGCACAACCCTCATACAAATAATTCCAGCTTCATTTCTTCATCAAAAGCCTTGTTCTTTTGTCTGCTTTGTTGAAAAGGACTTATTTTCACTTCTCATTCTGCTGTCAAAGTTATTCCTGTTTCTCTTAAATTAGCTTCAATTCCTGGAGGCAGGGAGATGCCTCAGTTCTCTGTGAATCTCTATCACATTCCAGACCTCCTGAGCCTGTGGCTGGCCTCTGTCCCGCAGTAGCCTCTCTCTTTTGTTTCTCCTTAGTATTCTCAGCCACACTGGTGGTTTTCTTTTTTGACCATGCTTATCTCATCCATGGGCCTTGTGTTTATTATTATACCAATCAGAACAATTAGACATATTGTGTTCTGCTTTTGTGCTTTCCCTTTCTTGCTTTGAATTACATGATGATTATCATTGTACTGTTTTCCCTAAGGAGCAGAGTATAGATGGACCATCTACACTAGTCATCATCAAAGGGGGAATTGATAAATATAATGTCATTGTGTACTATTTCCCCTTGTAGGTGTGCATGAGTTCTCAAGTTTTTCTGGATATGCTTTTGCTTATTAAAGTTCTCTTTATTGTTTTTCTAACATATGAAGAAAAACAAGTTTTGGATTACTGTTCCCATAACATTAAGGTGGAGCATTTTGCACCATTTAGAAAGATTGAAACATAGCACTATATGATATTTGTATACCTTTCATAGACATAATTCTGTATTAGATGATCTAAATGAATCCAAATGTGGAGGAAAGTCCAGTTTTTTCATAAGCAAACCCTTCACATGTGAGAAGATTTAAAACTGTATTATTTGGCTGAGCATGGTGGCACATATGTATGATGCTAGCACTCTGGAAGGCTGAGGCAGAAAGATCATTTGTTTGAGCCCTACCTGGTCAACTTAGTAACTTAGTGAGACTCTGACTCAAAATAAAAAGGACTGGGGCATGTAGCTCAGTGCTGCAAAGGCCCTGAGTTCAGTTACCAATACCACTTACAGAAAAAAAAGCTTTTATTTGAAAAGCTATTGATAGTTCTCTCTTCTTTTGGTACCAGAACACTTGGTTGGTATCTGTTACCCAAAAGGGCCCTGCAGAATACTGTATGTCTGTCTTTCATGTACATCTCTGAGATCACAGGCACAGGGACCATGTTCTCTGCAAGTCTGCAATGCAGTGCCTATAAAATTTAGATATATTTTGCATTTAATGGATATTTCTTGAATATCATGAGATTAGAAGTATAAAATTAACTGTTAGAGAAAAGACAAGGCATTCATCATACTCACTTTCCTAAATGTGAGTTTCAAGTTGGGTTTTGAAGAAGGACCCATTCAGAAAGAAAGGAGGAAAAGATGCGCCAAAAATCTCTTTGGAAGCAGAACCTTCTGGATCAAATACTTAATTTCCAAGAATTAGGAGTAAAGAAATTCCACCCCTGCTTCCTTTGCAAGTTTTTTCTAGCATTGTTGATGACATTTATAAAGACATTAGAAGTCACCAAATCCTACTACCAAAACCGCTATTTGTGAATCTTTTCTTTAGGGACCAGATTGTTTAGGGGGTGAGTGTGTAGCAGACACAGCCCCATACTATTTACCAGGACTTATCATTTTCTAATTAAATCTGAAGTTGTTGCTCCAAATGTATTTTTTTATAACAGGACTAGATATCTGTGACTGAAGGCTGATCTCTGCAATCTGCATTCTATGGGGTCATTTTAACCTTGTAACAAATAGCACTGGGGAAGGGGAAAGTGGTGATCATTTATTTCTCACCTGAGGCAGACCTTATGCTAATTTATATAGAATCCCCATGGATTCAGGTAGCGAGAGGCCATTTTGTCCTGGAATGATCTAAGTATTAGATTAGAGGAGATTAAAGATCTCAGAGCTAGAAAAAGTCTTTATTGATTCCACAGATATTATTTATTTTTTGAGACGCTGTGCAAAGGGCTGGGGTGTGATGATAAAATCAAATGTGTAACTCACCTCTTGGAATATCTGCTCTAGCAGAACAAAAGTGAGCCACATGAGCCATGACCCTCCTGGGACCTATATCTGATGCTGGTGCTCTCCTGGTCCCTTCTTCAATCCCATGGGTATTGGAAGTACATGGGCCTGATAGAAGTGGTATTGGACCCAAAGGAGCCCGAGGATCCAGAGGACAAATTCATTACAAATGAATTAGACTTCTAAGCAATCAAAAGGGGAAAAACTAGAAGAGGTTTTGTTACCTGAGGCTGAGTGCCTGGGACAGTGGCAGTGAACCTATGGCACATATGGCGCAGTGGGCTGTTTGGGTCATTATAAGTTCTAAAAGGTTCGCCATCACTGGCCTAAGATAACTGTGAGGCCACAGTAGAAGCTTGGAAAAGCCCAGAATTTTGCCACCCTTGCTGGTTGCCCTCTTTCCTAGCACATGGCATATTTGTAGCTACTCATAAAGTATTCAGTTAATGAATGAACAGAGTAGAGATTATTCAAAGGGAAGCAGTTTTGATCTGGAACAGTGATTGAGTTTCTTGATCCATTTGGTAAGCAAACATTGAGTTCTCTAGGGTGGAAGAAGGGCTTTTTATGGTGGCAACTGTGTCTCATCAATATCAAAAGGAGAAGGGGAAGGAGAGCAGGGTATTACCGAGCTTGTGTAAAGTGTGATTTTCCTTATGCATGGCTGACTGTCACAAAGCCCTTTTTAATCTTGATAAGCTTTGTGGCAGGTTAACCAAAGGGAACATTTGTGCATGTGACATTTTCTAAGCCACCTTTGCAGTTAATGAAATACTTCTATTTCAGTAAAGTTAAAATGAAGAAAATACATATTCTCTCATCTTCAAGGAAATAAAACAGACGACTTCATTGCTTCAGGGCATCTGAAAATAGCATTGGTTTTGAAGCCCAGTTAGCAGCTCTGGCACATCTTAGCTTTTGTTACTCCTCTGACTTTGGGGTCTATGCTGACTTAGTAACTATTCTCCTATTGATACTGGCCTCAGAGAGACAGCTTCTGTTCTCTATAAAGAGATGTCAGACCTCTCTGGAGGGTACTTGCCCCCATTTCTGACTCTACTCTCCTGTTTCTAGGACTGCATCGACATAGGCTGGTGGGAAGGAGAGCTCAACGGCAGACGAGGAGTGTTCCCTGATAACTTCGTGAAGTTACTTCCACCAGACTTTGATAAGGAGGGAAGCGTAAGTCTCTGTGCCCTTTGATCTCAGTGTTCTGAATGCTGTCAGAATCGTGTCTTTTATGATGGAATAGGATGAGGGATGGGGATGTTCGGTGTAATGTTGAAGAATACTAGTGTTTGAATGTTTGATGGGCTTAGGTTTTGAGCCCTTACTGCCTATATCTTATTACAGTCCTATTATAGAACTCATTTTCAAGCTGCTGACAATGGTCACTATTTTAGAGTTGCATATGAAAATAAGATAATGTTCATAAAGCACCTAATATAGTACATGGCACATTTGAGTATCCCAATAAAGTATGAGAATCCTAGGTATTCTGTTCGGTAAGTGGATGGCCTGTATCCTGCATAGCACAGTCCTTGGGGATGGTGAAGTAGCTAATATTATGGAAGTTGCTAAAAAGCACATTATGCAGAATGAGGCCTGGTAACCTTCCTATACTATATGTATTGTGTGTAGATATATACAGATTTCATGTATAGGTACATATACACTTTTTATCTGTGTTTTCTCTTTCTTTGACAGAACTCATTCAGCAATGCTACTGTTTAAATTGGCCGATCCATTTTTGTTTGCTTCACTCTACATATACTGTTTCTTCACCAATGATGTAATAAGAAATGTTGAAAAGCTGCGGCTAATTTAATGTAAAGGGACAGCAGTTTGTTTTTATCCATCTATTCTGTACCTCAGTGCTCTTCACTCAGGCTTATGGGTGACTTCTGCCCACCTTTCCTGGCCTAGGGGCTCTGATACTGGTTTCATGCCAAACTCAATCTTGACACATTTTCATTCCAAAGAAATTAGGTGTGGAAAGGATAAATACAGTACTGGTAGACTGATAGCCAAAGATAATAAACTAGCATTTAATGATGCATGTGTTGTTTAAACAATGGATGTAATTGTTTAAGAAGTTAGCCAGTGTTGTAATCTTCCAAGATTATGTCTTGTATATTTTCAGATGGGTTTGAAGCCTAGAAACATACTTTTTATGTTTTTTGATAGCTTACTGTCTTGTATTGTTTGGGTGAAGAATGGTCTATTCTATACCTGTTATTCTTTCTTGGAGTATGAGTTTTGGTGCTAAAGAAACTAGTCTCTGTTTTCCAATGTTTTCTAGATCCTTTTTACTTAAAGTGTGTCTATAGATCAGTAGTATCAATATAAGTTGAGAGCTCAGTAGAGATGCTTACATCCTACCATCTATCTGATGAATCAGAAACTCTGTTTTTGACTGGATTCTCAGATGATCTGTTTGCTTACTGAAGTTTTGGAAACAATGGTATACAACAGGTATCCATCTGAGTGATAACAGCCCCACCTTCCACTTCCCCCCATATTTAAGGATGGAAATAAATTCACACAATAAAGAAGAACTCATTATTAAATAAAGAATTTTTTACTAAGCAGAATCACTTGAGACATTTTTTAATGACTGTGGCAATGGTAAATTGTCAATTGACAGTAAAATCAGTTACTAAGAAAAATAGATTCTGAATAGTAATGGCTGGTTAGGAAATTTTTTGAACTAATGACACTCAGGGATGAATTTCAGCAAACGTTTGTAGAGTATAGTGGTTGTGACTCTAGGCCAGTGATGGTGAACCTTGTAGAGCTTACAATGATGAAAAATGGCCAGCTGTGGCACACATGCCACAAGTTCATCCCCTGTGTTGTAGGCTGTGGTATCAGACAGACCTAAGTCTGAATCTTTCCTCTGTCACTTGTTCTATAGCTAGGGCCATGTCACTGAATGTCTCCAAGCCTCAGTATTCTGCTTCATAAAGTTGTGAGAATAATTATACTATCCTGTTGAACAACTGAGGAGATTTACCTAGATGATGTACATGAATTCCTAAGCACAGTGTCTAGAAGTTGGTTGATGTCCTGTGTAGGTGAACTGTCCTGATTATCATAATTATTATTACCATAGAGTAGGAGAAAGGCTCCAACAGAACTGTGAAGTAGTGCTAGATGGCTGAGTCTGGTTCTTTTTGCTTCACCTTGATCAAATCAACACAAGCATCTTGGTGTCTTGGTTAGTTTCCACAGGAATTCAAAGGCATCTAAAAACTTTGATGAATAGCCATTAAAAGACATCCAGTGACATACAAAACACATTTATAGAGTCATATTACTGCTCACATTCTACTTTATTTTCATCCATTTACTCAGTGTTTATTCAGTTTTTTTTCTCTGGGCTAGCTGTCACAGTGGTTGATTGGAAGTGAATTGTACACACAGTTGTTACCCTTGTGGGTTTAGATTTAGGTAGCACACCTGGTGTTCAAGGCTATATAGGCCTGTCAGATGTTTCTGAAAGGGTATTGAGTGTGAACCTGAATGAGTGGAGACAAGGGACCAGCCAGACTGCCTGTTGCAGGCTTCTTAGCTGTCATTGTGAGCTGGCAAAAGACAGTCACATCCGGAAGCACTGGGACACTAAAACCTTCATGATGACTCCTCTCCCTTTGGCCAAAGAATCTTGGGAAATATGCTATCCTGCTCGACATTTTCTATGTTATTGGTTATTGAGATAGTATGGTTTGCTTTTCTAAAATTGACAGAAAAATTGCATGCATTTACCATGTGCAACATGATGTTGTGAAGTGCAGTCACCCTTCTGTATCTGCAGGTTCCACATCCCTGCATTCAACCAACCTTGAATCAAAAATATTTTTAAAAATTCCATCTCTGTTGAACACGTACACACTTCTTAAATTGTCATTCCCTAAAAATACAGTATAAAAGCTACATGAATGACACTTGTATTGCTTTAAGTGTTGTAAGTAACCTAGAGATGATTTAAAGTATACAGGAGGATATGCTTAGGTTACAGGCAAATACAAAATTTTATATAAAGAACTTGAGTACTGATGGATTTTGGTATCCACAGAGGTTCCTGAAACCAGTCCCTCACAGAGTCCAAGAGATGACTGTATGTATGCACTGTGGAAGGACTAAATCTAGCTAATTAACACATGTATTACCTCACATAGTTATCCTTTCTATGCTTAATAGGCAGCATGCTTTTGAAGACTAAGGTGGAATCTGGATCATTCTTTTAACAAATAGATGAAACCTGCTGTTGACCTCCATTGTGGCTGCCTGCCTTTTAGTTTCTAGCCTTTTATTTAAAGTGGGACAACAAATTCACTCAAGCAAGACTGACTCTGTAGTTTACTTTTTTGGAAGCTGTGTGTTATATAAGGCACTAAAGGAAGCACTTCTACTAGGAGAGTGAAGTCGTCAGTGATAAGTGGGCTCTGCATGGCTTGTTGGTTGGGACATTCGTGCTCTTTACAGTCCCAGGGGCATCTCTCCAGCCCCAGACAAGCATCCACCATCTCTTTGATAAGAAATCTTTTAAAGAAATCTTGTCCCTACGAAGCAGAAAACCCAATTTTAGGGAAACAATAGTCATACCTGTCAGATAAAGCTGAAAAGTGATTGTATAATAGGACATTTAGCTTTTAAAAAATTCAAAGTATAACTTTCTTTTTTATCTCCTCTGGCCTATAAAACCAGCCAACCAGCTTTGCACTGGTTGTTATGCCAAGTTTTATTACTGCACCCCTAACACTGGTGTGTTGGTGACAGTGTGACGAGTGGTAGGGCTGTCATTTGATCAGTTGACACTGTAAAGATGATTAGAATCATCAACAGGCAGGCACTATGTGAATGACAGAGTCTGAAACATTCTGGCACTGGTTTGAGCAGATGTCGTCTTGTCTTGCCAGTGGCTAGGGTTGTAGTCAATCATTCAGAAAAGAGGACAGTCTGTTATGGTTAGGGTAGACAGAAGCAAAAGGCATTTCTTGTACAGCAGGCCTCTTGACTCAGTAGACATCATCTGAGCATGTTGATGAGGCCAGTGTAACTTGGAGAGGGGCCCTGGACTCAGGCAGTTACCACCAGGCCTTTTGGAATTCTCAGTCATCTTTCTTCCTGAGAACACTCAGCAGATTCTCCTTCCCCAGGGTGACAAATGCTTTGGGGCTTTTCCTCAAGATACTCTAGGAGAGCACACATTTTAGAACAATTATGTAACCTGTTTAGGAGAGAACCTATATTCAATGGCTGTCTGTTTGTTTTGAGCCTTGACAGTAAAACTGGGCATCAGAATGGAAAGATTAAATATTCTGAGACCTCTAATGAAGCATCCCTGGCATTGTTACTGAAAGATAATGAGGAACTTGAATTGTAAAGAACAGCAAAAACATATCACTGTTATTAAAGACAAAAATTAGAATAAGTCTCTTGATAATATTTCTGAAAGATAGTCTTTCAACAAATTATCAGGCTGTGGTTCTTGTAAGAGAAACAATTCAAATCACCAGAAGTGGTATTATTTTTCTAGCACATGCAGATTGGGAAAACTTCAGAGTTTGTACCATGTCACTAGCAGGTGTTCCTAACCTTCGCCTAGGTCAGTAGTGGCAAACCTATGGCATGTGTGCTGCAGTGGGCTGTTTCTATCATTGAAAGCTTGAAAGGGTTTGTCATTAGTATCCTAGGTGTCTTCCTAGTAAATGAGGGACAGTGGAGGGCCTGTTTCTCAGCCACAAGGACTCAGAAACCTGCCCTGAAGAAGTCCCTCAGAGTTATCTGGGTGTCAGGCTGCCAGCTTACTCTTGCAAGAATCCCTGAGGGTCAGCCAGACTGGAACACATGGATCTGCCTGCCCTGAGCATTTTCCCCCTATGGACCTCATTCATTCAGGTTTCACCAGATATCACATTTGTCTGGGAAGGCAAAGAATCCAAATGAGAGGAATTGGTTGTTCCTACAACAGGCCTGGCAGGTGTCACTTGAGGCCCTCCTTACACACCAAAGGGAAAGGTTTGCCAAAGGAACCATATGTTGAGTTTAGCTAAGACCAAATAATTCTTGTAAGAGCACTGCACTGTTGGCTCCAACAACTCTATTTTTCTCCATTTTCATGACCAAGACCCTTCCTATTCATATCAGCTTCCAGATGCATTATAACATGGTTAGATTTCCCACTTTCCTCATTGCAAATGCGTGCCAACTCATCCTCTTACGATTGTTTTAGATCAATCAGCAGAAGTTTTACAGGTTCCAAACTTTCACAGGAAAGGGAATCCTTTACTTGATTCCCATAATGACTAATCCACCATAGGTGAATTTGTCCCACCTTACATCTACCTTGTCTTTACCAGGTTCTTAGAAAGTACCGTACTTTAGCCCCCATCTTCTCACAACCCAATTTGTTAAATCTGTTCCTCACCAAAATTCTTTGTTTCTCTTAGTCATATCCTTTAGCCTTTTCAGATCTGTAGCTCTTTCTAATTTATAAAATTACCCAATAAATTATTTATAAAAGAAATAAATATGTGTGCTTCCAATAAACATAAGAAAAATAATTTACCTATGACATTGTCTATCCTATGCATTTAGTTTTTCTGAGTGGTCTCACATGCAGAGGAGTAGAGCTTGCCAGGGTGTTAATGTCACCTAGCTGTGGCCTACTGACACAGGCCTAGGCCACCCAAGTGGTGTTTCTTCTCCCTCCCTGGTGGTACTTTCAGCCTGTATTCTCCCAGTTGAGCATCTCATTCAGTATACTCTTTGACTGTGATTTTTTTTTCAAAATCATTACTCAGTCTGAACTACAGTCTCTTTGAAGGGAGGGCCTGTATCCCAAGCTTCTTCATGAGATCCAATAGCATGCATGTTCATAGTTTGCAATTAGGAACCCCTTGCCCTTTGGTCCTGTGGTGCCAAGGTGTACCTGCACTTTTTTCTTCCCCTCTTCTCCTGTTTGCTGCTGCTAATATAAAGAAGAGGAAGGGTAGAGGTAGAGGTGGGGGAAGCTGTGCTCCTGCCAAATACCTCTCCCCACACAAAAGGAACCCCAAGTCCTTCCATCTTGACATGAAGTCTGGGCATATAAACGAGACATCATTTCCATAGTAGCATGAAGGAGTGTGTCTAGGAGGTGAACTGAATGAGCATTTTTGAGAGAAGCTAAATGCCAAAGCCTGGCTGACCACCTTGCAGGCCTTCAGTTTGGATGGGACCACATAATAGGGAGACTGTGGAAGTAGAACACTAGGTTAGAGATTGAAATTGAGGAAAAATTAGAAAGCGACCTTCTTGAGAACAAGGGTATACAGTGATTCCTGGGGAATCTCCTCTGCCAGTGCCAAGGCAGGCGTTGCTGGGACTCCAGAACAAGCTGTGGAGAAAGTATAGACATTGTCATTGCCTAGAGCATGTGCCAGCTGCACACTTCAAAAGTGTGGCTAGATCTCCAGAGGCAGAGGGAAAAGGGCAGGGCAGAGGCCTCCCATATGTGTCTAGAATATAAGGGACATCCTGGTCAGGAACTGTCCATCTGTGTATCTTCTCTAGCCACCAGAGACTTTAGCTGGACATGGAGGGGCTTCCCAAGATCCAGGGTTGCCCAAAATCAAGCTGAGATTTGCTTCTGGAACCTCACTATTCTCCCCACAAAGGCTCCTTCCATGCAGTTTGAATATATTTTGTCCCCACTCAAACTCATTTAGGGACTTGATTCTCAGTAGCAGGGTTGAGAGAGGGTAGGACATTAAAGAGATAGTTAGGTCATGGGACACCACTCTCATGAATGAATTAATACATTTCTAGAGAGACCTGATTAATTCTCTTGATACTAAATTAGTTCTCACAAGGGCAGGTAGTAAAACAAGCCTGGTACCTTTCTTTGGTGTCTCTTGCATACATGCTTCTTCTTCCTGTGTTTGCATCCTTCTCTGATTTCTGACATGAGTTGAAAAAGCATGAAGCCCTCACCAGAAGCACAGAAGATGCTGGCACCATGTGCGTGGATTTCCAGAACCATAAGCCAAAATGAACCTCTTTTTTTGTAAAATGCTCAATCCTCAATTACTCGAATAGAAAATTGCAATAGAAATTGAACTCATCTCAAAGTACACCCAGCCATCAGGGTATACTCTGGTTATTTTCAACAAAGCCTATCCTGGGGCACAGAGCTTCTAAAGGCAAACTGGCTCAAAAGGTCAAGTGGTGGATCAGAATTCTTGCTAGTGAGAGTAGTTTAGTCAACGAATGAGGTTTTGTTTTGTTTTGTTCTGTTTTTAACTTGGGACTAGCCAATCTTGCCAAACAAAGGGCATAGTCAGTTTTGAAATCCTTTTAACAGGAAGCAAAGTTTGCCTTCCTGCCATCCTTACATTGGAACATTCAAATCTATTTCCTTCCTATTAGTGTAGCAGTACAAATCAAATCAAGCTTATCTGTCCTTTGCAGGATGATATAGCATCTCTATCCAGGCCAAAAGCTCCATGCACAGGCACACATAGACCCACTTCACTTAGGCCTATGTGTCTTGTATACATGATTGCACAGAATTTCCCAGAAATCAGAAAATGTCAGCTCATTGATTTTGTTATTGACATTTTGGTGATAGCTGTTTTTAAATGAATCTCCACAGTCTGGACATTGAGAAGCATGAGTCCTAGGTTCCCTCTAGCTACCAACTAGCTGTTGTCACAGCCCCTCTGAGCCTCAGTTTTCTCAGCTATAAATAGGACGCCTTGATTACTTCTGTTTCTAACACCTACTGCTTTTTTTAAAAAGCACTTATTGCAAACTGAGCAGGCAGAAACACCTGAGTTTGGAGCTGGAGTGTTTTGCCTTCCCAGTGGAAGGAAAGATAAAACACTGTATGGAGCAAATGCCTCCAAACTTTTAGGTCTTTAGTGCCTTGCCTGAGTTGAAAGGATGTTTCTTTCTGTGTATCTATAGCAGCTAGTTAATATCACATGACTGTCAAACTCCTCAGAGGACACCTTGACCTACTGCTTACCCTGGAAGATCCCCAGTTCCATCTCCTTTATCTAGCCACAGTTGGATATTTTGAGGAAAATCACTACCATGATCTGCGCTTGTCTTTTTCTTTGAGAATCATGAACTCCTGTGATGTGGTTTTTTTTTTAATTTTAATTAAGTTTTGGGTACATTTTAAATATACAAAATGATCATTTTCATCATGGGGACTTCATACCTGAGAATTTTTTGTCACATTTTGTTAGAGGTTTATTCCATCTGCCTTCTCAGTATTCATGACCCTGTCTTCTAATTTTACATTTTAAAAAAGCAGGTCCATGTGCAATACTTTATGAATCTCTGAGGGTTCTCTAGAGCTGCATGGACTGCTGGGCCTGATTTTTATTTGGAATTACCTTAAATGACATCTTATTTGGTGTTGTATTTTCTTGTCTGAAGCGGCATGATGGCTATCAAGTTTGATGGAACCAGAGAAAGTGAAATCAGTCAAGGAAAGAAGGAGGAGGAACATCTGTAAACCTCTCTGCTAATAAGCCAAAGAGGCACCTGGCCAGTGATAATCCCACATGGCAGATGCAAGGCAGATAGCTCACGAACTGCCCCTTCCTTTCAGAAGTGCCCCAGTTACCTCCACAGTGGCCACAGCTCTGAACACAAATGCACAGCTCTGCCTCCTCCCTTTGCTGCATTCATACACATGCTTGCCATAACCACACTTTTCACACACTGTTTGTGTAACATTTCCTGTCCTCTTTCCCCACCACCCCTTTATGCCTTCTCTCTCCATCTTCCCCAGCCCTGCTCAGCCCTGTCATATTCATGTATCTGCTACGTGCCAAGCCTAACACAACACTAAGGGTTTTTTTGAGTAATATTGGAAAATATGATGACTTGTAATTGTCTTTTTTGTTACTGTTTTTAAATTTAGGGCCATGTGGTTTGAGGCAAGGTCGCTGGGGTAATAGTCTATGTTATAGAAGGGTCATGTGATATTGGTTATAGCAAATTTCATGCTAGCAAGGGATGAGGGAGACACCCAGGGGCAGGCATTGTTGGGACTTTTCTGACTGGAAAGAATTAGGCCACAGGGTGTTGGCAGTTTCATGAATAAAAAATTACTCTGATCCTGAGGTACAGGAAGGTTAATTGGTAGGGTTTCAGGGATGACTTCATTAGGTAAGCACACATCGGCCCCCAGTCTAATTTACACAAAGACAGAGAAAGAAGGAAGGAAAAGGAAGGAGCTGGTAGAGAGTTGGCAGGGGCTGACAAAGGGGATAGAATATTTGAAGACCCTGAGCCAGAAACACATCCACTCAGTACAAGGCCTGTATAAGGGGAGGTGGCCCTTAGAGCAGCTTGCTTTTATGTAATAAAGCCTATTTATATGTAACCATACAGACAGTACAGAAACACATTAAAAGAAAACATACATGCTTGTAAATACTCATAATCCTACTAATCAAAGATCACCACTTTATTCTATTTCTTTCCAGTCTTTCTTTCTGAAAATGTTGCAGTATAGTTGAGCTTATACTATAGCTGCAGTTTGATACCCATTGTCTTCTGCCAGCTTTAGCGTATTAGTTCCCTGTGCTTTTATGAACTCCTTGTGTGTGGTGTTATGGCCACGTGATGGTTTGTCTTGTAGATGTTCTTTGGTGGGAGGAATCCTTCATCCTGTAGATCAAACATCTGTAGGCTTGACTCTCAGCAGCAACACTACCTCATTTAATAACTTGATGACCTTGGGAAATTACTTTATCTCTTGAGGCCTCAATTATTTCAATGGCAGAATGAACATAACCACTATCACTATTTATAGAGTTGTCACAAGGATTAAACAAACTAGAATGTACTCCTTCTTTTTGTGAACTCACCTCCTCCCAAGAGTCGATTTCCTTCCTTGCCTTTTGTAGGTGAAGTGGCTTGTCCCATGTCTAGGGCTTGTTCCATGTAAGGGAAAGAGACAGTGATGGTCAGATTTCAGAGCCCCACCTCTGTCTCACCATGCTATACTGTTAACTCAGAGTAGATTGGCAGAATCATCAAACCAGTGAAAAGCAGGCCTTAAAAGTTATTGATCCCAGAACCTACATGCTATGATGCTCCCAAGGAAGTTCCCTGTAGATTTCATATTCTCTGGATTTTACTTAAAATCTTTTCTTATTATGGCTGCGTGCTGCATTAGGAACTAGTGAGTTGGGGCTAGGGTTAGACATGTGCCTTTACTGGTCCATATGGTAATGTCACAGTAGTACATTTTTAGAGAGCAGAAGTAACTCTGTGGAACTTTATTAAAATCACAGGTAGATGGATGTCCAGAGAGGTTGAGAAGTGTCAGCAACAACATGGATCAATCATATGCTCCAACCCTCCCCATTTCTATCTTTTCTTAATGATACTGACATTGAGATGATTCTCTCCTTGCCTGTGCCCAACCCTTTGCTCTTATCACACTGTCCAAAGCGATGCAATGGCTGGACTCTCTGAATCATTTGCCAAGTCTAGCAGGCAGCATCTCCCTCCAACGGTAGATCCTGAATAACAAAGAAATGCCTGGTGATTCTGGAAATACTTCAAGGCTGAATACCCTTGAATGCTTCTGTCATCTACAGAGTAAGACTGTGTGAGAGAAAAACAAATAGCAACTGATTTGAAAAAACCTCCATTCCAGTTTATCACATATATGTACCACAGGTACCTTGAAAATGGCTTGGCAGCCCTGGTTTAGAAAAGGGTAGGAGGTTTAGAACCTAACCCGGGTACAGCAACCCCTCAGCCTGCTACATCCACAGTGAATCTTTGCAATGAATCTTTCTGAATTACTTGATTATTCAGCAGATTAAATCTTAATTGCAAATGTGGTTTTAGTGTAGGAGCAGAGTACCATTGTGCTTGCCAGTTTTGGGCCATTTTTGCTGAGCCATGCTTTTTCAGAAGTCTGTTACAAATTTAGAAAGGAGAAAATGGTGTTTGGTTTGTCGATCAGAATTTTGTTTTGCCCACTGAATTTATTTTAGTGTTTGTTCAGAGGTGCCAAAATATGATGTCCCTGGTAAGAAAATTGCTCAGTATTTTTGGAGAGGTTCTCTAAATTGTCCTCACTGTACATAAAAAACAGTGTCTATAGTCCTGTGAGAAGTCAGTTTGCCAGCAGTCTCATGTGGTATAATTTTGATTAATTTTTCAGAGACCCAAGAAACCACCACCTCCATCCGCTCCTGTCATCAAACAAGGGGCAGGTAATGTATCTTTCGGTTACCTCAAATAAAGTATACTCTCTCTCTTTCTGTTACATAGGTTCAAATTGTCCTTGATAGAGCTCAAGATGCCTGAGTTCAAATGCCACAAGTTACCAAATTGGACAGTTATGATTGGACATTAGCAGGCAAATTTTAAATACAGATGTTCTTCTTTTAACAACCTATTTAATGATTGTTCAGACCTAGAACCCACTACTCAGGCTTAACAACCCATCTTATTTTTTGTACAACTGTCTACATCTTGTTTTTAGAGCCTCAGTGTCTTTTTTGCACAGTACATCTTATTTATACATCACTGTAATTTTTATTGATTGTACTGTACAGTAGAGTGGTATAGTTTTATGTTCTGTTATATATTACAGTACTGCATATTATAGTTATAGAACTAAAAGTCATCAAGTTGGAGTTTCCTTGGACCATTTCTTTGTTCTGAATATTGTAATATACATACAATACCCAGTTCCTTATTTAGAGACCAATTCACTCAAGGACCTAGCCACAGGAACACAATTCAGTTGTTAAATGAAGAATGCCTGCAGGCTGCTGATTTTTTTCTAAAGACAAAAAAAAATCACTAAAGGGCTAGGGATTTAGCTCAGTGGCACAGGCGCCTGCTTGACAAGCACAAGGTTGTGAGTTTGATCCTCAGTACCAAAAAAAAAAAAAATCACTAAAATGTATCCCTGATTATAGTGCAAAACTCAGGGCTCCCAAAGACAATAATCAAAAGAACTTTTAAGGTAAACCAGTTATATTTTTTGAAGTTGTTTTTAATAAACTTCTTTTAAAGAAGAAGAAGTCCTGCTTTGCCTGTGTCCTATCAAGGTTTGGTTTAGGGGAGATTGATTCCCACAGGCCGTACCATCATTATACATGTAGGGAGTTTCTGGCTTTTTAATGTCTGTCCAATGTGGCTGACCAAAATTTTGACTCGCTTCACTTCCCCTCAATTAAAAGATGCTTTTCTAGGCATAAATACTTTCCCTCTTGATTCTTTTTTTAATCTTAAAAAGAATCCAATTCACCTTTTCTGTATTGTTCAGATAGTAAAGTTGAAAAATACAGGAAGTGATACTGGACATTGGTAGCTCATTGCACACTGGTTCTCAAACATACAGATGATGATTCATATTTCCCAATATAACTCTTCTTTGTAATTGTTATAGTTAATTGTGGAGGGAAAGCCCATCACTAATAACCAGCTAAGTAGCATTTTTAAAAAGTAACTACAAAAACAGATGAGTAGGAATATTTTTAGTTCTATACAATTATATGTCTATAACATTTAAAGTATGAATAAATTTTCACATTGGTGTGTTCATAAATTTATTAAGGAATTACTTTCTTAAAGTTATATTTGGCCCACCAAGTTGGGGGAAGGAAATCAACTTGACCCCAAATTTCTTTGCCATTCCCTTGGGAATAATTGAAAATTATAGAGATTAAGCCTTGAAATGGGATGTTAATTACATCTGCTCCGCCTCATCCCTGTTGGTGTTGAGCTGTTTCATTTTGCCACCTAGTGGTCCTGGCCATATAAATATTTTATTTTGCTGAGATTAAAGCAGGCTATTTATGAGTTTTTCTCTGAAAACCTCTTTTCCTTAGTGGCCTTGGTTACTGGAATGGAAACCAAGGAGGAGAACCAAGTGGTCTAAAGCTCAGGTAACCTAGCATATAGTAACTAGGATTGCATTCTTCAAGATAGTGGAATTTTTAATTCTTTCCGTGTCTCCAGGAATGAGAACTTCATTTCATTAGGAACCTACACTATAGCATGTAGGCGAATCTTTTGGAAATAATCTTACCATTTGTAATGTGTCTCTGTGCGGCAAAGCAAGATGACATTTCATCTTCTTAGACTACTGCTGTCACTCATTGATGTTGCTGAGGGATCTTGGGAAATGCTTTGTGATAAGGAGGTAAATACTTGTATATTCCCATAATCAACTTTCCTTGACCAAAAAAGGAAAAAAAAGATGGCATTGATATAAATCAGATACAGTGTTTAACTTATAGTGAGCCATTAAAAGGATTCAGATGAAATGTATGTTCAGTGGATTTTTTAAAAAAAATTTGTTTGGACTCTGAGGCTATGAAATTGATAATTTTAATACCGAGCACTATATTTTGGGGTGGGTCATGTGAAGAGTTTGTCAGGCACTCAAAAAGTCTTATAAATAAAGAAAAGTGTTTCTCATTGGTTTGTGCTTAGATATTTCCAAACTTCTCTATATGCCAAAGGTCAGTGATACCATCAGACCTCAGGTGAGGAAGAAGCTGCAGTCCACATGGTAAAGATAAATGCTAAGTGGTGATTTGGAAGAGTGTGATACCTGAGTTCATACACAAAGTGAAAGGACATAGGGAGAACCATTGTAACATCTCTGCACATCCCTCAATTTTACATTTCAGGTATTCTGCTACATTATAAACCACTTCCAATTTAGCAGCACAAATTAGCAATCCTCTTATGCGCACAGATTCTGTGGGTCAGAATGTGAACAGGACATGGACAAGATGGCTTGTTTCTACTCCATCAAGGCTGGGACCTTGGCTGGAAAGGTGGACTAGCTAAGGCTGGAGGAGCCTTCCTTGAAAGTTGCTGCTTAAATTCCATGTTGGTTCCCTATGGTAGAATGCCTAGAAGACTGGTTTCACCTGGGACAGTAGGCCACAGTGTCCATGTGTGACCTACAGAGTGGTTGAATTATTACATGGAGGTTTCAGTATTCCAGGAAATGAACTACATGACCTTTGATGACAAGGCCTTGGAAATTACATGATATTTCTAAGGCCACAAATTGAAGTAATTGCAAACATGTCCACATTCCAGGCAAAGGGATATGGATCTCACCTTTTAATGGGAGGAGTACTGGATAATTGTAGGCCATAGAATTATTACATACTATTACAAGATGCAATTAGGTCCATTTGAAACCTCTTCTTATTTATAAAACATAACATCCAGGAGGCCATTATTTGTATAGTTTGATGAGTGACTTCCTTTATTTTTACACAATTCCCATCCCCACTCAATGATATCCTTTGACTATTTTTATGCCTAAGAAAGCAGGTTTAAATATCAGAAAACACCACTGATTTTCTTATGAATTAGGGATGTGTAGGCAAGCAAACTTAATGACATAGGCTGGAAATGACTTCTGCTTTGTTTCTAAGCAACTCCTGTTAGCCGGATAATGCCAGCACTCAGCTCAAGGGAAAAAGTGTATTGCCTTTGCTATACCTGATGAACATTTAAATCCTGGTATGTCTAATAAATGAAAACATTTTCTAAGAAGTGTTATCCTTTCCCTCTTAGGTACCACAGAGAGAAAACATGAAATTAAAAAGATACCTCCTGAAAGACCAGAGACACTTCCGAACAGAACAGAGGAGAAAGGTATGAAATTAATTCTTTTTTTTTTTGGTGCAGAGGATTGAACTCATGACCTTGTGTTTACTAGGCAGGCACTTACGCCCCTGAGCTAAACCCCTGGCCCTGAAATCAATTCTTTATTGGCAGTTCTGCAATAAGAGCAAAAGCTGTCTGTCACAGTGCTAGTGTAGATTACCCACAGAATTTGCATTTTCTTTAGAATATGATGATTATGGGTTTGTTTTGATTACTTATAAGCATCCCATTTCTAAGGAAATAGGAGATGGTACTGCGTAGGGCCAGAGTTACTCAGTAAATAAAAAACAAACAGACCAGTCATTTAACACATAGGTGCTCTTCTGTGATGTCTGTACCACTGCCATTCTGTCTATACTGTGAAATTGTAGACTCTAAGTTCCTTAGGGACTGAGAATATAGCTGACAGTTTTCATTTAGCCTCTTCTCTGTGCCTAGTGCCCAGGGTACTTAGCCATCACTGTGGATAGATGGACTTGGCTTAGTAAAATTCCCATCCAGAGAAATGAAAGTGCTTTTCCTTGGTCAGTACTAGGCCTTAAATGGGTTAACAAGGTTGTAGATACATGTCTTTGCTCAAGAATATTGGTGGCTAGGGGAACAAGGCATGGCAATACTGAGAAAAACACCCCAGTGCTTGGAGTCTCATGAAGGTGCTCAGGAATGTCATTTGCAGAGAAGTGGCTGAATCTCACACAGTCAGTTTTACAGATGTGTTTGTTTCCCACCATTCTGAGGGTCTCTCCCAAAAGAAATCCACAAGCTGTGTAAGGATTTGTTTTATTTGGTGCCTGAGATTTGATGGATCACACATTTTTATGGGAAAAGTGCCATGTTGTTATTATGAACAGGAGGCTGAGCAAATTCCATTTTAAAAAAGCAGTTATTTTGAAATCACAAGAGAAATGCTGGATTAATGAATATAATTATTTGGAGGTGCTCCTTGGTGGCCTCATGAAATTTTATTGTGAAATTGCATATTTCATATCAGCCTGTTGCAAGTTGTACCAACATTGCAAGCTATTAAGAACCTATACCTCTTTATTTCACAGTGAATTTGAGTTATAGAATTTGAGTTGTAGAACCCCATTGTGAAGGCCAAGGTTGTGTCACAGATCAATGAAGAAATAGCCACTGAGATTATAGCTATTTGATAAAAGCACATGTTGTGAAATAACCAACCACTATCCTCTGTCCTCACAGAGGACACATGGCTAGTGCCTTGTTGCTAACCAAGCTCTGTGAGAGGGACACTTTTCTACACTGGTCCATGCTGACAAATTTAGGGGCTGGCCCATGAATATCACCTTCCTTGACTGGCCAAGTAGCCACATACCCTTGGTTTTTCCCTCCCAGAGTTTGTTTGTTTTTTTTAAATAGTGAGTAGATATCCCTTTTACCCCAATTTCAACACTATCAGTGCTTGTTCTGTGGCATAGAGGGTCAGAGAAGCAGAAGCCCTGATCAAAAGCAATAGGGAGGACTGGGCATATAGTTCAGGGGCACTATGCCTACCTGGCAAGTGTGAGGTTGTTCCCTGGTACCAAAAACAAACTAACTAACAAACAAAAGGAATAGGGAAGCCCAGAAACCAGCCCTGCCTTGAGAATTGATGTCATGTTAAGTTAACTCATCCCTTCCCTCTCATTCACCCTGTAAGCTGCTGGGTGTCCTATCCTTGTCCTTGTCATGTTGCCCAGCAGGAAATACCTCTCCTGCTTAGCATTTCATCTGAGCTTTCCGTCTGCTAGCCCCCTTGTGCCAGAAAATGAGTTCCCAACATTCTTAGTTAGAGCCTGTTTCCCTACAGATGCTTTGCAGGGATGAGCACAATGGTACTTGTACAATATTTGGTTGAAATTCTGAAGATTTTGCCAGTTGAACTGGGCACCCAAGCAATGTGAGCCTGTATGTACTAGTAAAAATTGTTCCCACTACCATCTTGCAAGTCAACACAACAGCCTATCTGTGCTCCAGTGTGCAACTCTCTAAAGCTCATCTTCATCAAGAACTCTATAGGTGTATGCTGTTCGTACCAACTCCAGGGCATGGCTAGTTGGGAATGGAAAACTTGAAGTTGTCACTGAGCACTGTCCAGTTTGGCCACCAAATCTGGTTTCAACTTCATCCTAATAACTCTGATTTCATGAAACTTTGGAAACCACCTACCTGTCTCTTCTAAGTTCAAACTGTTCCCAGAGAATCAAGAATGAATTGTTTCTTGAAATGCTGACCCCTTTTTATTGGCTCATGACACTTTTCAGAGGCTAACCCAAGAGGAGTTATGCCTGTTCCCTCCTCATACCCAATGGCAGGTCCTTTGGGCCATTTATCAAACTTATCAGGGCTGGGAATGTAGCTCAGTGGCACAGCACTTGCCTTGAAGCACAAGGCCCTGAGTTCAATATCCGGTACCAAAAAGGAAAATATTTTTTAAAAAACTGGCCGAACTTATGAGCCATCTATTGAGCATCAGCCATGCACCAATATTGTACCAGGTCCTAGGAAGATGAGCAGAACCTGGGCCCTGCCCTCAGAGGCCAGCAACCTGTAGCTGTGCCAAGCATACAAACATGCATAAAGTGTCTGAGCAGGTCCTGTTTATAAAGGGCTTAGGTGAGGAAGGAAGAAATCTACCACTGAAGGTAGGTTCAACTGTTGAGGTGCAAACATGATGGTGACTTGTTCTAGCCAGACATTGAAGGGTGAGTAGGAGCTGGCCCAGGGTGGACAGAGGTGAAAAGGGAACTCCAGGTAGAGGGGCCCACATGAGCAAAAGCATGGAAAGAAAGGCACAGGGGGCTGTGGCTTTTGTGGGGCTTTTTTGAACTTGAGAAAGAATAAGTGATGCTGTTTGCTACCACCTTCGCCTTTAGAAATGGCATTAACAATTTCTCTAAAGCAGGAAATAAGCCATCTGCATGTGTGTACTGTCACTTATACTAGATCTATCTGTTTTCTCTATGCTTTGATAAACAATAACTTAAAGAAAGACCAGAAAGAGAGCCAAAACTGGATTTACAGAAGCCCTCTGTTCCTGCCATTCCACCAAAAAAGCCTCGACCACCTAAGACCAATTCTCTCAACCGACCTGGCGCACTGCCCCCAAGAAGGCCGGAGCGACCAGTGGGCCCACTGACACATACCAGGTACTGGTGTAATCTTGCCAAGGGGGCAGGCATGAGCTGGACACAGGAAAGGGGTATGAATGCTGCAGACCTCAAGAAAGAGGAAGAGAGAAGCAAAAGTGGGGGAAATCAAGACTCTCTAAAGATGCCAGACACTCTGCCAAAGGCAGAAATGGCACAAGGCTGGAGATGCAGTGCAATTTCAGGATTAGCAGATGAGGATTGAACACCCAGCACCTAGGTCCTGCTCACACGCAGGATCACTTTAGTACAAAGCCTATTGGGGAAACCATGAGCTGGCTCAGCAAAGATTTTTCTAGTGCACGTATCTCTGAGCTCTGAGACCCTCAAAGGCTAGGGATGTGTCTTATTCAGGTACACATTTGAGATGTAACAAAAACAAAAATTTCTTCACTGGCTGACTAGATATGTTATTAGGAATAAGAAATCAGAACTGGATAGTATGTATTCTATAACTGAGATGCCTACTCCAGAGCAAGGAACTATTGAATTCTCTCCATTAGTTCATTGCCAGAACTTGATACCATTGCATATGTGTATTATATGTCTGGAGTCATCATGTGTACCTGTCAGCACACTGCATCTTTGTTCTAGTAAGCTGAGTTTGCATGCTGAGAGTTGTGTAGGGTTTCTGAGCTCTTGCGTTCTAGTCAGGCAGGCCCCTGGACTTGAATCTCATCCTACCTCATAAGAAAGAGTGTGAAGCTTGGCGAGTCACTGTCCCTCTCGCCTCACATTCTCCATTTGTAATTTTTTATTAGCGTGCTTTTGTGGTACATAATAAGTACATTCACCATGGGGAATTTGTACATATACAAATCGTATCTTGAACTGTGCCTAAATATTTCTCATTATATAAGCACATGCCTATACTTGTCATTTTATTGTTGCCTGTTGAACTATAGCAAGACAAGAAGAGCTCATCTACTTAAACTTTTTAAAAATTGAGTAAAATATGCATAATATACAATTTCCCAACTTAACCATTTTAAATATACTGTACAATGGTATTAAATGCATTCACATTGCTGTGCAGCCATTTCCAGAACTGTATTTCACTTTGTAATACTGCAACTCTATACCTGTTAAATAACAACTAACATTCTCCACTTCATCCTGTCACTGGTAGCCACCCTGTACCTTCTATCTCTTAATATTACTAGTCTGTGCACCTCATATAAGATGTGTCAGTATTTTTCTTTTTATGAAAGGCTTATTTCACTAGCATGATATCTTCAGTGTTCATCTGTGTTATAATATGGCTCATTTACTTTCAGTAACAATGGCAGCAAACTATCCCCCCATGCTTGCACGCATACTCCCTGCTGCCCAAATACAGAGGGCAGACCATGATGTGGATGGTTGAGAGATGGCAGAATCCCTAGCAGCAGAATTGATGCACATATGCCTGTCAGGGAATGGGGTAGGGATTACTGTACAGCTGAGCAGAGACCTGTGATCATCTCAGAAGCATATGAGCCCATTTGAGTAGCATGGCTTTGCCTATGTCACTCTATAGGTATCTACAAAAATCTAATTCAAGCACTACCTACAAACAGTGGCTCTTGGGGGAAGTGAATAGGATATTGTCCTCTGTTGAGTTGACCAAGTACCTCTGTGTCACATCCCCTTCTGTAACTGATAGTAAAAGGCTTTGTGTATGCATGCAATGAGGCCACTTGATAGCCACAGTGACTTGAGCAAGGGTCACATCACTGGCGTAGTCAGACCAGAAGCTACTACATCAAAAGAAAATGGTTTTATACACCTGAATGATTCTGAAAAGAATATGAGCTGTGCAAACAGAGAATCTATGGAGCAGCAAAGATTGTACATCACTTTAGAGCTGGTAAGAATAGTGGCAAGACTATGTACTGTCAAATTCGATTACTCTTCAGGGACTGTGAACATTTCAGCGAACTCATTAGCAATTTCCACAGTACTCTTTCTTCTCTTTTTAATGATCTGATTTGAAAGAGAAGTGGAATTCTGTTTACTTCTTTGCCTTCTAGAGTTACTCTCAGAACTCTGGTTATGGGACAGGTACAGTTTTGTAAGCCAAGAGAAACCTGTCATCCTGGCCAGATTTGTGGTCCACAGAGATCTCATTTGTCTCCTATCTCTGCCTTGCTTTTCTGAGCATCCAGTTCTCCTAACAGCTAATCGTCACTTAGGATTATGGGCCACTGAGGAAGATGCACTAGAGGGTTTTGTACAGAAGCCAGTGGGAAATGTAACTTCTTAACATTGTGAGTGTCATCTGAGCAGCCTGGGAGAGGGTAGCCAGTCTCCATAAAGCTACTCAACCGCCAGTGCAAAAGTTTACAGGGGGGAAGAAGGAGGGAGGAAAGGCCTGGGATTACTGCTCAACCAGCCGAGGGTGAGCAGGGTTTGCTCTGACTCTGTGGTTCTCAGACTTGAGCAGCTCTCATAATCACCTGGAGACCTGTTCAAAGCAAATTGTTGGGTCCCATACCCATAGTTGCTGACTCAGTAGGTCTTGGCAGGGCCTGGAAATTCACATTTCTATCAAGCTCTCCAGTGCTGGTGGTGGTGGTGTCCACACTGAAAGAATGATGGTTCTGGATTCTCCCACATTGGTAACAGTGCTCACATTCTTCCCTGACTGCCTTTAAGGCACTTGCTCACACTCCCTGACTTCTGCACCCAGTCAGCACACCCTCCACTGGAAGCTTTTCCTTATTGTTCACGATTGCTCTCTCCAACGCCTGACACCCCATGTTTAGCTTAGTGCCAGGCCCTAAGCTGTACCACTTGGGATATGTACACCCCCGGACTCCTTAACCAGATTTAAAGCAGATCAAGAGTGTGTTTTGTCATCTCCACATGCCTTATGATGGTGAGCATATGGTAGTGGTTCATTTAACAAACACTTGTTGGATGCCATGGTTCCTTAAAGGTGGAGGGGGAGTACCACTTGTTATGTTATATTCTGCTTTGACTCTGTCTTCCTTCCAAGTTCTTGTACAAGCTCTTTAGTACGTGTACTTACATTCTAAGTAGCCTAACATGCCATGGAGTTCAGGAGAGAAGAAAAAATCTAAATCTCAAACAAAGGCTGATTGTTTGTCAGTACTTAATACACTTTTTTTCTGAACAGTTACATTGGCAACCAATGCACTGATTGGTTTATAAACTTGTCTTAATCTGCATAAGAATATTCACTTAATTCAGGCAGTTTTATGTCAGTGCTTCTCTAGAGAAAGGATACAGTGTGCTATGTGAACCCACAACTTCACCAGGATTTATGTGACTAGATGGGTGGATGGACAGATGGTTGAACAAAGGGACACAGGGTCAACATTGGCATCTTCTGTTCAAGAACTAGGCATCACAGCTCTAGCTACTGTATTTGGGCTCACACTCTTCTCACCAGCAGTGTGGTGCCTTCAGAAGAGACTGATCTCTTTCTCTTTGAACAGGAGCTTGCATCTCTGAGAAGAAAGGAATATCTGAGTTTAGGAAGAGCATAGCCCTTTTTGGATACATTCTCTTAACCAAAATGTGCTGAGGGCCTGCTCTGTGCCAGGCTGTGTTCTGAATCTTGGGATGAGGCTCAGGTTGTCCAATTCAGTTCTCAGGAATTGTATCTAGAAAGAGTAGAGGGACCCAAGTAAGCAAATTTGTGTCTAGTCTGACCAGGTAGAAACACATCGACCGCCTTACAGTTATTGCTTTCTTCCTTAGGTGTTTACTTCCTTGACCACTGCTAAGAATATTCCTCCAATTTCTAGAAAATATTTGAATACAAAATTTCTAACAGGAAATAAAAGACTTTTTAAAAAGTTAATACCAGTGTTGATTTTAAAATTTAGTAATAATAGAAAATTCTTCTAGAACCAGTGATGGAGAAACTTTTAGAGAGTGCCCAAACTGCAACTCAAAAACCCACTTATTTATCACTGCCCCTGTCTGCACTGTTAACTGATGCTTGGCTGCTGGGCAATCCCGGGACGTGTTGGCTTGCCTGCCAGCGGAGCCCTGCATGCCTGCTGTGGCATGTGTACTATAGGTTTGCCACCACTGCAAGTAAGCTGTAAGTGGCTCCTTTGTTATAATTTGAGCCTTAGAAATGCCTCAGTTTTTACTTCACATAAGCAAGAGCAGGGTCTGCTCACCTATCATGTAACTAAGGTGCTCGAGGGGCAAAGAATATTTTGTCTAGCTCTGTTTTTACATTAAGAAACTGGAGGCTCAAAATTATAAAGCCTACTTCCCTGTTCTGATATTCTGTAATAAATATATTTCAATTAGCTGCCCATAGCTCAATCTTTTTGTATGGGTGCACACATGAACTCTGCTTAATTGTATTATTGAATTATTGGGTTCAGAGATCTCTGTGAGAAGAGGTTCTGAAATTTGGGAAAAGGTCAAAAAGGAAAACCAGTAGAAAGGAGCATGTTGCTGCCATAATTGCTGCAGTGAGAGGTGGTGAGCCAGAAACCTGAGAGGCAGAGAAGGCAAGTGCCTTAAAAAAAATAAACCCAATAGGGAAAGAGGTAGAAGCATGCTGGCTAGACCACATCAGACAGGGAACTTAGCCCATGTTATAATCATTTTGGTTTTTCTTCCCAAAGAGTGGGGAAGCAGGAGCAGGACCCTTGCCCAGAGTTGGGAAGAAGCAATGCCTATAGTCTGCTGCAGGCTCACATGCTCTGACTAGAGGTGGCAGATGACCAGGAGGAGCTGGTATCTGATGTGTGATAGATGGGGGATCTGGCTTAGAGATGAAGGAAGTACAATTGGAAGCCATAAGGAAAAAGTAAGGCGAACAAGGTTGGAGTGGGTCAAGTGGCTGGCCAGAAGGAAGTCCAGAAGCTGATGGGCAGAAGGAGAGAATGGTGCTTACAGCCCCTGAGGTGGAGTGTCCTGAAGATGAACCTACCCACAGTGGGGGCCACAGATATAGGTAACTTTAGGTGAGTGATACAGGTCATAAAGGCTGAAAGGACTGCAGAAGGAAGGGTCAGCATTGGGGATGGTCACCCATGTGGCTGTCATAGATAGACTCAGGACGATAGTGACAGCTGAAGAGAGAGAAAGCCACTGTTCTTCAAGCTGGAGTGTCCTCTAGATACACGTCAGTATGTTTTTTGAGTTAATGGCAATTCCTGATGGAAATGAGTTTAACAGTATAGTAGTAGGTAGAGGCGTTCAACATAAAGGGGAAAGCGAGTTCAGATAACTGAGTTGACAGTTATCACTTAGTGGCTGAGAGTGTCAGGGGTGGATGTAGGCCAGTCAGTGAGGAGGTCCTGGATGTGGGTGGGGATTGGTTACCAAGGCTCAAAACTCCCATAGGATATCATGCATTTACTTTGGATGTGGAAGCATTGCCAGAGAAGTAATCCTAGAAGAGGAGTAGTAAAGTGGTGACCTTGAAGATGTAAGGCCTAGTGACCCATACCGGTGCTACCTGGAGACGACCTACTGCTTAAAATGTTAAACACACTGTGTACCTTTCCTGTGAGGGCTAGAAGTTATGTTGAGAGAAATGGAGCCCTGACTGGGATGAGTAGTGGAGTTACAGTTCCCCTCTTTCTACTTCTAGTGATGCTGGAGCCCTGGGTTTTAGGAAATATAGGAACATGTGACTGATGAAGTCACTGGCATTTTTTCTTGAGGCAAAGATTAAGTAAACATTTACATGGGAAACATCAACTGAGTGCTTAGGGAAGAACAGATGTCTCTCTTACCAATATGAAGTTAATTTTTTTCTTTAGATTGACCAAGGCATCCTGGCTGCTTAGGTAGATGAGATTACAATTTAGCAGGAGATAAGCTTCCAAGTATGGATCATGCTAAGCTGTATGGCCCCCATGCCCACCAAAAGAAAGCACTTAAAAAGACTCACTTTTCTTCTTAGGTATAAACTAACCAGTCAATCCCTTTATGAAAAAGGAACAGAAAACCAGTGATTGAGTCCATGCAGATGTTCCCTGAATTGGCAGATGAAATGTCTTCTTGGGTGCGTAGGCTATCATTTTGAGTTTGGATTATTCAGGTGCTCTACATTTCTTTTCAGAGATTCCTAGTGATTCCTGAGTGATTATTGGAGTGTTTCCCTTCTTTTCTAAAGTCAGAATGAAGATATATCTTTGGAGAGTTTAGCTAGAAATTACAGAGGTGGGGATCATTGGTTCTTGCACAGTAGGTAAAAACATGGAATGGATGTGATCACTCAGAGAGATTATGGGGAAGAAGAGGAGGAGAAAGGGAAGAAAACTACAGGGAGAATTACCATTTATAGGCTGGAGGGAGGCCTGGGAGCCATTCAAAAGGGCAGGAGGAGAGTGATGTCATGGCAACCAGAAGAAGAAAGTGTGGAACAATGACAGAGCATTGGTTCTCATGCCCAGGTGTACATCAGAGTCACCTGGGGCAGGGGGAGTTGAGAGAATGGACAGGTACCCAGCACATGTAAATTTATGAGAAATTGCTGTGGGAAAACAGTTGGAAAGTGAGTGCTAGTAGTGAGAGGTGGTCTGTGTCTCTCTTGGGGTGTGTGTGTGTGTGTGTGTGTGTGATTTGTTTCAGATATTCTTCGAAGGCCTATATTTAGCCAGGCCCCTTTCTACATAGTAATAAACTCTAGTGATCAGGCCACATGCAGTTACTGCCTGCCTGCTGCTTGCTTGGGCTTTGGAGCTAGACACACCAGGGTGGAGACTTTACCCTTCTTCTTTCGTGTCCTTTGACCTCAGGCAAGATGCGTGTCATTCAGTCTCAGTTTCCTGCTCTACAAAATGGCATAGTGACGTTACCTGGCTCAGGTGTGGAGAGTTTAAACAAATTACAACACTTTGGGTCCCTAGCTCATGGCCTCACCACTTGAGAGACCTCACCACATTCATGTGTGCCTTTTTTCCTCCCTTGAAAGAGCTTAGTGGGTGACTTTGGAAAAGGGCTTCTCATGCAGTGAGCAGGTCATGCTCCAGAGCCCAGAGGAAGTAGAAATGTGGACATCCTCAGAGAGCAGCACATCAGGAGGCCTCCTGTGGGTGGAAGTATGAGCATCCTCCCTTAGAAACAGCAGAGGAGTCAGGACTCAGAAGAAGCTGGGAACTGAGGGAGGGGGTGTTGATTTATGGAGCACAGGGATCTCTGAAGGTATAGGGAGAAGCACATTGTTGAATTGTAAGGATGTCTGAATGACTTGCTGACCTTATTTCATGTATAATCTTCTGTCTTCTACCCACACAAAGAATGAATTTTATTTGCTGCAGCAAGAGCCAACAGTAGTGATAGGGTTTAGTCCTGACTGAGTCACATTAGTGTTCCTGCCACCACTGGACAGAATGAGGCCATGAAACACTAGAAGCATTAACACCTTACACATGCATAGTATTGTTTTATTTCTGTTATGCTTTCATACATGGGCCATTTCTTTAAATATTGTACCTACAAGTGGCATCATACATACTGTTCTCAGAATTGCATGATGATGATTTTTGTCTCCTGCAAATACTGCTCAGGAGTTGGGCTCAGCATCTTTAAACCCTGTGTGCCTCTTTGAAATGCCAAGCTGGAAGACTGCAGATGAGGGCTGGGGATAGTGTCATCCTTTTGCCTTAGGAAGTTTCTGGGCTTATCATGCCCTGGATAGGCTCTTGAGGGAGGCCTGCTTCTTGGTGTACTTGTAGTCTACACAAAGATCAGAAATCTAGAGGGGAATTGAGTGAGCAATGTATCATCACCTTCCAGCATGCCTTGATGGTCTATAAATAGCAGAGCTTGTTTGTGCTTATCTGGACAAGGACATGCAATGCAAGGGGAAAGCTGCCAGGCAAACCATTCTGCTTCTCATGTCCCTGCCCCTGCTTACATTGTGCCTCACTTAGGTGGGACCACATTTAAATCCAAAACTGTTTGAGATACTTTTGGCCCCCAGATGGATATGTAAGGACTCCTCAGATCTCAGTAGGGCCTTTAGATTTCTATTTCTGGGAAAGGGAAAGGCATAAAGATCTAATAACCTCCAGGGCAGTCACTTGCCTCCCGGAGAAGAATGCTTCTGAAGGACTGACTGTGTATCTGCTGTCTTTATAGATGGGCTGAGCCCTCTTGTAGTTGTTTGTTAGAGGAAAAAAAAACTCTGAGAACATAAAACCTGCAGGTGGATGTTTTTTTTTCTTATTGTTCTCTCAACTGTGATGAGAAAAGATTGGACTAGGCATCAAGAATCTTCCATCTGGTTCCAGTTCTGCCACCAATCAGCAGTATGGCTTTGGGCACCTCCTTTCCACCCATGAGCACAGAACCCTTGCCTATAACAAAGTGAGGGCTTGACCTAGCTTTTGTAGTCAGAGCTAAGGTCTGAGGTATTGGAGTGGACATCCAGGGAGAGCAGGGAGGTGGACTCACTTGCGTGGGCCCTGCATTCTCAGGTACATCCCTAGACTGAGACCTCAGAGGTGAGGCAACGAGGTATAGTGGCCAATTTTTTGTCCTTATCATGGCCTTGGAAGTTTCTATTTATAATCCAATGGAAAAGTTACTGGAATTCTAGCATGTTAATTCCAATCTACCACTTCCAGAGCAACCTATGGAGAGAATAAAGACACTAAGACATATTTATAATTATGGGGGGAGGGAAGGAGTCATGAGTCCAGCCCAGATGAAGGTTTACCAGAACAAAGGCCTTGACTCAGGGCCTAACCCAGATTTTATTAATTCATGAAGAAGGGAGTGGTTAGAGGATGAGTGACTGTGAGAATGGCTGGAATTACGCGAGTACTGTGAACTGGGCTCGGTAGGAGGCCAGAAAGCACCTCTGTGAAGTGCAGAGAGGATATGCAGAAAGACCAGTCTGCATAACACAATTGAGATATCATTTAATGTTTAGGAGGCTGATGCTTCAGCTCCTGATGTACAAACTTCTGTGCCCTGGGAAGCCATAGTCTCTTATCTCGAGGTTAGAACCCGGTTGACACTCCTTGAGCGGTGACTCTGCCATCTCGCCTTACACATCAGCAGCTCAGCTAATTCACATTGCTTAAAGTCAATCGAAGGGGAAAGGAAATAGCTTAGCCAGCTCTGTACATATCAGTATATGGAAATAGGGCTAGGTTTAGCCAAAGTGGAGGTAATTGCTCTTTATTCAAGGAAAGTCCTCCAGGTGGTCCTCTGCAATGAGACTTTGTGGTTTTACATTAGAAGGAGGTGCAAAATAAGAATGCTCAGTTGGAGAAACAAAGAAGGCAGGGTTACTGAGGTGGTTTCCTTATGATCTGAAATTTAATATTTGCAACCATCCATGTGAGGTAACAGCTCCTGGGTAGGATGTGAAGTGGTAAGAAATAGAGAGTGTACAGATCTGCCTCAGTGGTGGTCTGCACATGAGCAATGGGGCTTTTCCCTTTCTTTTCCTTTACTTCTCAACTTTCTGCCTCCCCCATAAAATTTTGTAGACAATAAAAGCCCAAATGTTTGCATTATGGCAGTATCTCCTTTTGAGGGGAAGGGGCCACCATACAGACTTGGAATCTTGTTCAGCAGGAATTGGCCAGACCACTCCTTCTTCTCTTATCTCCACTTACCTTCATGGGCTTCTGATTGCTCTTGTTTGTGCTGCTGTGAACTTACTTGTTTGGTTGCTTGCTTTGGATTCCTGTGCACTTCAACACCTTTTTCATGCCACATGTCTTGGCTTAACTGTCCCAACGTGGGCTAAATTGGGCAGTGCTACTGGCTGCGTTTATGTTCTCAAAGGATGCATACTATGCATTTTCCACATTCTCATCTCTGTAAGATCCCCTTCTTAGGCCTGAGATCTAAGTGGGAAGAACAAACCCCTCTGGATGTATAGTTTTGCTTATTAGTAATACTTCTTCACTAGGCTAGCAGGTGATTTAACTAGTTGGCAGTGGGTTTGGATGGCACAGGCTGCCTGGCATCCTGGATGACTCACTGTACCTATGTCTGGCTTCTCCAGCCTGTAAGACCTGGAGGCTGAATAATAAAATAGCTTCAAGAAATGTTGAAGAGGTTGGGCTCTGCAAATAGACTTAGTGGGTTCAAATCTAGACCTTGCCACTTTATTAGTTTTGTGACCTATTATTAGTGATTTAACTTCACTGAGCCTCAGTTTCTTTCCCTACATTGTGAAAATCAGTGTCACAGCTCTCAGTTTCCCAGGAAGCAGAGTCTGAGCCAGCAGCATATGAAAATACAATATGTTTTAGGGATCCGTATTCATGGAAGTAAGAAGGAAGCTGCATCGGGCAAAGGGAGCAATCAAGTTGTGATATTGGCTCCAAAAACATCTGCCAAATTCAGCTTTTGAGCTGAAGTGGCCCATCTGAGTAGTCCTGTGTTGCACCAAAAAGCCTAAGACTTTTGTGCCACAAGGTGTGGGCTGCCTGGTGACAGCATTCTCTGCATTAGGGGTAATGCGCACAGCACTGAAGTTATCAGGGCATAATGGATACCTCCAGGGTTGATTTTAAAGGTGGAATACTGGATGTGTGAAGAATGCTATTTTAGTCCCTGAAATATGGTAGGCTTATAGCAACAGTAGCTACTGTTGTTATTTGCATAGGATCTTAGGTTCAGTCCTTGCACTGCTTGGTGTCTTTGTAATTTAGCTACCTGTGCAGTAAAGCAGGGAGACTCTTAGCTGCTAGCCTATCTGAGTCACTTGTTTTAAGTGTCTAAAACTGCTAATAAAAGTATATGAAAATGGCATTATTTTGATCTCCAAATAAAAAATGAGCAAGGGCAGCCTTGTTCTGGTATCTTTGCATAGCTAATGTGTATTGCCGGCCTTCTGGGTTCTCCTTTAAGAGCTGTAGGCATAGAAACTCACCAGAGAAAAACACTGCAGGAGCTGATGAATGACAGAAGGTTGGGCTTTTCCCTCTTTCTTGGAGTTCAGTGACACCCCCTTTTCTGCCAAAATGGTAACCTTGTGTTAGGCAAGAATGGAGGAAGTGTTAGGTGGGGAAGAAGGGAAGGATGAGGACCATTGAGGGCTGCATCCTCATTGGATGTCAGCCACTCCAGACATGTGCTTCAGTGAATTTCAGAAATTCTGGTATTTTCAAAACTGAAATTCATTAGCATTGTTGTAAAGAAGCTATAAATACAGTGAAAGGCATTTACAAATAGACATTGTAAAATGCTTACACACCCACAGTCTGAACACTGTCAAAACACCAGCTGCAGCTTCCTTACTTGGAAGGATGAGAACCTTTTGTAAACTACACCTACTGTGTTTTCAAAATAGGCTTTCTTCTGGCTCTGGATAGAAGATCATTTTAACTGAACCTATGTCTGCTTCTTGGTATGAGAGATCAGGGCTCAGAGAGATGAGCAGGTTTCCTAACCTACTTCCTGTCAAAATGTGACTTGTGCTTTAGAATCTGAGCAGGAACTACTTGGGGGTGGTAATTTCCTATATTTTTCAAGGTCACTCCTCATGGAGCCTGCAGGTGAATCATGGAGAAACAAAACTGTCCCTTGAGCCAGAAGCCCCTCCCTGGCTAAAGTTCACCCCAGGCCACAGCAAATGCCAGTTGAGGAACAGACATCTTGACCAACTTGGGGCATAATAATTTTTCCTTTTAATCAAATGCTGTCAGAATGAGGTAGTAGTTAGTTTTCAGGTATGTTATCATTGCATGATATTCTTTATCATTCTAACAGTTGTTAGGACAGAATGCACTTACAGCAACAGTTTTCCGTTGGTCACCACTGTTGTTGAATGCTTTTAGTGTCTTAGGATTTCTCAAACAAGCATGTCAACATTGGTTATTGCTCAGGCTAACTACCATAACAAAATACCACAGATTGTGTGGCTTAAACAACAGAAATGTTCTTAGAGTTGTAGAAGCTAAAAATCCAGCATCAGAGTATCAGCTGGATTGATTTCTTTCTAAGGCCTCGCTCCTTGGCTTGCAGATAGCTGTGTTCTTGCTGTTTCCTCTCAAGGCCTTTTTTCCGTGTGTACATCCCTAAAGTCTCTGTGTATTCAAAATCCTTTCCTTATAAGGACAAGGGATTGGACTAGGGCCCATTTTAAGGACCTGATTTAGTCACTTCTTCAAAGACCTTATCTCCAAATACAGGCACATTATGAGGTACTAGGATTTAGGGCTTCACTGTATGAATTTCAGGAGATACAATTCATCCCATAGCAGACATATACGTGAGGATCTGCAAGAATTAGTTTTTCATTTAATAAGCGTTAATATGTTACTCAAATGTGAGGAGTGTCTTGAGAATGGAGGTGGTATGGTCTGAATGCCTGTCATCCCTCGACTCATATGTTGAGGTCCTTATCCCTCATGATGATGAATAGGAGGTGAATAATTAGGTCATAAGAGCAAAGACCTCATGAATAACATAGTGCCCTTGTAAAAGAGACCCTTTGCCCTTTAGCCACATGAGGGCACAGTAAAAAATACCCTATATCTGTGAGGCAGGAAGCAGACCCTTATCAGACATTGTATCTGTCAGTACTTGGATGGTTGACTCCTTGGCCTCCAGAACAGTGAGAAATAAATTTCTTGTTTATAAGTCACCCAGTTTATGGTATTTTGTTGTAGTAGCCTGAAAGGACTAAAACAGAAGATTTATAAATCAAATCAAGAATGTAATTTGTTAACTGAGTGTGGTTGCACATGCCCATAATCCCATCACTCAAGAGGCTGAAGCAGGGGATTGCTGCAAGTGTGAGGTCAGCCTGGCCAACATTATGAGTTCAAGATCAGGCTGAACTAGGGTGAGATAGGGTGAGACCCTATCTCAAAGCAAAACAAAACAATGCAGTTTATCCACAGGTTATTTCCTAAAGTATACATCATCTTTAGGCTGTCATAATATATACCGACTCATTTAGTTAAAGAAAACATTTTCTGGCATATATATATATAGTGAATGACATTTGCTGTAGTAGAGCAGGAAGGGCCAGTATTCCAAACATTGATGGCAACATCAAGATTTGGAGGCCAAAGTGATGATGAAATGTCCTGGAATTTGCTCATAGCTCACAGGACCACCCACACCCTGACCCTACCCTAGTCTCTGGCATTTCACTGACATTGAAATAATGACAAAAATCTCCGGGGGGCTTTTATTTTTTTGGTACCAGGAATTGAACTTATGACATTGTATTTGCCAGGCAGGTGCTTGTGCCACTGAGCTATCTCCCCACTTCTTGAGGAGGATTCTGCTCAAGCTGGCCTGGCAGTCATTGCCTTGATGAAGCACTCAAGTTTCACAGAGGTTGAGTAACCTGGCCTAGCTCACATAAATGAGGAACAGAAGGTTAAAACACAGCACTCCTAGCCCAGACTTCTCACTTGAGGGTTTATTACTCCAAAAACTCTTACTGGTCCCCATAGGAGATGACTACACATGGAGCCTTTGGTTAGGAAAATTATTAAAGGCAAGTCCATTGGACAGGGACCAGGCAATCTCGCCTTTTACAGTGAAGATACTGCTGAGGAGAAGAGAGAACATGAGCTGTTATAATAACATTATAACATGTGAACATAGACATCATGAGCTGCCTACTTACACAAGTGGATTTGTATAAGTGTGCTTAAGTAAACATTTAAGTGGAAGGAAAAATTTACCTATAGGCTTATTCCAGAGACAACAACTATTAAGAGTTTGTACGTTTTCTTTCCTATCTTTTTGCTATGTATGATTTGGGCTTTTGTTAGTTTTATATAGGTGGAACTATATAGAAGTCCAAAACACTCTATATCTTGGGGGAAATTGAATTTATTGTAAAAATATATAATGCATTTCTGTTTCAGAAAATTTGGCCAATGTTTATAAACTCTGCAAGCATTTTTAGGTTTTTTGCCATGTATCAGGTGCTGAGCTGGGTGGTGAAAATCCCTCATCAGGCTATCTAGGAATAACGACTTGTAAATATTCTTCTAGCCTTAAAAAATCCTTCTCTTTGATATGTCAGGAAGGCACATGTATCCCTGTATGTGTCATTTTTAGCCTTTCTTTGTTCCCTAACATTGTATCATAAGCATTTATTCATGTTTCAATAAGCTCACTTATAAACATCATTTTAATGGCTACATCAAATATCATAGTTTATTCCAATTTTCCATTTGGAAAATTCCACTGTTTTTTAATGTTTATTGCAGATAAAACTGCAGTAAACCTATTGATACACAAAACCCATTTGGATATGTCAGACTCTATTTAACATACACTCTGACAATTGAGTCAAAGCATATTAAACTTTTAAACCAATACATACCCTATTCCTAAAAATTGCTTAATTTTACCCTGTGCCATCTCATGAAGGATTTGAGATAACTTTAAAAAATATATAGTATTATGTGAAATGAAGCAAAACCACAGAGAAAATTACTTTATGATTTTATGTGTCGAATCTAAAGTCAAACCCATGGAAGTAGAGGGGCAAATGGTCACTAGCAGCTGGGTGAGGGGGTGGGTGGACTGAGAAAGGAGAGATACTGATCAGGATACAGAGTTTCGGTTCAATAGAAGGAATTAATTCTAGTGATCTATTGCAAAGGCATGGCAACCATTGTCAATAACCATGTGTATATATTTCTAAACAGCGAAAAGATAAGATTTTAAGTATTCTCACAACAAAAAGATGATGAAATTTGAGGTGCTAGGTTTGCTAATTCGTCTGATTGGATTATATATAGAAAGTTTTAAAAAGTCCAAAATATGATAAGCACAGAAAAACACAATACAGTCTTCTGTAGTCCTTTGAAACAGGCTCACATTTGCCTGGAAGCTTCCAGCTGTCAAAGAGGGGCATAGTGCTCCAAGATTGATAGTTACCAAAATACATGGATAAACCACATGTTCAGAAGTAGTCAAGCTATTTAGAGATGCATGTGATTAATTCATGAGCAAAACTCCATCTGCTTCCAAAAACCTCTGTGATTTAAAGATATCACCTCAAACCATCTTCCCTCTTTTTGACTAAAGGCATGCGAGGGTAGGAGAGAGTCTTATTAAATTAACTAAACCCACTGCCTGAATGACCTCTCTCCCTGGACAGGACTTCAGTTCTTGTAAGTTCTAGTTCTTGGTGTTTTTCTGAAAGGATAGAACTGTCTGGTTATGAGCATATTTGAGTTTAGTCTTACTAGTTTGGAGAGTCCCATAGAATATTCAAGGACCCTTAAGAACTTGCTCCTTTTTTCTTAGCTTTCTCCTCATTCCTTCTTTGATAATGGGGACTGAACCAGGGCCTTCTCACTGAGCTACAGCTTCAGCCCTTTTTGAAATTTTTTATTTTAAGAAAGGGCCTTTCTAAGTCACTGAGTTGACCAAGTTGGACTCGAATTTGTGATCCTTCTGCTTCAGCCTCCTGGAGCACCGGGATTACAGGCCTAATTTATTCCTTTCTTGGGAAAGGAAGAGTTTTAAAAATGAAAATATGTTCCAACTAATAATTCTGCATTTTTAAAACATTTCATTCAAGAAATTACAGTTGTCTTCAGTATCTGTGAGGGGATTGGTTTCAGGAACTCTGTTTACAAAGATGCCAAAATCTTCCAGTGGTCAAGTCCCTTATATAAAATTATGTAGTATTTGTACATATGCTGTGCATATCTTCCTACATACCAGAAATAATCCCTAGATGATTTATAATACCTGGTACATTGTAAATGCCGTGCAAGTGTTATACTATATAGTGTAGGGAATAATGGCAAGTGGGGGAGACCATGTATGTTTAGTATAGACACAATTTTCCCCTGAATGTTTTCTTTTTAAAAATGTATACTTCTGTTTTTAATTAACACAGTAATTATATGTAATTATGGGTTGCAGTGTAATATTTCAGTATACTTATATAATATAGAATGATTGGGTCAGGGTAATTGGCATATCTGTTACCTCAGACATCATTTCTTTATGTTGAGAACATTCAAAAATCTTCTCTATTAGCTCTTTTGATATCAATTAATCATTGTCAGCTGCAGTTATCCTGATGTGAAAAAGAACACTAGGAGTTACTCCTGTATTTTAACTGTACCCCTATACCCATTAATCACCCTCTCCCCTTCCCTTCCTACATCTTTCCCAGGCTCTAGTAGCCATTATTCTATTCTTTGCTTCTTTGAGATAACGTTCTGGCTTTATATATAAGTGAAAGCATGTGGTATTTGTCTTTCTGTTCCTAACTTATTTCACTTAACAGAATGTCTTCCATTTCCATCCCTGTTGTTGCAAAAGACAGAATTTCATTCTTTTTATGGCTAAGTAACATTTTATTATGTATTTATACTGCATTTTTTATCTGTTCTTCCGTCAAGGTACATGAAGGTTGATTCCATATCTTGGATATTGTGAATAGCATTGCAGTAAATAATGAAGTGCAGATGTCTCTTTCTCATACTGATTTTAGTTTCTTTGAATTTTATATCCAGAAGTGGTATTGATGAATCATATGGTAGTTCTGCTTTTATTTGTTTTTGAGGAACCTCCACACTATTTCCATAATAGCCATGCTAATTTACATTAACCACCACGACCACCAGTATATGACTGTTTTCCTTTCTCCTATCCTTGTCAGCATTTGTTGTTTTTTATGTGTTTGTTAAAAATTGTTCTAAGTGTAATGGGATGATATTTCATTGTGCTTTTGATTTTTATTTTCATGATGATACTGAACATTTTTTGGTATGCATTTGTATATTCTTTTTTGAGAAATGTCTGTTCAGGTCATTCACCCATTTTTAAATCATATTATTTGTTTCTGTTTTGTTTCGTTTTTCTGCTATGTTGTAAGTCTAAGGTTGGTTGAATTCACAGATGAGGAATATATGGATATAGAGGGCTGACTGTACCTTCAAATTAATGAATGATGGTGCCCTGAAAATAAAATGTTTGGAAATAAACTTCCTCCATCCTACAATTCCACTTAGCTCTGGATCTATCTAAGGCAGTGGCCTTGAGTGGCCTGAGCTTTGGTGACCAGGGGATGGAGAGAGAGTCTGTGATAGAGCCCTGGCTTGGGGCCCCACAGTCTCGGAAAGTTGGGTGAGTCAGGAAATAAGGACCATTTATGAAATCCAAGCTATTTGTCCTTTCCACGTTCAGCTGATCATGGCGTGCCCGAACTTCTATTTTAACCTAGCTAAGAATGGCTCAGCAAGTCCCATAATGTACACTCACAGGACAGTCTTCAAGCTGTTGGGCTCAGTCCCAGTCCTCAGCTCTGGTGGAGGGTAAGTTAGGGGTATTCACTTGGAAAGTGGAGAAGACTTACCTCCTTCCATGGGTCCTTCTCCACCATTACAAAGACATGCCACTATGCTGAATGGTCCTGCCACTCCATCTTGTGCTTATTGAGAAGCGTAAGAGTCACCCTGTCAGCTCCCTCGTTCAGAGTCCACCCACGCCAGCCACCCTTCCTCCAGGTGTACAGGTCTTCTGCTGCAACCTTTCCTCTATCCTCCACTACACTACCTTCAGGAAAAGCCAAACTTTGCCATGCCTGGTCCAGCACAGGCTGGCCCTCACCAACTTGGCCAGCTCTTCACCTCTTGCTTCTCTCTGGGGACTTTGGGCTTTAGCTTTGGGACCCCTGACCATGTAGGCACCCTCACCCACTCTGGGGTCCTTCCTCAGTCATACCTCTTACAATATGTTCTCACCTCCCTTTCTTCCAAGGCTCATCTGTAACACTGCCTGTTCCATATACCTTCCATCCTGGAAAGTATGGAGATTCCCTACTTATCCAGGATGGTGACACATCTGTATCTTGCGTGGCCTTTGCCATGTGGGCCTATCTTTGTCTGTGTATTTGTCTTTCCCGTTTAGATAATGTGCCTTTCCACAGTGGTTACTGGCTGCCTTGGCCCTCTCTATAACCCTCGCTCAGTAGGCATTTGACAAGCACTTGTTGAGTAAATCTTTTGCTTTGCCTGAACAACTGCTCGGCTTCTCTTTCATTTTATAGACAAGAATCTTTTCCTGTTTAACTGCTGTCATGCCCTGGGATAATTTTGCTCAGGGCTCATTTCCCAAAGCAGCCAGAGAGCTGCCCTGTTGGAGGCATTTGGAGGAACCTATGTTGTGTTTCTGTCATCATCTTGGAGGTGTGTTCACCCCAAATGTGTGCTGCTTCCAGCCCAGATATGGAGGAAGTCACTCATGTCCTGATGGGCATGGAAGCAACCCCCCCAGGCCATCTCATTTTACAGACCTGCGCCTCAATGCCAACTTTTAGGCTGCCAGATCTCAACTTGACACCTTGTCCCTGTCAACAGCCTGGCTGATGCCTCAGCCCCAGGCCAGAGAACCTTTTTCTCAAGGTTAAAAGTAGCTGACCTTTGACAAGCAGTATTGGCTAAATTCTGTGTTCCTTAAAAGGGAAGCTCCCAGTTTGCCAGTGCTTATTTGGCCATGGGGTGGGAGAAGGCCTATGTCCTAATCCTGTGTACCCAGTGGGAGGATTTGTGGCTGGAGATGTTCTGGCGAACAGTTATTATTAAAATAGCCATCTTCAAATATATATGTAAGAGACAGGGCCATCCAGTCTGCTGGCCACAGCCCATGTGGCTGGATAGCTCATTGCTGCCCTGTTGTTCTCTTGCAGGCAACAGTGCCACTCACCCCAAGTCCAGCACCTCCTTAGGATGTATGCAGTCAGAAAGCTGACAGAATGACGAAGGCACACACGAATTATTAAATGTCTGGGCTTATGTTTTTAACATAGGGGTGACGGTCCAAAGATTGATTTGGCGGGCAGTGCGCTATCCAGCATCTTGGACAAGGATCTCTCAGACCGCAGCAATGACATTGGTAAGTAAAGACATTGTTCTTCTCTTTACTCAGTTAGAAAAGAACTGCAAAGCCCAGCCTGACCCTTTAAGCAGTGTGATGAGAGCTAATATAATCATTGAAATACCAGCCTGCTCACCTTTGCTTAGCTTTAGGTATCAGGGTTCTGTAAAGAAGGGAAGTGATGGTGGTTTGCACACAAAAATGGAATGCCTGGGATTTTTAACTTTCCCTGGCCTTAGCAGAAATTCCTTGCAAGATCTAATGAAGATAATCATGAATAAACCTTTTTGTATAAATGGGCATGAGCACTCGTGCTCATATTTTCTAATGACTTGAGTAATTAGTGTAAAAATTTAGATGGGTACAAATGTAAAATGGCAGGGTTCATTGTAGATGCTGCACTAAGTATTTTGATTTTGAGTTTGAAATGAGCTTTGGTATGGCAGTTGACACTTAGTTCAAAACAGGAGTGAGTTTTTCCAAGGTTAAGATACCACTGTGTGATGTGATTAAAAGGAAGGGGGCTAAAGTCTGTCTGCATAAACAAAAGTCAAAGGTCCTTTAGTGGGAAGGCCTGGGTGGATATGAGTCTACTGGCAGACTGACCTGAGTGGAAGCCCTTTTAGAAAATCCAGATCCAGGGTCTAAACTTTATTTTTAACTTTGTATGTTTACTTTGTGGGGTTTAGTTAGCATTCTCTCATATTCTAGCTATGATAGAGGGCCACATTTTAAAGTTTGCTTAATTTTAATTAAACTTTTTGTTGTGAGATCATTGTGGATTCACAGCAGTTGTAAGAAATGATACAGAGAGATCTACACACTCTTTACCTATTCTTCTCCCTATGGTAACATTGTACAGAACTACTGTACAATATTCCCACCAGGACATTGCCATCAATATAATCCACCTATCTTACTCAGATTTACCCTGTTTCAGTAGTACCTATGCAAGTATTAAGTTCTCTGCAATTTTGTCATATGAGTTTTATGTGTAGGTTTATGTATCCACCACCATGGTCAAGACACTGAACATTTCCATCATCACTAACTTCCCTCATGTTGCTCTTTTCCAACCACACACCTTCCCTAGGCTCTGGCACTTACTACCAGGGATTGATTCGATATGGAAGATAGGTTTCCAGCATCATCTGTGTTGGCTGCTCAATTTAGAAACAAATATTCAAGATTTGGCAGGCCATAAAAGAACCCTAGAGTCCCCGACATGAGCAGTCTTCTTGCCTGGTATTCCCCCTCAGTTTGGGTACTGTTTTGGTACTGTTTGCTTCTGAATCTGTTAACAAAATGGCATATTTACAAACTGCTGACCTGACTCTTCTGTCCTGACCTTGTGAAAGTTTGTGGGTAGGATGTGCGGTTTTGACTGTAAATACCAAAAGTACTTGCCCTGTTTCCAAAAGCTGGTTTACATCACCAGCCAGCCTTTGAGAAGTATGGTCAGGAGGAATAACCTGAGAGCTTGGGCTGATCCAGTACCAGCAGAAACTCCGGCCTGCCATAGCTTTGATCTGGTTAAAGAGTAGTGACAAACAGAGCAGTGATCAGCTGTGAATGAAAAGGAATTATCAGAATGAGACTGATTGAGTTCCAGTTCTAACACTGCAGTTCAGTATTTGGGCTGCATTTTAAGCCAGCGTGACTAGTTGGCTAAGTGTTGGTGAAGATCATGTGGTATTCTTTCACCTACAGAATACACTGAGCTCTGTGTCTTGCTTGTTAAGAGCACTGGCCTTTGACTCTTGCTGTCTTTGGGTCTGGAAATGTCTAAGGTGGTTCTTGCTAAAATATCAATAATGTGTTTTCCAGTATGACCAGCTACTTTGGAAATGTTTGAGCTGTTGATAGAGGAAGAGTTAACTACAGATTTTCATACTGTGTAGACTAGGTACCAGTATATGTATTGGGAGCCCAGAAGAATACTGCTGAGGTTGGTTCTATCATTTTGCCAAGAAGCCATTAATCCCAGAGGACTCTACAATAATTCCTCAAGTTAACAACTTATGTTATGCATTGTAAGAAATGATAATTGGCAGCTATGTAATCAATCAGTATGAACTTGAGCACTTGCTGCTCAAACAAAAGAGTGTCTGGATACTGAGACTCTCACACAAGCCCTGCTTTCCATGGGCCCCTCACACAGGAAATAAAAAGTGAGATGACATGGGAGGCCTGAATCATCAGTGCTAATCAGAAGAAAGGACGGTTTTCTGGGACCAGGTTGCTGGAACAGGGTGGGTTTGAGTGATAAATCTGTGGCTTTCCACAATTTATAGGCTCTGATTTTCCTCTTCTTATGTATATAAATGCTAACATCTTGGTTAGCTTCCTTCTCTTTGAAAATTATGTCAAAACTACTTCATGGGCTGCAATAAATAGGATTACTTATTATTAATGTTATTTGTTTATGAGTGACTACCAGATCAGGAAGATAATGAAGAGGGGAAGAAGAACATAGGACTTAGGACTCAATCCCTACAAATCCCACACTGAAGGCAAAGTGGAATTTTGCAACATTGCAGAGACCATGGGAGAGTTTCTAGGCAAATTGTCTCTAGGCCCTGAGGCAGAAATGTTTTTTGTAGGTGGATTGGTCAAGGAGTAAAGGACATTTCAGAGAAGATGACTGTCTTCAAGGCTGCTTTGATGGCATTTATTCATTGCTTTACATCAAGGAGGAAATTATTTCCACCAGAATGTTTTGTTAGTGATTCAGACAATTGAAACCATCCAAATGTGGGTTATAGTGAATAATGTTATATGGCCTTGAAAGCCATTAGGAACTATTAGTGTTAGAATATAAATAAATCTGTGTTTCCTCTTAATAAAGCTGTAATTTTAAGTTATTATAATATTAAATTAAAGAACATGGCCTTTTTACATCTCATGTGGGCAGCTACCAGCATCTGTCAGCCAGCAATAATTTAGAATGAAATCAATTAGTCCAAAACTAAATTGTTGATGTCAGTTTGAGATATTGTTTGTATCAAACTATGCAGCCATATTTCAAGTAACATAATAGAAAACATGGAAGGGCTCCAACACTGGCCTGTGCATGAACAGAAATGAAAATTCAATTGTCCAGTTTTCTCTTGCTGATGGAAGAATCTTTGTTCTGATTAAATGGGAGATTATAGGTCACAAAGTCAAGCACCCATAACATTTACTTTTATTATGCCATATATTGTAGCTCCCACCACACGGTGAGATTTATTGTTACACTTCAATACTGCTGAGAGATTTTTAGTTTCTCTCTCACCAAAGCACATATCAACCAACCTCCAAATGGGAAGCAGCCTGTGAACCAAGCCACTTAGTTTCAACTAACTGACTTAGTGAAAGCCCTTCTCATTCCTTGTCAGTTGCTTGGCATCTTCATTTGGACTGGGTTTTTTTTTTTCATTTTATTCAAGTCATCTCCAACTTTACCCAATTTATGTCAATGTTACCCCTTCTTCAACTTCAGGAAGGTGAAGATTTCTCCCTTCTTCTTCAACTTGACCCTCCAACCATACCTCACACTATAGTCAATTTAGGAGCCAGTAGTTGCTACTTCTAAAGTTGGAGCACCTAAAACATGGATACAGTTTAAAAGTTAAAGGCTAGCTTCATTTTGTCTTCTGATCTCTTGTGAAACCCTGGGGACTGTGGTTCATTTAGACTAAGGAATGTAAAAAAACAATTCTCTTATGCCCTAGGAATGCTAGTAGAGCTTATTGATTTGGGGATCAATTGAAAAGGTTCTAAAACTGGATTGTGAGGATGGTTACACAACTCTTAGATTAAATCAAAATTAAGTCGTATGCTTAAAACAGGTAAATTTTATGGTGTATAAAGTACACCTCACTAAAGCTGGTTTTAAAAAAGAGAATTGAATTTTTCCTAATGCTCACATTTAGGTCCCAATATTAAAAACCACATAAACATCACTCATCTCTAAGTATGGGATTAGAAGTGCTCCATTTTATAAAATGGTTATAATTATGTAGATCAATAAGCACTATACTGGTGTCTCTGAGTTGTGTATATACTGATCTTTACATATAGAATAATGTTGATGCAAGAAAACTCTCCAAAAGCACAGAAAGTCATTTAAGGATGCAGTTAAGTTCCCATTGGGTGTTAAATATATTTATCTCTTTACAGTTTTCTTAAATTGAAGCCCACCTGGACAGTGATGCATAACTGATTATAGCTGTGACAATAAACTGACACCAAAGCACTTGAAAGGTTTAGGCATACTTTCTAACCATATTTGGGGTAGGAAATGCCTTTATAAACTTTGATACCTCCTTGAGGTACAGTTGTGTATGCTTGCCACTGAGGGATGTAGTTTGTCATAAATGGCCCTGTGCTGGAATTGTTCCACCAGTTCAGTGGAGAACAGATCCTCCCTGTTTTTGTCTCCCCTCTCACAGCAACTCTATTTTCTAGTATTGGAATAAAAGCAGTGTGTTCAAGGAAGAGAGAAAAAAAGAAACTAACATTTCCTGGGTGCCTACCAAAGTTTTGTGTATTTTTCTCATCATCAGCTGCACTATAGGAGAGAGGTGTAATGACATGTTTTTAGAATAATCGGGGAGTAAAGAAAACCAGGAAACTTTGGACAGTTAACCAAATGGTAAGAAGCAGAGTTAAGGTCTCCCTGACTCATGAGCCCAAAATTCCAATGCAGGAAGTTGGCCTGCATCAGCAGTTCTCAACTTCTGTCCCCAAGGGGCATTTGGTAACCATGTTTGGAGACATTTTGAGATATTACAGGGGCGGGGATGCTACCGGCTACTGGTACAGTAAGACAGCTCTATAAAAATAATGCCCCAGCCCCAAATATCAGTAGTACAGAGGTCAAGAAATCCTGGTCCATGGCAAGTGTCTGATGGTAAAAGGGGAACAGCTGAGACAAACACATATTACTCCCCCACCAAGAGCAACCTGGTGTGCTCTGGAGTGGCCTAATTTCCTGAGAAGCTCTATAAAACCTAGTTTGAAAATATACTTCAGAGCCTTTGAAAACTTCATATATAAAAAAGTAAATACAAATGTTGGCCTGTTCAGGGGACCCAAAGGAGATTTTCATGGGTGAGGTCCCTAGGTTCCAGAACACATGTGTGTAAGACATCAGCAACAACAGCAGGCAGCATGGAGCAGAGCAGAGCACAAGAGTGCAAGCGTGAGAACTGCCTGCATCTTTTTTTTTTTGTCTTTTTGAGACAGGGTCTCTCTATGCAGTTCGGGCAGGCCTTGAGCTCACTTTGTAGCCCAGGCTGGTCTTGAACTCACAACAATCCTCCTGCCTCAGCCTCCCAAGTGCTGGGAATACAGGCATGAGCCACCACGCCCAGCTAAAGTCTTTTTTTTGGTACTGGGGATCGAACTCATGACCTTGAGCTTGCCATGCAGGCCCTTAAACCACTGAGCTAAATCCCCAGCTCCACTGCTTACATCTTTATTGTATAATTCTTACACTAGTTATTATCTCATATTTAGATTCTTAACATAGTACCATAACCAGTGCATGCCTGTTTACCTGTGCTGTCATGATTATATACCTATATCCCACTGTGTGCTTGCTCTAGGCAGAGGTGCCATATCTTCAGGTGTCCTTAGACACTCCTGAGCTTTAAAGCACGCTGAGTGGTTCCTCACATACCGTATATTTGAAGGAATTAAATTCACCAAAGATATATCTATGAGCTTGAAAAAGCTCTCCCTCAGGTTTATGGCAAGTTACTTCCCTAGAAAAATTGATACAATTTGAGTCTGATTGTCACATAGAGTATTTATATTTGGTATTTAACTAGATATGAAATAAAAGGAAACAAACGCAAAATTTGATCAGTGCCAAATTCTGAATCTTCAACCCATGTGGTAAACCTGTAGGGGTCATACAAAGCAATTCAATAGTGGCAACACAAAATTTTTGTTACTGTTGTAATCAAATCTCTCTAAACAAGTGATTAAATTCTTATTTTTACAAGTTTTACCTTTCACTATAAGAAAACATTTCAGCCAGGCCTGGTAATCTCAGAACTCTGGAAGTCTAAGGTAGGAGGATCTCAAGTTTGAGTTAATATCTGGGGAACTTAGACCCTGCCTCAAAATACAAAAGGGCTGGAATGTGGCTCACTGTAAAGATCCTGGGTTCAGTCCCAAGTACTAAAATATTAGAGCATTTCTAGGGGTTTCTTGAACATATTTTGAGGGAAGACTTAGATCCCCTGCCTTTGGACCTTGGCTTTTATATTCTGTTTATATTATTACATTAAACCAGAAAATTTTATATTAAACTGCTTTGGCACTAAAGAGCCAGTTATTGGTCATTAACGGCATTTCAGATAGGTGAGCAATTTCTCTGGTTCCATAGAACATGCTGTATCCTGCCATAAAGAGCCCCATGAGTGACATTTGGAGAGGTCCAGATAGACTAGTGACTGAGCCTTGGTGTGAACAGTGAGACCCAGCTCCATCTCTCTCAGGGTTAGTTGCTCAGACATAAGAATTTTTTTATTTGGAGGGCTCAGCATGCTCCTGCAGACACTATCACCTTACCAGTGACCTTTAGATGCCACCTTAGGGACCAGGGATGTGATTGGCATTTTCTAAGCTGAGGAGTGGCAGATGTGGTTTCTGCTGTGACATAGTCACATCTGAGAATGGCACTGTAGGGTGGGTCTGTGGACACCTGCTGCTCTGGCTCCTATTTGGGGACACAAACCATGACCAGACTTAAAATTCTCTCAGTTGTATTTGAGAAGCACTCCGTTGTCACATATGGTGACAAAAAGAAAAGAGATTATGCAAAGGGTCAGACATTATTTCATGGAAGTGAAACAGGCTGTGCTTTTGACAGGTTGCTCATTAACCCACACTGTCCTCCTAGCAATTTTGTTTCTTCCTGGCGTTTGTGGAGACTCAATTCGGGAGAGCACCCATGCCTGACTCTCTCCCTGTGATGCCTTGAGCACTCACCTTCCCATTCCCAATGCTCAAGGCTCAACATGTAGGTCTGTGGCTGAGAAAATCCATTAAAGCTGGCCACCAGCACTCATTTAAAAAGTATCTTCCAGTCCAATAGGATATGGGCCAATGTGGAGGCCTCATATTTCTCTATCCTTTGAAGGGCCTGATAGATGTAAACTGAGCATGGGCCTTCACAGTTAAGATATTTTGGTTCTTGGAACCCAGGTTCTAACCCCACCCATGTGCCGCCTCCATACATGCAAGGCAGCCCTGGTCTTGGCAGCCTATCATGAAAACTGGATTTGTGCTTAGTTGTGAGGGGTTCCATGAACATCTCTTACCCCATCACATCAGATAAGTGAAAAAGCAATAAGGTACCAATAGGAAAAGACTACAGAAACACAGGGGGAGGTCAAACAAATCAGAGTGGGGAGATCATGACAAATATTGCCTAACCGCTTTGGAGGCATACATTTGGTGGCATGAATTATTCTGTAACAGAGAGAGGGAATAGCACTTGGTGTAAACAGTGTTATCCTACCCAGGCCGCCTCTACCCTTCAGTCTACAACAAGGAATATAACTGACTGCAGAGGAATAAAGGGAGACTCGGAGGGGTGGGGGACATCAGTGTGCTTCTTGAATTGGAGAAGGTTGCTGTACCTCTAGCTATGTGAATTTGCAACCAACCCCTGAAAAATTCACCTGTGTGCAGAGACGGTGTCCTCTGCCAGTATTTGGGTTGTGTCTGCAGACAGGACCTTCACGTTCTTCATCCAGTCTTGTGACTTGAGTTCCTTTTCCTTTGCTCCATGCTGAGACCTAGTAAGCCTTTGAGAGAGTACAAATCTAGACATACATACACCCCATGGTTTCAAACTAGTCTCTTTACAACACAAAGACTTATATAATAATCTTTGCCGCATCTACACTGTAACACATGGAGGCCTCTGAGCTTCAAATGAATGTGGAAGCGAAAAAGGAACAGGTGTCAACCACCAGCTGTCCAATTGCACATGGTCTTTATGTGGCTTGGGATGCTCCTCACCCTCTACCTACTGACTGTGGCTCATACATGGGGAGAACCCAGCTCTGGTTTCCTTTTTTCTTGGAAATATCCAGGGAGATATATAACCTGCCAGAAAGCCATGCTAAGATACTATTTTGTCATCCTAAATCCATATAGATAAGCTATATTTTAGTTAGTACATTATTTTATTACTATCATTCTATTGAGTGAGTTGTCAAAATTTTCTTCTAGCCATGGGCCATTGTTAAGGCAAGCTCTGGAAACCTTGGCCAAAGTTAATGACCTGTTTAACTTTGATTCTTGAAATGAGAAAAGTGATTAGCAGTGAGGGAATGAGATCGGTGGGCCAATTAAAAGGCAGTTAAATTTGGTGATGACAGGCTATGACTGAGGTGGAGGTTAAAATAGTTCCCTGATTTAGATCCAAAAAAACTGTTTACTTACCTTTGCAGTAACCTATAGTGACACTCTCATCACCTTCCCATACCTTATTCATTGCTCCCTGAGGGTCATGCTCTTTGGAATTTCAAAGGTCATTTACAGAAAGGCTTTTAATTTGAGAGATTGCTAATTTTATTTTACTATTTGAGCACATTAAATAAAACAAATGGAATGTTCTATTATTAGAAAGAGTATAAGCTCCAAGTTTAAAGATTGAACACATTTAGCTTAATGGGAAACTTGCCATGATGACCTTTTTCTCAGTGCTTTACAGCTTGCTGATGGACTCGTACCGGTTGGTATGCACAAATAAAAGTCTTGGAGTATTACAATACAGCATTTGAAAAATAAATATATAGCTCATGCATGAAGAGGTGGAAGGTGGAGAAAGAGGAGAAATATGGGGCTATTCAAAGGCTCCAGAGAGAGTCACATAGTGTACATATTGGAGGTGAAAATTCAAATCATTAGCAGCTTGAGATATATATATATATATATATATATATACACACACACACACATATACATATATATCCTCTAGTCATATATACACACATACACACACACACATATATATATATATATATATATGTATGTGTGTATATATATGTGAAAAATTTCTTGTAATTTAAAAAAAAACATCAGGCATGGAGGGACTTGGGATGAGAGTCAGTGGTAGAGTGCTTACCTAGCATCATAAAGCCCTGTGTTCAATCCCCAGCACCATTTAAAAAATATTAAATTACATATGGAGTATCAGATTCTTAAAGTGCATTTAAACACATTTTGCTCCAGTCTTTTTTCTTTCCCAAGTTTTACAGATAAGAAGAAACAGCTCATCTAGTTATAGCAGATGGAAGCCCACCCCACCCCTCTTAGCAGTTCTAAAGGCTTGTGAAGTTTTGTAGCCAGTATAATTTTGGCTTTTGTGTAATCCTGGACATTAAGATATTGTTTCACATGTGCATTTGCATTTTATGTTATGAATGTCTGCTCCTCTTTTATCTAAATAAAGTGCTATTAAATAGGATGAGATGACCTGTAATTCTTGCTCTCCAGAAAGAAAATGTCTCCTCTGTCCAAGCCGTTACCCCACTGAAGCAGGCCAGTAGTTGCACTGTTGTACCTCTCTGGATCCTGAGGGGTTTATCTTTGTGCATGTGTGTGTGGGGGGGTGCTGGGATCAAACCCAGGGCTTTGCACATGCTAAGCAATTGCTCAGTCACTGAGCTGTGTCATCAGTTCTGCATCTTGGTTTACCATCTTTCAATAGGGGCCCTTTCTAGGGTCTAACTGAGGATTTTCTTAGGCTTATTGGTATTGCTTATAAAAGATTTGCTGGCCATATGGAAGTCTGAGTAATTGTTAAGGGATGTGAACAAACTTTTTATAAACTTTTTAAAATTGTTCATTCATCTTTTAAAACTATTATTTTGACTTTTAAAAATTCAAATTCTCATGGAGAAATGTAAAAGGATAGGATGTTTCCCACCCTAGATAACTTTAAGTACCAGAGCAAACCCTGACAGAGAAGCAAAATAGTTCCAGAGTCACTGAGAAAAGCATGTGGTGTGTTACAGAGATGAGCTTGGATTTGAATCCTTCTCACTCTACAAGTTCCAGATTGTGAGTTCTGTTCACTAATTAGTTTCTAATCCTTTGGTTCCAATGAAATCAGATAGGGAGACATCCACTGAATTGTTTGTTTGGTATATTATTAAAAAGAATTGTTAATGATGCTGTATTACTGTTTGATTTTTGGTATATAATTCACAAGGAATACAGAGAACCAAGTGATATTGTGATAACAGAGTTCTTTCCACTCCCATCTACTTACATTTATGTGAACAAAGTTTCTTGGCACTTACATCTCTAAAATGAAAAAAAGTTATAAATCCAATATAAACCATCTCTCTGATATTAAGTAATCATTCATACACCTAAAAGGTTTTGGAGGAAAGTCCAATAAAATTCTTCCTTTCCTTTCCCTTTCCTCCCCTCCCCTCCCCTCCCCTCCTCTCCCCTTCCTCCCCTCCCCTTTTCTTTCTTTCTTTCTTTCTTTCTTTCTTTCTTTCTTTCTTTCTTTCTTTCTTTCTTTCTTTCTTTCTTGGTTGGTTGTTGTCTTTTTGATACAGGGTTTCAGTTGAGGCTAGCCTTGAGCTCACTTTGTACCCCAGGCTGGCCTTACACTTGCAGTGATCCTCCTGCCTCAGCCTCATGACTGCTGGGATTACAAGCATGCACCACCACACCTGACCTAAAAATTCTTTTTCATTCTTTAAAATTATTTATAAAATAGTGTATAATATATTCTTTGATAGGTTATAAAATTATATACTATAATTTTAATGACTCATTCAAAAAGAAAATTTTCTTATACTTTGAACCTAATGATTTCAGAAAAAAAATCATAAATTTCATTTGATACTCATATTTTACAGCAAAAAATATGGTAAAATACTTAAAATCATATAGCATTAGGATAAAATTCAGTAGTGGATGATAGAAATGTAGATTCAAGAAAGAAGGAATGATGTACAATTTCCAACTGTTAAACTGTTATAACATTTAAAAGTAGATTATTGTAGTTGCTAAATTGCTGTGGTAGTAAAAAATACACTGAATATACTTAAAGCAATATGTTATATTTTTAAATATCAACAGAGTACAGAAGAGATTATATCCTTTATAATTAAAAGTTACATAAAATCATAAATGCCAATTTTAAGAGATATAAGGCGATATGCACCAGTTCCACAATTATTTTAGGACATTCACTGGCAAAACAGTCTGAAAATGACAGCACTCAGAAATATATCACTTTATACCTAAACATTTCTAAGGACTAATTTCTAGAAGTGGTATTGATGTATCTAAAGGTCTATGCATTTACATTTTGTGATAGGTACTGCCAAATGTCATTACAGAAAGTTTGTGCCAGTTTACCTTACTGTGAATAATAGGTTAACTACTATTTCTAATAAATGTATTATTTATTAAAGTATTTTTCATTGCTTATTTGGGCTTGTAGTAAGAAATTTTTAAAATTAATGTTACTGGTAGACTTTAGATGAACATATTGGCTGGAGTTGTAGCTGAGAGGCACAGTGCTTGCTGGCAAGCACAAAGCCCTGAGTTCTAATCCCGGTACAAAAAAAGAAGGATACACATAATGATGGCATTCATCACATAGTTTGTACCTGTACATGATATATCTTGATTGTTCTTTTTTCCCCTTTTCCTCTTTCCCTTCAACTCATTTTCCCCTCCTTATTTACAAAGGTTTTGGTTCCATTTTTTCTATTCTCTTTTGCTCCTTTTCCCTTCTTTCCTTTCTACCTCTTCCCCACCTAGGTCCCCTTTCCATTTGAACATTTTCTTCCCTTTTCAAAGTATCTATTATGTATGTTTGTCCTTGTCAGCCTACTCAGGAGGCCCAAGGGAGGTTTTCACAGGTGAGGTCCCAAAATTAAGGAACAAATGTGGGCAAGACATCAGCAACAGCAGCAGGCAGCATGGAGCAGAGCAGAGAGCCAGAGCAAGGGCACAAGAGAGCCCATGTCTTCACTGTATAATTTTTATGCAGGTTCTTAATCTCATGTTTACATTCTTACACAGTGCCTTAACCAGTGCATGCGTGTTGATCTGTGCTAAGTCACTGTTACATAACTACCCCACTGTGTGGCTGCACTAGACAAGCAGGGTCACATCTTCAGGTGTCCTTAGACCCCCTAAGCTTTGACGTAGTCTGAGTGGTAGACTTATTTACACCTTCAGTTTCTCACACCAGAGTAATCATGTAATATTTGAACATGTGTCACCAATGTACCTTTTTTAAGAGTATGGTCTCAAGGTACATCCATTTATCTAAGAAAGTCTCAAGTTTATCCTTTTTATGACAGAGTAGTACTTCACAGTTAAAAAAACAAAAACCAACCTACCACATCTTCTTTATCCATTGATTGATTGATGGGTATATGAACTGTTTCCAAGATTTAACTGTTACAACCTGTGCTGCTATAAACATGGGTGTGTATATTTCGCTGTGGTATGATGATTTTAATTCTTTCAGGGAGATACCAGAAAGGGAATAACCTGGGTCAAATGGAACCTCTAGTTTTAGTGTTTTGAGGAATCTCTACACTGATTTCCACATTGGTTTCACCAGTCTGCACTCCCACCAACAGTGGAGAAGGGTTCCTTTTCCCCTGCAACCCTGCCAACATTTGTTATTGGTTCATTTCTTCATAATAACCATTGTTTCTAGGGTAAGGTGGTATCTCAGCATTGTTTTAATTTGCATCGCTCAAATGACAATTGATGTTGAACATTTTTTCATACATTTATTTGCCATTTCTACTTCTTCATCTGAGAGTATCTATTCATTTCAGATACCCATTTTTGGATTGAGTCTTTAAATTTGGGGGTTTTAATTTTTTTGAGTCCTTTGTATATTCTAGATATTAGTTCTTTGAGTAACACATGGCACAGCTGGAACAGCAGACATCTCCCTCTCATATTTCTGCATGATATAAAAGTTAATTTTTTATCAAATAGCCATACATTCCCTCTTAACTTGCCTGATACCTTATATTTCTTACCAGAAATTTCCTTAAAGAAGCCAGCATTGTTTTTTGTCCATTTAAAAATGCATTTAGATAAAACAATGGGCAAAACTAGTGTGTTACTAGAGGAGAAAAGTACATTTCCTGGTATCTTTTCTTGTTATAGAAACAATTCTCAGAATTCACAGCTGGTTGAATGAGTAGTGAAATCAAGCATCTCTGATATCTGTCTAGTGTTCTGTAATGGAAAGAATTCCTGGACATGAATCTGTAAGGGATGGGGTAGTTTCTCTTTCTGGTAGTGACCTTGAGTGAGTTTCTAACCTCTGCCCCTCCATCTCTGGCTTTGTGGAATTTTCATAGTGCCCACATAGCATGCGTTTATGTGAAGGTAAAATCGGGGGTGTATCATGGAATGGAGGTGGCTTATGTGAAGCTCAAAATTTCTTTATTCTTGTCTGCTTGTGTTCTGAGAACTTTACACCTGGATTATAAATGCAAAAACAACAGCTAATCTTCACTGTCCTTACACACTTTGGAGGGCATATTTTTCTGCAGACTCTAATCATTGCTGATTTACTGCCTCTGCCTCATTTAACACAAATGTTCCTTTGAGTCCTAATATGGGTTGTGGTCTGTATGGAGTTTCCATACCTGTAAAATGACTGATGTACAAGGTGAGCTTTCCCTTTTTTCTCTCCAGAGTGTTATGATGCTATTTAATTGTGAAAAGGTATCTGTGGCCCTGTGGGTTTAGGGTTTTTTAAATCTTAAATCTTTGGAAAGACAATAGGAGGATGTAGTGGATTAACTAATGGACAATTTATAACATCCAGCTGAACTGAATCATCATGATTCTGGGTGTAGATGGCCCGCCTGAGGATTGTTGCCAACAGCATAAAAGGAGAAATAGAGGGAAAGATAGTGTATTGCTGATTCACCTGGAGAAGTTTGTGCTGGTTCTCCTGATACGAACTCAGCTGTTGCCATCATCAGAGGAGCTTGGATCTTCGCTGCAACTGAGGATGGCTGTGGTTCTTTTCAGGGAAGCTCTGATCCTTTCCTTGAGCATTGCTTCCTGGCTCCAGTACAGATTCCTCAGCCTGCTGGCACAGATCCTTCATCCTGTTGATGCAGACTTTCTAGCTTCCACCACTGACCTTTGGGCCTTCCCAGCACAGATGCTTGATACAGACTTATATGAGACATTGAGCAAGGTCTTTCAGCTGGACTCGTGCTTAACATTACTGTGGGATCCAGGCCCTCAGCTTGATTCTTTGGGTCTCTAATGCATGAAAAGATCTCTTGAACTCTTATGCACTTGACTCTTTGTGTGAATTTTATAAAATAATCCTATAAATTATGCATCCTGTATTAAATATATTCCCTTGTAAACTCTGACCATAGAGGAAGAATCCTAACTTTGCTTTTAGATCCCTGTAATAAAATCCTACACTTCCATTAATAGTATATGAAAACAAAACTCTACCTGTGTGATTGGAAAGGAATTTCACATAATCTCACATTTACAAGGGGATAACTCCATGAAGCTGATGGCTTATATTATTTTACTTTGTATAGTGAAAAAAACTGAAGCCCAGAAAGGCAGTCTGCTAATTTATTTATCAAAATAATCATTTATCAAATGTTCACTGCAAGCATGAAATGTAAAGCCTGAAAAAATAGAAAAGCTACGTCATCTTTCCTGGCTGGGGGATGAGATGGATAAGTCAATAAATACTATCCATACATGGCACTGAATGCTGAGATCAAAGGAAAGGGTAAGTGTAAGAGTTAGGGGGCACTGAGTGAGACGTCTCAGTTATGGTTTCAAGCCCTTATGGCACAGCAGAAGCTAGAGGGAGATATTCAGCCACTTTGCACATCTCTCTGGTGTTATATGTAGAATAGTAAGGAGCTTAATTTGAGAAATATATTACAGTGGTTCCAGGTAAGAAGTTCTAGCAACCTTAATGATCTAAGATAGGAATGTGGCGAAGAGATGGCTCCGAGAGATACTAGGAGATAGTGACATTAGCAGGCTTTGACTATAGTAAACTTGTGTTCTAAGATGCTTTTTAAAGTCCAGAGCATCAAGCTATAATGAATAAATAGAGCCATTTAAGAGCTCCCAAACAGCTCCTTTGCTGACACACCTGATCAGTATCTGACTTTTGACTGTTTTTCCTCTGTTATAAGTGCATGTGCTTTAGTTCACCTGTGGTCACTGGTACCATTTGTCCTATCCATAGAAAAAGAGGCTACATTTTCTAATTGAATCAAATAGAGCATGAGAGTTCAGGGAAGATAGGCAATTCCTTGTGCCATGAAAAGTCAAGAGCCCTTTGCAAGCCAACTCCATCATGTCCAACAAATTAACCTCATGTGTCTACAGAGAGTTTCTCTTACAACTGTCACAAAAGCCAAGAGCCTCTCATCCTTATGAAATGTTAAAAAAAATACCCAGTGCTTGCCAGTCTAATAGTTTGGGCTGGCTATTGGGCATCAAAACCTTTTTCTATTAGGAAGAAACATTCCCAACCAGGCTGAGAAAGCTCATATCAAGTTCCTGCTTGATTCATGTCAAAACCACCATGAAAATTGGGACATTTTCTTTGCACCACAGTGAGTTAGTCATGGAAATTCTGCCTTAATCATAGCTACCAAGGCATAGTCATGGGGAGCATGCTCTGAGCCACTAAAAATTATATGATAATATTGAAGAGTTTGTCCTCTTCACTGTCAGGAAGCAGAAGTATGTTGCAGTTCGCTGTCTGTGGAAGCATCCCAGGTGACCTGAGGGTCCCTTTTCAGCAAATGACCTCATCCTTGGCACATCTTTTTCTTTATGGCCCTTTGATTTTGTTGTTGCTTCAAAAAAAGGATTCTTTACAAGCTAAAACCATAGAACATTAAAACTGACTGAAATGTGCATTAAAAGGCAAAGAGTGGCTCTCCCTGAGGGACAGTGAACTTCTTCTTCCTCTTGAATGACAGAAATGAGGCAGTCTTCTCAATTATGAAAATGCTTGCTAAGTGTGGCCAGGCTCCAGTGTGCACAGGTCTTTTTAGTGCACACTGGAACCAATAAAGAGAAATGGGCCATCCAGGCTTTCTGCAGCTATGTCATGGAATGCTGCCTTCTGCCCTGCACCTGCTGCTTCATGTCCTGCTAGGAATCACCTCTCTAAGCAACAATCCTGAAGCAAGAATGCTTACTTAAGACAGTTTCTTCTTTCATTTGTTTGTTCCTTTGCTGATGGCATATCATACATGGTTTTCCTGGGAATGTGCTAAACTTTGAGAACACAAAAGTAAGTTCCTGTCCTCCTGGGGCTCACAGCCTAAGTGCAGGTGACAGGCACCATACCTCTGAGTCATTCTAAAGCACAGTTCATTACAGGCTGCCGCCTGAAATGTTGTCAAAACTTAAGCTCTCAGGTGGACTTAATTACTTCAGTGGCTGAGGAGAGTGGGTGGAGAGTGAAGATGGTATCCTCCCTAGAGTTGCAGCCAATGTTTCCTAGTGTGAACTTGGCCATCCCTGTGTACCAGTGGACATGCCAAGTCTATTCCAAGTTGGGCCTGAGGTTGTTCCATCTGCTCCCCTTGCTCTGGCACCCTTCTCCCACTCTGTTATGCATATTCTGGGTCACTTCTCCATCTGCCTCATCTCTCCAGCTGCAGTGCATGTGACCTGCTGCCAGTTATCCAAGCCTTTGACCACCACTTTCATCATGCACTGCAGCATCTCTTCTGCCCCTCAGATCAGGCCAGCACTCCTCACTGTGCATTGGAGCATGGTGGGATAGATTTATTCCTTACAAACTTGCCCCAGAAGGCTCTCCTCTCATTGGGAATACACCAGCATTTACCTAGTTGCCTCTCCACTCCTCTTCTTCATCAGATCCTTCCTCACTCCTTTCTCCCTGCAGCCTGCCCCCTGCAGCCTCTGCTAGAGCAATGGTGCTTATACTTTGCTGTGTTCATATCACCCAAAGAGGCTGAACCCTTATCCATGCCCAGACTATACCCCACTCCAATAGAGTCAGTCCCCAGGGTGGGATCCAAAGATGAAGTGTTTGGGTATTTGTTTGTTTTTTTGTGTGTGTGTGCAGGTGAATCTTCTGTGCAGTCAAGGTGGAGAAGTACAGTTAATTAGCCTTTAGTTCTTTAATCACTTCACCCTGCTAAGATATTGCCTCCAGGGCTTGTTTTAGTTTCCTGGATAAGGTGTTGATACAAGTACTGTCCAGCTCAGCTCTGGGAGCTCCCGGCCAGGACACTTGGCAATGGCCTGTTTGTTGGAATTTTTAACAGCCTTCTATTTCACCTCCTTCCCTAGCTGTCTGCTCAGCATCTGCTTCTCAGTTTTGTGCTCTCTCTCCATTCCCCTATATTTTCTCTGTTCTTCATTGTGCTCTCCTCAACTACCTCCAACATCCACCAGCAAACCACCCTGTCCTGGGGCTTATTCCCTTTTACCAGAGCTATTGGGAATCTGCATGGATAGCCTCTAAACTTGTTATATGTAGAGTGACTGGAAGCATACTTGTGCAGCTCCTTTCTACAGTAGCAAGGGATAGGAGGGATGTTAGAATTCTATCACTGTCTTACTTACTTTCCTCTCATTGCTGAGACAAAATACCCAGCACCCAAAGTTAAAAGGGGAAAGGTTTATTCAGCTCAAAGTTTGTAGAGGTTTCAGTCCATAAACGGCTGGCTCTACGGCAGGGGAGCAAATGGCAGAGGGCCAATGGTTTATGATGGCAGAAGACAGCAAAAGCAACAAGAGAGAGAGATAAGCCTCTTTTCTGTCCCTTATATATTGTATCCAGTCTATTGAGATTAGGGTAGTGCCAATCCAATCAGTGGACTGAGCCAGCCATCATCCACCCTTAATCTCAGCACTTTTAATCCAGGCATTGCATTACAAATCAATCATACACTCTAGATTCAGCCACCCTGTGACCACATGAGGTTTTGGAGAGACATCTAGACACAAACTATAGCAATCACTATGACAAAATACCTGACATAAATTAGTTAAGAAAGAAAGGTTTATTTTAGCTCATAGTTTCAGACATTTCTGTTTGTGGTGACTGGCTGCTTTGCTGTGGGCCTGTGGTGAGGTAAAACATCACAGTAGAGTGTGTGTAGTAGAGAAAAGTTACTCAACTCATAGCAGAGGGAGAGTGGGGTAGAGACCCTGACTTACCCCCAGAAGGGGCTGGAGACAAAATATACCTTACAATGGCATACTCCCAGTAACCTATCTCCTCCAAATAGGCCCCATCTCCTGATAGCCCATTCAGCTGTGAACTCATTAATTGATGAGGTTAGCACCTTCATAATGCAGTCACATCTCTAGACCCCACCTGGGAACACATGAGGCTTTGGTGACATTTTACACCTAAACCATAACAAAGTAGGAATATTTTGAAGACCAATGATCCAATAGGGGATTGAAGAAATACATGATAAATCACAGTGCCATAGAAGATTATACAGCAATCAAAATATTTATGAAGAAAATTTAGAGACCTGGCATACAAGGTTCAGTGAAGCAAGCAACATGCAATACTGTATATAATATGTTGTAGGGAACCAGTCAGATTGCTTCAGAGTTCAGTGGCGTCTAACAGCATCTAAGGATGTGACCCTGCTTGTCTAGTGCAAGCACACAGTGGGATATAGTTATGTAACCATGGCAGCACAGGTAAACAGGCATGCACTGCTTACAGCACTATGTAAGAATGTAAACATGAGATAACAACCTGTATAAGAGTTATACAATAAAGATGAAGGCAGCCCTTGCTTTCCCACTCTTGTGTTCTGCTCTGCTCCATGTTGCCTGTTGTTGCTGATGTCTTGCACATGTGCATTCTTTAACCTAGGGACTTCACCATTGAAAATCTCCCTTGGGCCCCCTGAGCAGACTGGCGTATGTGCTAAAGTGTCTGCTTATTTTTTAAATGCCTAGAGGAAAATTTACTGACATACTAATAGTGATTGTTCTAATGTGATAAGATTATAGTTGACTTTCTTTTGTTACAGTTTTGTTTTAACAATTATGCATTGATGATGTGTTACTTTTGGAACTGAAGAAAAAAATGATTTAAGAAGATTAACCAAGGGGATATTAATGGCTTTTTACATCATTCCTGGTGTGTAATGTAGAATTTACATTTCAGGTCAGGTGGAGTTGGTAGAGGTGAGGCTAGGGTAGACTCTGCAGGGAAACCTTTCAGGGAAATAAGATTCTTTAAAGGGAAGGCTTCCAAGAGGGCAAGCCCAGGCAGCTGGCTTTCCCAGTATACATCCCAGCAGTGTGGATCTTTGCCCTTCCCTGGCCCAGGATCTTCCTGGAACCCTGCTGAGCCACCTGGAGGACAGGGCCTACTGATCAGTGTTTGGTCCTTCAGCATGTGTGTGTGTGTGTGTGTGTGTGTGTGTGTGTGTGTGTGAGAGAGAGAGAGAGAGAGAGAGAGAGAGAAAGAGAGAGGGAGAGAGAGAGAAGGAGAGAAAATGAAGAAAGAAAGAACAGAGGCCTTTATTGTGGCACAAGAGAGCTGCCAAAGAGACACAAGCAGCCTCTGAAGGGAACAAAGAAAACCACGGGCTTTTGTTTGGAAATGACAGGGGCAGAATGACATTGACAATTGATTGGGGGAGCATTGGCAGTCACGTGGAAAAGCGGGAGTTTCAATTTTTGGCTTGGGGAAGAACTCAGAAGTCAGTGCTGAAGGAAGGTGCTGTCCAGCCCTATGTTGACTCACACATGGGAAAAACACATCAATCAGTTTCCACTGGGCTTCAGAGTGGCATTGATGTTTTTTTCTGTGCCCTCTTTGCAGATAGTGAACCTTTGATTATACTTGTCTTGCCCTGATAGAAGTTAATAACATAATTATTCATTCATTAGGTACCAGAATGATGTCACTTGATATAATCCTAGGTATACTTTAATGGCTTCTCTTGACCAGTGAATTTTGGTTGGTATTGCATAGTCCACTAAAGGTGATAGTTTGCGGGTAACACCTGCCTATACTTTAATAAAATAAAGCTGTCACACAACCAGGATGCGTGTTGTATAACCATCAACAAAATGTTTTCCCCAAAATGGGAAGACACGTAATCTCAACTTTTCGGTTCTGATCCAGCATATTTGAAGTTATAACAGGATGTATAAATGTAGAATATCTGGTTCAAATTGACTAAAATAATAGGGATTTGTTAATTTCACATGACAAAAAGTCTGGACATTCACTCATTCTAGGGTTGATGGGAAGCTCATTGGGATTGACAGTCACTTAAGGTACAGTATCTCCATTTTTCTTCTCTATTACCCTCAAGATCTCTAAAACCATGCCTTTCCTCCCTTCCTTCATGGTCCTGAGATGGCTACCATAGCACAAGGCACGCTATGTTTACATAATGGATTCCCAAGCAGGAAGGAAGAATGCCAGTAACAAAAGGTCATCTTCTTCCCCCATAACCGGCTCTTAGTAGACTTTTGTTTATTTCTCAGTGATCTAAATTGGGCTATGTAGCTGCCTCTCAACCAGTCACATACAGGGACTACATGCATTGTCCTGAAATAAAACTGGAGAATGGGGAATGGTTTGGGGAAATAGCTCCTGCTGTGGCATTTAAAATATTGTTTACTTGTTAGGAAGAAATGGTGTTGTCCTAGTCATAAGCAGTAATGGTACTCAGGATTGGCCTTTCTGCCAAGCATTTCTTTGAGCAACCCCACACATCTATACTTGATTCATAAATCCACAGAACTTCGCAGAACCAGGTAGCCCCTTGGCCTGATAATTCATTGAAGAGGGTGATAAAATAAAGACAGAGGCTTTCCTCCTCCAGACATATATCAGACATGTGAATGATTTCCATTCCTCTGTACATGAGTGTAAGCTGTCTGAGGGCAGGACCCATGTCTGTGTCTGCTGTGTTCACTGGTACAGCTTCATTACCTAGAATTCTGTGTGTTGCAGAATAGTGTTTCAATAACAGTTCAATAACAGAGCAAATGAATGAATGAATGAATGAATGAACAAGTTGATGACCAAAGGAGTTAATGTCTCCATTGAATGAGACTCTGGAAGCACAGTAGAGCTCGGCTCTATGAGTTATCTGGAGAAATAGAAGCTTGTCCCCTTCTCAGGGGTGTTTACAATCTGACATTATGGTGACAGACAGCAAATGAGCACACTGTTGCACAGAAGCAGAGGAGGACCCTCCCCTCTCTTCTTGTCTTTTGGAACCAGTAGCCAGCATTCTCTTGCCCATGGCTGTTGCATCTTGTGATGACTGCCTTTTGCGTCAAGACAGCAAGAATGTTTTATCTACAAAAATAAACTTGGATTCGTAGAAGAAAGAGGATTCCTTCTTTAATCCTTTTTCTATACTTTAAAAAATATTTATGGATATAGCTGTAGAAAGGAAAAGAAAAAAAATCATATTTCTCTCTCCTGCTTGCTAGCTTGTTAAACAGAGAAGGAAATGATTATATCATTCAGTTTGGGCCACCTTTACTGAATGACCAAAAGATGTAAATGGCCTTTATGGAAGATTAAAGTGTGATTTAGATGAAGAGAGTAATTATTAAGAAAATGAGGTATTTGTGGCATAAGAACCTTTTCTCCTATTTTTGCTCTTAAAATTGGTTTTTGTTTTTATTTTAGATCTAGAAGGTTTTGACTCCGTGGTATCATCTACTGAGAAACTCAGTCACCCAACCACAAGCAGGCCAAAAGCCACAGGGAGGCGGCCTCCATCCCAGTCACTTACTTCTGTGAGTGTCTCCTCACCAAGTCTCCTTATTTCTCTACAGCTGAAAAGAGGAAAGATTGAGATTCTAGCCAAGAACCCTTCTGCAAGTGACTGATTGGAGACACTCCAAGAGAGAGAAACTGAGAGATACACTGCCAACTAATTGTGATTTGAGAATCCTCTTAAATAAGCAATATTTCTTTATCTTTGATTTTTGTGTTTCTGCCAGCAAGATGGCACTCCTTCCTCCTATTTTTTCTTTCCTTTTAGACTGACTCTTGTTTGAACCTGAAATGAAATTGGTAAGGAAAAAAAATGTCATGGAAAAGGAGAGTGAGGCTAGTTTGGTGGATAAATACGACAAAGCTTTACTAAATAATGATCTCCCCAAAAGGCTCCAGGCAGGGGCCTTTATCTCTCTCTCTATGCCCCAGCATCTGCTTCCCTCCATATAACTTCCCTCAGACCTTCAGGATGGTATTTTTAAACTTTCGATTGGCTGGTCATGTAGAGAAGACTAATCAAAATGTTTGTGATAACCTGTAAAATTTTTTGTTTGAATCATTTTTACTAACTTGTTATTGCAAACCCATTACACCTTTGTTGTACCAGATTTGAATATTGCAATGCATAAAGAAGTAAGTCACCTGTAATTGTACTCTCACAGCAAAAATGTTGACTCCTTACTGTACATCTTTAGCTTTTTAAAAATTTCTATTTGTATATAAACAATATTTTCTTCACAAGTGGGATCACATAATAGTACATATTGTTTTGCAATTTACTTTTCTTCCTTATACTGCAAACCTTTCTCTCCCGTCTTTACCCATTCTTCCAGAACACTGCATGTATAATGCCTGCCTACTGTTCTACTGTGTGAGAACTTACCAGTGAATAGTTTATCTAGCCCGTGTACTATTATTTAATATTTATGTTGTTTCCAGTTCTTCACTGTAAGCAATGCTCAAGTGAATGTCACAGTAGAAAAATAATGATGTTGCTCCAAAATTATTCACTTAGGTAAAGCTTTCTGAAAATGGTGAAAGGAAAATGCATGCTTGCTTCTGTCATAGATTGGATATGCCCCCACCACAAAGGTTAAATTTCGCTTCCACAAGAAGTGTTTGTGTGTTCATTCATTTGTTCTATCTATCTATCTATCTATCTATCTATCTATCTATCTATCTATCTATCTATCTGGCATGTTGCCTTGCTGGCTGCTCTAAGGCCTTACAAGCTCCATCCTGAGATATCAGGGAATTAAACTTTTGCAGGTTTCCCAGGACACTTTCTCTTTTCACCTCATCAGTAATCCCACCTAAGTTGTCACTGCTCAAAAGAAAAAGATTGCCACTTCCTTTGAGCCTCTTCTCTCATATCCTCTGAGTCTACAAGTATGGTTTGAATCATTCTGTTTTTCCTCTTTATATGAAACAGACCTCTTTGTGATGACACCTTGGAGAGAAAGACTTCAAAAGGCGGCTTCCTTTTTCACTCTTCTGTAGAGTTCTGTGACAACGCTGCCTTTTTTCTGCTTGTCCTCTCTGTGTGCACCCCACCCCAACATGTACATACAACACAACCTATTTCATTGATTCTTAGCATCTCTACATTTTGGTTTCTCAGTTGTACTTCTTACATCTTCTTTGTACATTCCTCATCATTTTTGTTTTCCTTCCAAATTCTTCCCAACTTTTCAAGGCTTACAGAGCCTTGTGGCTTCCAAAATTAAATGCAGACGTTCAAATTATCATTACCTCTTGGTATATGCATCCCATGTCTGGAATTTTATGTATATTTTGGGGATCAAGTGAAACCATCTCATCTTCACCCTGATTTCAGGCTATATGGTTATTCATTCAGTCACTCAACAAATATTTATAAACCTTTATCCCCTGTGAACTGGATACTTACTTGTACTGTACCAGGTACCAAGGATACAGCTGGGAATGAGTAGTAGTACATAGTCACTACCTGCAGGAAGTTTATGGCACAGTGACTTAAAGTTTGGCATTTTATAGGGAGTTATTTTTTTGCAGGCTTACAACAATGGGATACACTTGTGCTTAATGGAGTATAATAACCCTTCTCTTATCCCTTATTTCCATCTATCCTCATTTGGATATGTACACTGAATTCCTGTTTACTCATCTTGCAGTTAGTACCTGAGGTTTTTAAACAGCAAAATAGAATTAATGGATGAGGACATAATTCCTAAAAGGACACTGGGGAGAATGATTGAGGAAATAAACAAATCCTGATTCTCCTTCTTGGGGCCATTCTCCCTAATTGAAGCTATTTATGTTTATAGATTACAAAGAGAAATCTTTGCCTGACAGCTCAAGCAAACATAGGTTGTGAGGAGGAATCAGGCTTTTTGAATAAAATCACAAAATGAAAGGACCCCTCATTAAATGGCAGTTAAGCTTAGATTAATAAAAAGAGTTTTTTGGGGGGTGTTATTTTAGATGATTTGAATTTTCAGGTCAAATGAAGATTAACAAATAAGACGTCTTATAAAGCAAAACTTGTGTTTAAAATTCCCTATAATAGATTAGATTTCTGCCTTAGTAAGTAAATAGAACAAAATAAACAATATTTGTGGGTATAATTTTTCCATAATGACATCAAATGGTGGTTCTAAAAAGGACTAAGAGGGAAGAGGCTGAATGTGAGCTCAACTGAAGATATCTCTGGAAGATTCCTTGTTAAAAAGGATTCCTTGTTATAGGAACTCTTATTTTCATTTGCTTTGTTATAAAATAAAGATATTTTAGTTCAGGATTCATTTCTGATCAAGTCAGTTCTGGTGAATTGGCCCCCACTCATTCAGCTTTTTTATCATCACAGTGAGGAAGAAAGGACAGGGATGTCATCCCATATTTTACCTAAAAGTGCTTTCATACTGTAAATATACTTAGCAAATACAGACTCCAAAGAGGATGTTGGCTGACAGCAGTAACAAGGGCAAAGATTTGGCAGCAGCTACCAAAGAAAAGATGAACTTGTTGCACTAGCAGGCAGGGCTGCACTCTCAGATTCAGGAAAGCCTCCCCTCTGGACCATGGACCTGGTGGTCCCTTGGCTCTAGAAATGATCTCCAGACACGTCCTTTAGAGCACTTCACTGTGCAGCAGATTTTGTGATCCTGGAAAGAGGGGAATAAAGGAGCAGAGGACAGGCAGCTTCCTGTTGACTATGTGTTCTTCCCACCAGACTGCCAGCCCTGTAAGGATGGTGACCATGTGTGGCATGTTACCATTAGGTCTGCAGTGCCAACCTCATTGTGGGACATACCACGGAGAAGGAGAGAAAGGAGGGGGAGGGAGCAAGAAAGGATGGACAACGGGTTCTTGCACGGATGCAGTGGTTGATGTGCACTAGAGAAAAGTCCCTGGTTTAGGAATCCTCACTTCTTGGTCCCAGTCCTGCCATTAACCAGCTATGTGATGATCTCTTGTACACAGATAATAGCATACTTTCTGCCTCAGCAGGTTTTAGTGAGGAGACAGACAAACTAGAAGTGTCAAGTGTTTTGAGAAGCATACAGGATCATATTAACAGAAGCTGTGTCACCTAAGGTATGATTCTGACGAAAGCATTTTCTTTTGACTTTATCCAGTCCTCCCTTTCAAGCCCCGATATCTTTGACTCCCCAAGTCCCGAAGAAGATAAAGAGGAACACATTTCGCTTGCGCACAGAGGACTAGACGTATCCAAGAAGACTTCAAAGACTGTTACCATATCCCAAGTGAGTGACCAGCCAGGGCGAGGTGTCCCTGCCCTTCCATGCATGCCTAACATGGGTTATAAACCAAACAAGGATATACAGACAATGCAGGTGTTTGTCATTATTTAGTGACAGTGATTACTTTAGTCACCAAATCCCAGAGACCTGTTTCAGAGTCTCTAAAACTGCGCAGAATCCCTGAGCCACAAATTCACTTATTTCCCGTGTTTTTCTTCATGCTGTCACATGTACATGCACAAGCACAATTGTCCTCATACCCTACCCCACCCCTACAACCCACACAGCAGAAACAACTTAAAAGGCCTTGAAATGTCTAGAGAGACCACTTCAATATATTAAATGCTTTGCCCTCTTCTCACAGATCTTGTCTTTCATGTTCAAAGCTTGCCAAAAATAATAATTGGGAGATCATAAATATGAACAACTAACATGGTCTTTTCAAGAAAAGCTGATTCTATATTTGTATTCTAGGATAAATTTATAGTCTTAAAAGATACTAATTTCATCACATGTCCAGGGAATATCAAGGAATAGTATAACTAGTGTATTTATTTGTGAGAGAGACAGACAAGGTATTGTTGCTGGGTGCAGTGGCACATACCTCTAGTCCCACCTATTCAGGAGGCCAAAGCAACATCACTTGAGCCTAGGAGTTGGAAGTAGCCTGGGCTACATAGCAAGATCCTGTCTCAAAAAAAGGAGAGGACGTTGGAGGTGTAGCTCAGTGGTAGAGCACTTGCTTAGCATATAGTAGCATGGGCAAGGACTGTGTTCGATCCCCAGTACTGGAAAAAAAAAACATTGTTGGCTACTACTATATGCAACTTTTGAAGAAGTATCGTATATAAGTTTTAGTCTTCCTATGAATATAAACCAAGATTTTAAAATTTCATTTTTCTCCTGTTAAGTAAACTCAGTCAATTTTGATTTTTTTCAGAATATTGGAAACTTCTTTCTGCCTAAAAGCAGAAAACTGTAGTCATTTGAATCAGAAATTAGTACAAGGAAGTCAAAGAGTATGTCATTTTCTTTATAGATTTAGAAATTTGCATATATAGATTTTTCTTAAAAATCTGATACCATAAACAAAATATCCTGTAAAACTGATCAATTTTAATTACCCACAAAACCAAAGCATTCTCCCTTTATAAAGGATTCCATTTACTGAAATTAGATTTAGACTTTTTTTTCTGGTGACCCCAGGTATACTTTAGTTTCACTTTCATCATCCTTGGGGTGTCTCTACAGTGACATCTACTGGTGGCAAGTGGTTTTTCATGTTTCTAATTTAACACTGTTCTGTTCTATTAGCATGTTTTACTTCCCAGGGTTTGTCAGGTTGTGTTCTTCATTGCTTCTAGAAATTCCACTTGAACTAATTTGATCAGAGAATATTGTAACCTACACTCTGTGAGGGCTTAAAAAGTGCTTACTAGCAGAAACGGGCCAGGAGAGCCAGTCATACAGGAAATGCCAAAAGAAGTATTGATCAAAGATCTGTAAGTCAACCAGTGTTATGGGCATTGATGGTCATGAGAGATACTGAAGGATGTAGCATGGCAAATAGAAGAAGGAATGAGCCCAGAAATAGGTAATCAGCAAAGAAAACAACAGGAGAGCTTAAATCTTCAGACTCAGGCAGCCACAGTCATGGTTCTGGGCTGAGGGATCTGGTTGACAGTGAAGGGACTGAATCACAGTTGTGCCAGTGATTAGCTCTGAGACTTGGGGAATTACTCAACCAGTTCTCTAAGCCTCAGTTTCCTGCTTGGTAAAATGCTTGTGCTAGTTGAGCCCCATTTAAATTGTAGAGCTGATGTCTAGCTTGTAATCAGTGCTCCATAAATGTCAGTTCCTCTGCCCTTGTACTATAACTCCTACTAACAACAAAGCCTGGGCTGGTGAAGTGCTTTTGCTGGCAGCAGAGAGTGCTTTTCCTCAATGGTAACTTGGCAGAGAAAAGGCGAGCAGAGAGTGGGAATGATGGCCCATCTGCTTTTGGCTCGCTCTGCCCAGTCTGTGCCTCTAGCAAAGCCTGAATGCAGACTCTACCTCCTTGTTGCCGTGCCAGCCAAACCCTTGGCACCTGCTGTTGGGGTGGCCAGCTGGGCGCCTGTTGCTGGAAGGAGTCCCAGGGCTGCAGTGCCAAGCTTCACCATGGGCCTCAGCTTTTGCCCTGTCACTCATCCTCTCACCTCCCAACGTCTACCCCACTAGTTTGCCTTCTTCCCACCCACCCACCAAGTCACGTTCCTTGACAGTATCTTTTCCCTAGGCTACCAGGTGCTACTCTTCCTCCCATCTAATACAGTCCCATGCTCTGTGCCCTCCTGGCTTCCTTGGGGTACTTCGTCAGGCCTCCCTCACCTCTCTTTACCCCATCTTCAGCTTAGCTGTCCAAAACCAAACACTTGCTTGATTCTGTCTCCTGAGGCTTCTGCATCTTTCCCCATCTTCCTTCCTTGGCCAAGTTCCTGCAAAGTGTTCAGTTTACCAGCCACACTCCTTGCCTCCTATTCAGAAACCAATCTGCCACCACTGAGTTTTATCTCCTTTGCACCACCAAACAGTCTCTCCTGTTTTCCTCTCAGCACTTTTGACTGACTTATTCAACCTTTTTTTTTTGTTTTCTGGAAACTTCCCCAGGGGGCTTCCATAACCCAGCCCCCTCTACTGGTCCTAATTTGCCTTGTTTCTCACTATTCTTTCCCAGTTGTCAGGGGCTCTCTCTCTCTTCTCTCCTTGCCTCTTCCATTTAGGAATTCTCAGGTTTTACCTGAGCCTTTTCTCTTCAGAGCTTCCATTTTCTTTGGCCCAGCTCAATTTCATAGTTGATGGCTGTGCCACTAGACCATCCTCCTAGCCATGCCTCAAGCTCCTAAAATGCAGTATAAAACAGAAATATTTGGGGTCTTCTCTCTGTTTTTCCTCCCATGCAAGGTGTACTGTTAATGCCTGGTTCTTCCCTCCCCACGTATGGCACTTCATCTGTACTTCCTCTTTTACCCTCTATTCCTGTCCAGGACCTCATCTCCCTGGTAATGAGTTGTCTGCTCCATGAGGGCAGGGGCTGCATCAATATCGCCTGCTCCCTACCCCAGCACAAAGAATGTGCTTGGTGCTCTTTGTTAGATGCTCTTGCTTTTGCTGTATCTCTCAAAAGTTGTCTTCTCTATCTGATCTAAGCAGTGATTTAGGTCAGACCCTCACCATTTCTAGCTTTTACTGTGTAAGAGTCTCACAGCAAGTCCTGCTTCCCCTTAGGCCTTTCAGCAGCCAGAATGAGCATTAGTAGAACCTGCAATCATGTTCACCCTTTCCACCTGCCCCTTTTCCTTTTGCAGCTTTATCCTTTCTGCCTAGCTCTCTCCCCGCTTTCTGCCCCCGCTGACCTCCTAGCCTTGCTTCCACTAATGTATTTTGCTTTCTGGTCTCTAGGCGTTTGCCTAAGCAGTGGTGGCAAACCTGTGGCATGCATGCCACAGCAGGCACGCAGAGCCCTCTCTGTCAGCACGTGAGCCAAGTGTGTATGAATTGTTTTTTTCTAACTAAAACCTCAGTGTTCAGGTTTAATTGCAGTGTTGGAACTTTGCAATAAATAAATGGGTTTTGGGTTATAATTTGGGTACTCATCTCTAAAAGGTTTGCCATCACTGGCCTAGGGCCTTTCCCCCTCCTCCAACTTCTTTCTTTAACCATGTCTCCTTTTTTCAGGCTCTCTCCAACATGGGACTGTCAGCTGCTTCTCCCTACTGCCTTCACTCTGGGATGGTTGGCTCTTTGATGTGTTTCTGGGGTGCTCTGTGCTTCCTCCCTCTTGTGCAGTCTTCCCCCTCATCTGCAGTGTGTTGGTTTGTCTGTTCACCTGTACTCTGCATTCTGCTGTGTTCCAAGCTCTCTGAGGGCTTGCTTTAGAATCTGTTGTGCTTGGCAAGCAGTTAGACATCTCTCTGTGTGCATGAAACCAGTCCAGAACTGTTTGTCTAGAAAGATCGAATTCAAAATATGTACAGACAATGCTTGCTTGAGTGAAGGGAATGCCTACACCAAGTCAGCCCTTGGTGGCTGATGGATGAAGGAAAAAGTGAGTGGAGTGTGTGGAGAGAGGTGGGGGCAGAGGTATTGAAGGAGGGTCTGACTCACCAGAACAGTGAAGCACTGCACACAAATCCCTGACTGTGAAGCCTCTCTACCTTCCCTTGTCACAGGTGTCTGACAACAAGGCATCCCTGCCGCCCAAGCCAGGGACCATGGCAGCCGGCAGTGGTGGGCCAGCCTCTCTGTCCTCAGTGGTGTCCTCCCCCCTATCATCCTCTTTGGGAACAGCTGGACATAGAGCCAACTCCCCATCTCTATTTGGCACGGAAGGAAAACCAAAGATGGAGCCTGCGGCCAGCAGCCAGGCAGCCGTGGAGGAGCTAAGGACGCAGGTCCGTGAGCTGAGGAGCATCATTGAGACCATGAAAGACCAGCAGAAGTGAGTTCCTGGGAACCTTTTGCAACAACCTCACAGATGGCTCTCCACTGGGCCAGTGCCTTGTTCTGAAACTCTGGGTCTTACCCTGCCCCAGAAGATCGACTAGGCCTCCCCATTGATGGTGGCAGTAGCAATAGGAATGAATATGGACCATAAGGGGCTTAAAGTATACTTAAATTATGCCATATGTTTTTATATGTGCAGTACTGAGAAAATCACCTGATAAGGGGGAAAGGTTTATTTTTGATCTTGGAGTCAAAGGTTTCAGTTGATGGTTTGGCTCAGTGTTGGGCCTGTAGTAAGGCCAAATAACCTAGTAGGGAGCATGTATAGAGGAAACTGCTCACCTCACAGTAGCTGGGAAGAGAAACAGAAAGGAGTCAGGGTCCCAATATCCCCTTCAAGGATGCACTGCCAATGACTTAACTTCCTTCCAGTGGGCCCAATCTCCTAGAAGTTCTGTCACCTCCCAATAGTACCACAGGCTGGTGACCAAGCCTTTAACACATGAGCCTTTGGGAAACATTCAAGATCCAAAGTACAGTATACCAGTATGTATACCACTTCTTAAATAACTCCATCAGCCAGCTTTTCCTCTAGCGTTAGAAAAATTGCAACTTCCTCTTTTAGCTCCCAGATGAAATAATTGGCCTGCATTGAGGAGCTGTAACATGTGAAGAAGATGTGGGGAATTTTAATGGAGACTTTACAATCAGCAAGATGTTCTCACTATGAGATTTAGGAGTCTTTTTCCATTCAGGCCTACACACATACCCTTGTTGCATCTCTCATCCTCAGGAAGAGCTTGGGTGAGGAAAAATACCTATGAACAAAAATAAATATCATATATCAATATCACCTGGTGTCTTAATCACTGTCCTGTCTTTGGACACAATACCCAACACACACAGCTTAAAGGAAAAGAGGTTTATTTTGGTTCACAGTTCTTCAAGGAATCAGTATACAGTTGGCTGGATCCAAGTCAGGAAGGGAATGGTAGAAGGGTCTGGTGGAGGAATGTTGCTCATGTTATGGTAACCAGGAAACAGAGTGAAGGGAATAGCTGGGGAGGGAGATACACTCTTCTAGGTCAAGCGGACCCCACCTCTGACATCACATTCAGCTCTGAACAATTCAATGGATCAAACCACTGACAAGTATAGTGACCCCATGATCCAATCACCTTCCAAAAGCCCCACCTCTGACATGAGCCTTTGGGAGAGGGCCATTCTAGATCAGTGATGGGGAAGCTTTCAGAGCTTTCAGTGGTAGCAAACACCCCACTGCAGCACACGTGCCATAGGTTCACTACCACTGTTACAGATTTAAACCATTGCACCTGGAATGCCATTTGCAATGACAAATCTGAGAGATAGGTTAGCTGTAGTTAGCACTTATCTGAGAAAACTGAGGCTCAGAGAATTTAGAGATCAGTTAGCTCTTTCTTGAAGGAATCAGAGAAGGCATCTCAAGGTATTTCCTAAGTAGAATTTTGAAAGATGGTCTAGGATTGCCAAGAGCAGAGCTCTCCAGTAGAGGGAACAGCATTCAGATTCATAGGCACATGGAGTAACCTGGTTGGTCAGCACATACCCTAGAATCTGGCCACCTTGGATCAGGAGGTTCAAGAGATCCAGCTAGAGATGTATGGGAATGCCCTCAGTCTGGGGCTGGCAGAAGCCCTGCCACTTGTCTCCCCATATAGGCAATAGTCTTTTTATTACAAAGACAGAGTATCTATAGATTGGTAAAAATGTCTGCAATGAAAATTATTCTGTAATTATATTTGAAAACCAGTGATTCTGTTAGGAAGGAATAGTTAGAGGGAAAATGACAGATTATGAGCCTTCATACCTGGAGTCCAGTCATTGGGCAAAGTAAACTACCATTCTGGGCCTTAGTTTCTCTATCTTTTCCTTTTGGGAGAAGTTTGGAGTAAGGCATCTCAAAGGTCATTTCCTGACCTACCATTTGATGGCTGCATATTTTGGTGACCTCAAATTAATAACAATCTTTTCTGTATGAAACTAATCTTAAGAAATAGTAATGCAAATGTGTTTGGCCTACGTTTTCTTTGTAAACAGGTCACATGGATTTTGTATTCATAAGAAGAAATTTCTTTTCTCTTATTGGGGAAATCTGGATTTTTTGTTTCATTCTATTGCTATTTGCTTTTCAGACGAGAGATTAAGCAGTTACTGTCAGAATTGGATGAAGAGAAGAAAATCCGACTTCGGTTGCAGGTGAGTCCCTCAGGGTCCTGCTGCTCACGAGATCTGGAATCATCTGAAGGCAGAGGAAGACACTTTTAAAAATAAAAGACTATGATTTCTCTGCATATTTATATATGCTTTTTGTGACAATTCTCTTAGAATCATAAAGACTTATTACCCATACTTTCCCAAGCTCCAAAAGGTCTTGCTGAAAGTGTAGATTAGTAAATGTTCCCCCAGTTGGGCTTTTCATTTGGCATTTATGTTTCACATCTCTGCAAAAAGCTCCCTCTCCAGTTTTCAGGAGGCCTCATTGTAGTAACCACCAGATGACGTGGCACTGGGGAGGGCCCATTGTCAGCTGGCTTCTCCCATGTTGTCATTGGGATTCTAGGGACCACAAATGTCCACACTTGGTATTTTTATCCCTTTACTTATTTCTCATGGCTGTGTCAGTCCTGGGACATCTGAGCTCAGACCCCCCCACCCCCATGTCCAGCTTCTAATTCACCTCTGCCATGAGCAAATGATGGAGAGTGTATGGGTGTTCCAGATGACCAAGGTCACCTTTTAGCTTACATCCATTTGGTTCCATTGGTGTTGATTGGGACAGATGCTGCTTAAAGAAAGACTAGGTTACTGTTTGCTATCACTTTGGGGGTACTGACACACATACCCGTTGTTAGCCACAACAGTTTCTAACACTGTTAGATAGTCCAATGTGTCAGGATCACCTGCTCTACTCTCTCTCTGGCTAGGAAACTAGAATCATTGCTACTTCTGACAAACTTTGGATCCTAGTAGGCTGAGAATTATGATTTCCACCCCATCCTCATGAATCATAACTATGTGCCTATCATTTAGGTATATATCATTTCTGGCACTCATTGTTTTTGAATCTTCATTCAGTTGTCATTTCACCTCTACAATTGTCACGTTGATAATTTTCTTTCTGCCGACTAGGATGATTATCTTTCAGCTTCTATAAAACTAGCCAATTCATTGTGATTTTGTTTGATTCTTTGTCCCCTTTATAGATGGAAGTGAATGACATAAAGAAAGCTCTTCAATCAAAGTGAATACTTGATAACTGAGATGTCACATTATTCATCCTGAGTCCAAGACTCAAAATTTTCTGCCCCAGCCAAAATAATCTTGTGCCAAAAGATTAAAGGTTTGCCTCAACATGTCCCTGTTTGAAAGATTAGCACAAAAGTCTTGATAGCACAACACAAATTCCATCCAAGAGGAGAATCTTCCCCATGGTATAGTCCTGGGTCTGGCACTGGTTGTGACTTAGAGCAAATTGTGCTAAATGCTTTTCTACCTTGATATCTCATGCAAAACAAAAACTCAGGCAGTTTAGTCCATAGTGGTACTATTTTGATGATATTTTCCATTAATAAAATGTAATTTCAGATTATTCGTTTACAAGGTTTATAATTTTATGATTTTTTTTAATCGTGTTTTGTCACAGATGCCTCTAGTGTTTGTATTACACCTAGTCAGAAATGAGCATCTTGTTCTTTTGCTTCAGGTGAAAAGCTGCCTTGCTTTGTGTTCCCCTTTAGGATTTTATTACATATGCAATTTTAGTTCTAACCCATCCCTTCTCCTGCCAGCAGACCCTGCCACTCTGAGAGAAATTTTAGCTTATATTTGATGGTATATTTACAAAAAGAGAAAGAGAAAATCTGGTATTTGCAATGATCTGTGCCTTCTTTTTACCACCCTCTTGATTGGAGCCTTTGTGATGCAGCTACCATGATTCAAAGGAAAATAAATAAATAAAAATAAAAATAAAGAAATAAAATTCTGCCACTTATTTAAATCCACTAGAGGCCACTGTGTTCACAGCTTCTCTCACCCTAGCCAAAGGTCTTAAGACAGCTGAGCAGTTGGATGTGCTCTGTGGTGCCAGCTGTGACTTTTCAGTATCTCCTACTTTTGGGTTGTTCACAAAACTAGAAATGTCATCTCTGCTTGATTTTTCATCAGCCAAGTTAAACCCCTGCTTCCTGTCTTTTGCACCTTTTGCGTGAACAGAATATGCATTATTAAAGCAAAAAATAAAAGTAAAATGCAAATGAAACAATGGGGGGGTTGTATTATTTCCTGCACTGGGTTATCTGTGTATGTTATTGTTTAAAAATTGTATTCACATAATGTCATTTGCCTTGCTCACTTGTAACTCCTTGGGTCCAAGAGAATGGGAGGAAGGTCTTGTTGAAGTGTTGCCATTGGATCTTTCTTGCATTTATGGAATTGCTTTTTCCTTCCCAAGGAAACTGATGTTTGCTTGTCTGGTTTATCTTTGTAGCACACAAACAGTTCAGCCTTAGACTATGTAAAACTATTTTTTTTTTATCCTTAGCTAAAAACAAGGATCATATTGCAAGATTGTTCAGGGGGCAGAAGTGGATAGGGTGGTCTCTCAATGGCCCTCGAAGATGTTTGATTTGTTTCTAATCAGCTGCTTTGTCTATTTCTTGAGTTTTATAGTGAAATTACTGAACATTAATAGATTTGCACAACCACAAAGAATGAGAATTGATAATACTAAAGGAATGATGCAAAAATATCACCACATGTTATTCATCATTGAAAGTATAACAAATAGATGTCACTTATTTTCTCTTCCTCCTCACTTTCCCTGCCTTGCTCTTGCCTGCAAACTTATCCTTTCTACTTGAGGCTTTTACCTCCTTCCCAGTATTTATAGAGCCCTAATGCCCTGGTCTTCTGGGTGGAGACAGTTAAGGGAAAGTAGTGTGTAAAGAAAAACCTCACCCTTCATCCCCATTTCTGGATATCTTGCCATTTCAACAGCTTTGGTCTTGGTGTGCTTGGGGCCAGTAACCCCAAGTTTCCAGGGGCAGTACAAAACATTCCTGCATACCTTGAATAGCCCAAGTATTTCTGTGTTATACTTGAAGCGTTCAGAGATTTCCCACCATCTAATGTAAGAATGAGAATTAGATTCTTTGGTGTTTGAATTTCTCATTTACTCATCAAGAAAACCCCCAATGATATAGTTTTATATAATGTGTATACAGAATAGGCTTGTTAATAATTAAATTGATTGGCTGGGGCACCCTCATGGTGCACTGGCAACATGGAATGTAGAAGGCTGATTCTTCCCCTCATAGAGGCCATTGGCTTCCTTTGTATAAAGAGGGAAAAATTATTATAGAAAGAGAAGTTGGCATATCCAGTTTCATTACTGCCCCCTTGGGTTAACCAGCCAGAGGATTCTGCATCATGGAACTGGATGATCCATTGTCCAAAAGGCCACCATCTTACCCTTGACAAAATGGATCCATCAAGAATATTGAAAAGCTTGGAAGTGTCACTTTTGAAAAAAAATTCTTTTGCATTCAGCATGGACTTGACCAGGCATCTATGGAGATTATTTTTTTGCTTCATTTTCTAAAGTTGTATTTAGAAAAGTCTTAAGTATTGTGCTTTGTAAAAGAAAATGATTAAAATGAAATTTTGTGAAAAATATTTTTGTTTGAAGTTGTCATGGTCCAAGAGGAATGATTTCTTGGAATAGAAACTCTTTTTCTCCATTTTACACAATTTGATTACTATTATAGTAAAGTCCTTAGACTCACATGAAATAATCCATTGAAATCTGTGCCTGTGAATTCCATTTTTTAAATTGTTCAATTTTACATTCCTATCTAAGCTGAAAATGCTAGTTAGGCATTCTATTTTTAGTGTAAAATCATTAAATTATCATTATCTGAATAATTGTGTAAAGCCACTTTTATTTGTACACAGCCCACTAGGCAGCACAGTCAAGTGCCTAATTTGTTTTCTCCCATAAAAACATCCTATATCTCTGTGTGTGTGTGTGTGTATAGTCAGTAATGGTGAATTTTATTTCCTTTCATAAGCAACTCCTTCATGGGGAAACTGCAAGGTGTATACTATATTGCTCATAGTGGCCATCATCTGTATAAAAATAACCCCCAGGTCCCACAAAGGCTTTAATAACCTGAGGTCATTAAGCCCCCCCCTTTCATTAGATTAGGTTTTAGTGTTCTAAGTATTTCTGTATAAATTATTGTCAAGTCGTTTCAGCACCAAGAGGGCTTAGTTAAAAGCTTTTCCTTTTAATTTTGTACAAATGAGAAATGGAACAAAGCAATGTGTGTGGTGGTGAACAGAGTTCAGGTTGGCTGATTGTGGCATCAAACAGAGGAAGGCTGGGTGCTCAGGGTCTGACATGGGAATGAAGATCTGTTTTCAGACTGAGCTTGGCAAGGGCCAAGATGGGGAAAACTGTTTCCCACCCTTAAATAAATGTCAGTGGTATAAAGACTGATGGAGAATCAGGTCTCTTAAAAGGATGAACCTCTCCAGTCTTTCCTAGTTCTGTCCCTAAAGTGACTGGGAGCTGGTTCTCAACCCATGGATCTGAGGTGGTGCTTGAAGCCAATGAGAACTCAAAGAAGGTACAGGTCCCTTCTATGGTTTGCTACTCTTCCCCAGTTGAAGTGGCCAAGGTGGTTGCAAACAGCATTGTATGCTTGTCATGTTTATGAACTTGGAATTCACAGTAACATGGGCTATTCCTGTGTTGCTGGAGCAATATGTGATAACATTTCAACCACACAACAAGGTAATCTAGTAGGTTGATCTAGAATATTCTGAGGAAAAAGAGAAATAAAAATGAAAGCTAGATTTCATGGAGCCATTATCTTTAAATGGCAACAAGTTTGGTTAAATTTTGCATATATAACAGTCATTTAAGTTTTTAATGCTTGCTTACCCTATCTACTCCTATAGAATATTCCTAGTTCTCCAGAAAACTGATTAGTTGGTAAGCTTTGAGCTCTTTGATGAGAAGGTGGCTTAGAAATGAAATTTTTTCATTGTAGATTCTATTAATGAAAAATAAGTTTTAAGATTTTTCTGATTAATTTTTAAACTAACCAAAGTTCCAGCTGTGGTGGTTCACTCCTGTGATCCCAGCACTCGGGAGGCTGAGGCAGGAGGATCTTTGCAAGTTGGAGACCAGTGTAGGCTACAAAGTGAGCCCAAGGCCAGCCTGAACTACATAGAGACCCTGTCTCAAAAAGACAATAAATAAATAAATAAACTGTTAAAGCCATAGTGAAGCTAAATGGGGGGAAAAAACGATATCAATAGCAGCATTTCCAGGGTTATAACCTCAAAGAAGAACAGAGGTATCCTAGGAGATGTATAATGGATTCCTTTCAAGCTTCATGATTATTTCTTAGACTCAGTCTGAGAAAGTGAAAAAGTTGAATGTGGCTGAAGCTTTGCCATTGAATGCTGAAGGGAGACAGAATAGGGATTGAACACTTATGTGAAATGCATACCCACCCATCCTGTCTTGGTCCCAGGAAGCAATTGGAGATGTTCTTGATTGTCCTCAGGGCAGTCTCCTTAGGGAAGTGAATCCAGAATGAGGAGAAGGACATAGAGGGGGAGAAGTCTCAAAAGGAATTTTTGGGGGCAGTTTTGGGGAGGGTGTTCTACCTCCTTTGCAGACTTCCTTGGGGTGTCCCACCTGATTCTCATAGGAAGAATAGGGGAAAGGCTTCAAGTCTATAGGCTGAAAATGCCTATGGATACCTACTGCAGCTAGGGAAAGGGAATGGGGCATCTACACTGGGAGGACAGAAAGCCCACAGTGTACTCAACTGAAGCTTAGAATATTTGAGAACCTTCTCCCCTCCAGCACCATTTGTGCCCCTCTGGCACTATCAATTCTCCAGAAGTAATAACAAAGACACAAGAGACAGACTAGGGAACAGCACAGTGGGAAATCCCAAAGCCAACTGGGGAGACAAAAAAAAATCACTAGGGGAATTTGAAGTTTCTGATGTCTACAGGAAAACAAACATCAGTACAGCCCAACTCCCTGGTGAGATTAACATAAAGTCCCACACTTAAGTTCATTTACCTCAGTCTCTGCTGCCCTATATAAAATGCCCAGCTTTCAACAGAAAGTTACAAAACATGCCAAAGGTGAGAAAAAGTAGTTTAAAGAAACAAAGCAATGATCAGGATCAGACTTAGAAATGTCACAAATACTGGAAGTATTAGAAAATTTAAAATAATTATGATCATTATGTTAAAGGTTCTTGTGAAAAAAATAAATGCTAGAAAAAGATAATTTCAGCAGATATAGAGCTGTAATATTCAAATGGATAGAAATAAAAAAATAACAATTGAAAAATAGCTTTGATGAGTGCATCAGTAGACTTGAATATTTATATTGAATAAATAGCAAAACTGATAAAAAGAAGGCAAAGACCAACAAACCAAGAATGAAGTAGAATATAACTATAGATCCTGAAACAAAAGGATACTAAAATATAAACTTTATGATTGTAAATTTAATGTCTTAGAATAAATGGGCCTGCTGGGCATGGTGGCACACACCTGTATCCCAGAACTTGGGAGGCTGAGGCAGGAGGATCACTGCAAATTTGAGGCAAGCCTGGGCTACCTAATACATTCAAGGCAAGCCTGAACTACACAGCAAGACCCTGTCTCAAATAGTTCTCTAACCATTAGAAAAAGTAAACTTGTAGGTAATAGACCCTACAAAGAAATCTCCTGTCCAAATGATCTCACTGGAGATTCTACAAACATCTGAAGAAGTAACACCAATTATACACAATCCCTTCCAGAAAATAAAAGGACAATACTTTGCAAGTCATTTAATGAAGCTAGATCACTAGATAACCAAACAAGGAAAGGGAAATATCAAAATATGAAAACAAAACCAGATCAATATTTCTCATGACCCTACTTGCAAAAACTATTAATAAAATGTCAGCAAATAAAATTCAGCAATATATAAAAAGTATACAATACAAGCAAGTAGAATTTATTCAAAGTATTTAAGGCAGAATCAACATTTGCAAGTCAATCAGTGTGATCTGTACCATCAACAGGCTAAGCAGTAAAAATCATATCATCATGTCAATTGATATATAAAATATTTTTAGAAGTTCAGTACCCACATACAGTAAAAACAAGGAGTAGAAACTTCCTCAACTTGATAAATAGCATCTACAAAAATGGCACGGCTAACATCATCATCAGGGAGAAAGGCCTGAATGCTTACTCTCATGAATTCAGGTTCTAGGCACAGTGCTAAGGTAATAAAAAGAAATAAAAGCTGTACAGATTGGAAAAAGGAAATAAAATGTCCTTGTTTGCAGGTTACATGATTATCTATAGAAAATTCAAATCAAACAAAAATATCCTCAACTAATAAGTGTGCTCAGCAAGGTCACATAGTACATGTGGACCCTAAATTTAAACTCTGTCATTTACAATTATACTAAGAAAAATGAAACATTTGAGTATAATCTTAACATTTACAGGACCATTATGTTGAAAATTAGAAAATTCTAATGAAGGAAATCAAACATGATCTAAATAAATGAAGAGGCATACCATGCTCATAGCTTGAAAGATTAAAAATAACAAAGATGTTAAGTCTCTCCAAATTCCAACATAATAACAGAATATTAAAAGCTGTTAGAGAGAAGAGACAGGTCACCTATAAAGGAAAGCCTATCAGAATCACGGCAGACTTCTCAACACAAACAAGTCAAGAAGAGCATGGAGTGAAGTTTTTCAGATCCTTAAAGAAAACGACTTCCAACCCAGACTGATGTACCCTGCAAAATTGTCCTTCAAAATGGATGGAGAAATAAGATATTTCCATGACAAAGAACAGCTGAAGAACTTCATGATCACCAAACCAAACCTAAAAAGAATACTAAAAGACATTCTAGATACACATAGGAAAAAACCACTAAGCAAGACAGACAATTAAACAGAATGGAAAGCTAAGATACAGCATCAGAAAGATAACATGTCAACAATAAACCAATATATGACAGTTATAACCATTAATGTAAATGGCCTCAATTCACCAATTAAAAAAAACAGACTGGGAGAATGGATCAAGAAACAACATCCAACCATATGCTGTCTACAAGAAACCCATCTAACCCAAAAGGAAACTCATAGACTGAAAGTCAAAGGATGGAAAACAATACTCCATGCAACAGGAACTCAAAAAAAAGTGGGGGTAGCTATTCTGTTTGAAGACATGTGAACTTCAAACCAAGAATGGCCCAAAGAGACAAAGAAGGTCACTACATACTAGTTAGGGGAAAACTGCAAAAGGAAGAGATAACAATCTTAAATATATGTGCACCAAATTCCAGAGCACACAACTACACAAAGCAAGTATTAACAGAAATGAAAAATCAAATAAGCAATAACACAGTTATAACAGGGGACTTTAACACACCATTGACACAAAGGGATAGATCAACTAGACAGAAAATCAGCAAAGAAATAACAGAACTGAATCACACCTGTGAACAAATGGATTTGATAGTTGTATACAGAGTGTTCCATCCAACAACATCAGGATATACATTCTTCTCACCAGTACATGGGACATTCTCTAAAATAGACCATATACTAACCCACAGAACATATTTAAGTAAATGCAAAAAAATTGAAATTATCCCATGCATGTTATCGGATCATAGTGACATGAAACTGGAAATTAATGATAAAAGTAACTGCAAAAACCACACAAGTGCATGGAAATTAAATAATACACTCTTGACCAATCAGTGGGTCACAGAAGAAATTAAAGAAGAAATTAAACAATATCTACAAGCAAATGAAAATACAAATACAACTTACTGGAACCTGTGGGATGCAATGAAAGCAGGCCTCAGAGGAAAATTTATTGCACTGAGTTCCCACATTAGGAAAACAGAACAAACACAAATAAGCAACCTGATATTACACCTGAAACATCTAGAAAAAGAAGAGCAAGCCAAGCCCAAAGCCAAAAGAAGGGGGGAAATTATAAATATCAGAGCAGAAATTAATGCAATAGAGACAAAACAATTCAAAGGATCAATGAATCAAAGAGTTGGTTCTTTGAAAGAATAAATAAAATTGACAAGCTCCTAGCCAACCTAATTTAAAAATGGAAAGAAAAGACTCAAATTCATGCAATACAGAACGAAAAAGGAGAAATCACTACCGACCCTGTGGAAATACAGAAGATCATCAACAACTATTTCGAAAACCTCTCAGGTTTGATAACACAGAAGAAATGGACAGATTCCTAAAAACATACAAACCACCAAAGTTGGATCAAGAAGATGTAAAACTGCTGAATAACCCAATTTTTATGAATGAAACTGAAAGTATAATCAAGTCCCTACCAACAAATAAGAGCCCAGGCCCAGACGGATTCACTGCGGAATTCTACAAGAAATACAAAGAAGACTTAATGCCAACACTCCTCAAACTCTTCAATGAAATTGAAAGGGAAGCAATTCTCCCTAAGACATTCCTGGAAGCAAATATCACTCTAGTACCAAAACCTGAGAAAGACCCAGCTAAAAAAGAGAACTACAGGCCAATCTCCCTAATGAACATAGATGCAAAATTTCTCAATAAAATATTGGCAAACAGGATGCAGCAAATCATTAAGAAGATTATACACCATGACCAAGTGGGACTCATCCCAGGGATGCAGGGATGGCTCAACATACGTAAATCAATAAATGTAATCCACCATATCAATAGAGCCAAAAGCAAGAATCACATGATCATTTCTATAGATGCAGAAAAAGCTTTTGATAAGATCCAACACCCATTCATGATAAGAACCTTACAGAGAATTAGAATAGATGGTCTTTAGCTCAATATGATAAAGGCCATCTACGACAAACCAACAGCCAGTATCAAATGGCCAAAAACTGAAAGCCTTTATCTTAAAATCAGGCACAAGACAAGGATGTCCATTATCACCGCTCCTATTCAATATAGTACTGGAAAATACTAGCCAGAACAATTAGAAAAGAGAGGGAAATAAAAGGAGTAAAGATAGGAAAAGAAGAAGTTAAATTATCATTATTTGAAGATGACATGATACTCTACATAGAAGACCCCCAAAACTCCATTGAAAGTCCCCTAGATATAATAAATAAATTCAGCAAAACAGCTGGATACAAAGTCAATACTTAAAAATCAATAGCATTCTTATACACTAATAACAAAATCACCAAGAGAGAAATAAGAGAAGCCACACCCTTCACACTAGCATTCAAAAAAATGAAATACTTAGGAATTAATCTAATGAAAGATGTAAAAGAGTTGTACAGGTAAAATTATAATACCCTGAAAAAAGAAATTGAAGAGAACCTCAGAAAAAGGAAACACATCCCTTGTTCATGGATAGGAAGAATAAATATTGTAAAAATGGCCATTCTCCCAAAATTGATATACACATTCTATGCAATCCCAATGAAAATACCACCAGCATACCTCATAGATCTAGAGAAATCACTCCTAAAATTCATCTGGAACCAGAAAAGACCTAGAATAGCAAAGGCAATTCTAAGCTGCAAAGCCAAGGCAGGCGGCATCACAATCCCTGACTTGAAGTTATACTACAAAGCTACTGTAATAAAATCAACATGATATTGGAATAAAAACAGACCTGAAGATCAATGAAATAGATTATAAGATACATCTACAAACACACTAAACCACCTTATCTTTGATAAAGGGACCAAGCATGTTCACTGGAAGAATGACAGTCTCTTTAATAAATGGGGCTGGGAAAATTGGCTATCCATATGCCAAAAATTAAAATTAGACCCATGCCTATCACCATATACTAAACTAAAATCCAAATGGATCAAAGATCTAAATATTAAAACAGAAACACTAAATCTGTTGCAAGACAAAGTAGGTAAAAATCTTGAAGACATAGGGGTAGGTAGAGAATCCATGAACAAGAGCCAAACTGCACGGGAAATACTTCCCATAATCAATAACTGGGATCACATCTTATTAAAGAGTTTCTGCATGTCCAAAGAAATCTCCAGTAAAGTGAAAAGAAAACCTACAAACTGGGAAAAAAATCTTAGTGAACTGTCCCTCAGACAAAGGACTTCTGTCTAGAACTTATAAAGAATTAAAAAAATCAGACCCCTGAAATTCAAAGACCCAATCCAAAAATGGGCATCCGAGATGAACACATAGTTCTGAGATGAAGAAATACAAATGGCAAATAAATACATGAAAAAATGTTCATCATCATTGGTCATTAGAGAAATTCAAGTTAAAACCACACTGAGATACCATCTCACTCCAGAAAGAATGGCCAGGATCAACAAAACTACCAACAACAAATGCTGGAGAGGCTGTGGGAAAAAAGGAACTCTTCTGCACTGTTGGTGGGAGTGTAGACTGGTGCAACCACTGTGGAGGTCAATCTGGAGATTCCTCAAAAAGCTGGGGATGGAGGTCCCATTTGACCCAGCTATTCCACTCTTAGGCATATTCCCAGATCTGAAAATATCTTGCCACTGTGATATATGCACACCCATGTTTACAGCGGCATGATTTGTAATAGCCAGATCTTGGGAACAACCGAAGTGACCATCAACTGAGGAATGGATTAAAAAAATTGTGGTACTTTTATACAATGGAGTACTACACAGCTATAAAGAATGATCACATTGAGATGTTTATAAATAAATGAATGCATCTTGAATCTATACTCATAAGTGAAATAAATCAAACTCACATGTATAAATACCATATAGTCTTCCTAGTGTACAGAAGATTTTATGGAAATCATGGTTCACCATTATACTGTTTTGATGTCTTATGTCTTCATTCATTGGTTTGAATGGTTTTATTCTGTTTTGTTTGATCTTAATATATGTGATGGTATGAATAGTTACATTGAAGAAAAGACAGTATGGTAGCCAGTGTTGATTTAATATCATCTTGCTCTGAAGTCCTACCATGCTTTTGTTTTTCTATTACCATTGGTTCTATCACATTGTGTGTTATTGGATTTTAATATGTATGATAGTAAAAACAAAATTTTTATGGAGAATGAGATAATATAGCAGCCATTGTTTATCTTTGGTTATATGGTTCAGAATATCTTGGAATACTTTCATTCTCTTGAGTTGTTTATTCTACTTTGTTATGTTTGACACTATTGTGTGTAAAGCTAAGCTCAACCATTTCAAAGAAAGAGACATTATGATAGCTACTGTTAATATCCAATTGTCTTGTTGTGAAGTGCTGTGTTGCTTACATTGTTCTGTTCTGATCTGCTTAGATCTGTCCTCTTTTGTTTTAGTCTCTTTAAAATAAAATTTTAAAAAGTCTCTCCAAATTAATCTCTAAGTTTACTACAATTCCTGTCAAAATCCTAGTAAGGTTTGTTTTGTAGACATAGACAAGCTTATTCTGAAATTTATATGGAAAAGCATTGGCGCCAATACAGCTAAAACAATTTTAGGAAAGGAAAATGAAGGAGGAATCACTCTACTGGATATTAGCAGCTACTATATAGCTTCAGCAATGAAAGCAGTATGTGGTATTATGAGGAATCAGTAAAACAGAGATCAAAGTAAGAAAGTCAATGGAAGAGAGCAGAGAACCCAAAAATAAATCCCACCACCACAACACCAGTTTTTAAGGAAGGGGCAAAAGCAACTCAAAGGAAAGGTAGCTTATTTATCAAATGGTACTGGAGTAACTTAAACATCTGTAAGCAAGAAAATGAACTTCAACCTAAAACTTCACACCTTACCCAAAAATTATCTCAAAATGGATCATGGACTTAAATTTAAAATGTGAAATTATAAAACTTCAGAAAAAAAATTTAGGAGAGGGTATGTTAGCACATGCCTGCAATCTCAGGTGTTGGAAGGCTGAGGCAGGAGGATCACCCCAAGGTCAAGGCCAACTGGGCTACATAGTGATCTTGAGCCAGCACAAACTACATAACCAGATACTGTCTCAAAAATAAAATAAAACTGGCCGCGGGTCTCAGCAGGTCTGGTGGGGGGACAATTGGCAGCGGCCTAGCAGCGTAGTTCCAAGAAGGCTCGGCCGCAGCTTCCACACTGCCAAGAGGCCTCCAAAGCGGCAGGGAAGGAGGAGCCAGAGAGGAGATTGGTGAAGCTGTCTGCTAAACCTGCTCCTGCAAAAGTGGACCAAAGCAAAAAAACAAAAAAAGCAGCCGGAAAGGATAAATTTTTGGAAAAAAAAGTGCAAGCAAAAGGGAAAAGGGAGCAAAGGGAAAACAGGCCAAAGTGGCTAATCAAGAATCCAAGGAAGATTTACCTGCGAAAATGGAGAAAATGAAAAAAAACGAGGAGAGTGAAGCCTCTGAGGAAGCAGAAGAGAAAGAAGCAAAGTCCCATTAACCACACCCCATGTCTTCTCATGTCCCTGGCTCCCTTCTTGTACAATCTAGAGGGAATATTTATATCAACTACTTTGTACATTCAAGTTTTTTAGTATCTCTAGAAACATTTTTAAAATGGAAGGAATCCCACCTGATCGCATTTTTTAAGTATAAATGATTTTTTTAGAGGGGAAATCATTCACTAGTTGTTTATTTTTTGGTACAACCAGAAAATAGTGGGATGTTGAATTATGGCAGGCTTTCACTGTCTTAGATGTCAGGTGGGGATTAGTTTTATATCCTGCAATACAAAGCATACTAAATGGCAATTTGGCATCACACTCATGGATTTAATATGTGTTGGATATTTTAAATGACTTCTGTTCCCATGTTGTTTTTAGTAGAATTGTTTCCTAAAAAGACTATTTCCTGATTGTTTCCCTGTCAGAATCATGCTTACTTTGTAACATCTTTGGTCGTGGTAGTAAAGTTTGCCTAATTTTGTTAGTGTGCTGTGAAAGATCAAAAATTTGAATATGTGGTGTCTATTGCACGAAATTGTGAGTCAGTGGGAAGGAGAAACTGGGGAAAAAAGTAGCACGTAATCAGCATTGGAAGATCCTCTTACAGATAAGCTCCCTCCAAATTTGAAGCTGGAAAGTCACTAGAATAACTGAAAAAGAAAAAATACCTGGCTTTTTAGACTTTTTGGTATGTGTATTAAGAGTTGTGTACAAAGGGAAATTTCTGTACTGATCCTCAACACAACCAATAAAATCTCAAATATGAAAGATAAAAAATTAAAAAATAAAACAAATTTAGGTGAGAATCTAGGGCTAGGCAAAGAGTTCTTCAATTTGAAACCAAAAGCATAATCTCAAAATAGAAAAACTGAAAATTGTGCCTCATCAAGATTAAAAACTTCGGCTTTTTCTGTGAAAGATCCTGTTAAAAAGATGAAATGACAAGCTGGAGATTTGGAGAAAATATTTCTGAACCACATATTCAACTAAGAACTATTGTCTAGAATATATAAAGAACACTCAAAACTCAACAGTAAAAAAAAATCCACTTGGAAAAAAGGCACAAGATATGAACAGATATTTCACCAAAGATAAACACATGACAAATAAGCACATAAAAAGATTTTCAACATCATCAGCCATTGGAAAAATGTAAATCAAAATCACAATGAAATAGCACCACATATCTATCAGAATGACTTTTCAAAAAGGTAGCAGCAAATGCTGGTGAGGATGTAGTAAAAGTAGATAATGCATATATGCCAGGTGGTACTAAAAAATGGAATAACCTCCCTGATGACAGTTTCATAAAAGTTCAATATCTAACAGTCAATCATATGACCCAGAATTGTACTTCTGAACAGTTTTACTAGGGAATTGAAAATTGATTTTCCCACAAAAGTCTGTACATGAATGTTCATAACAGCTTCATTCACGATAGCCAAAAACTAGAAACCACTCAGATAGACTTCAAATGGTGAATAAAGAAGCTGTAGGTGGGTGCATCCATACAACGGAATGGACCTGCTGTTAATGCAACTTGGGTAAATCCAAGGGGAATTATGATGAATGAAAAAAACCCCAGAAAGTTATGTATTTATGATGACATTTATGTAACATTCTTAAAATGCCAAAGTTATAGAAATAGAAAACAGATTAGAGGTTGTTACTAGTTGGTAGAGGTAAGGAAAGACAAGGATGGCTGTGGCTGATGATTGAGTTATTTCTATATTGATTATCAATATCCTGGTAGTGATAATGTACTATAGTTTAACAAACTGTTACCAATGGAAAGAACTGGGTCAAGGGTACTCTAGATCTCTCTAGTTTCTTATAACTGCAAATGAACCTACAATTATCTCATTAAAAACCCTTGATTTAAAATTATTTTATGTATACAGAACAGCAATAGAGGCAAACAGGGAAGCCTCTAGAAGAGAAACATCAAATAGAAAGCAGCCTGAAAGTTATATACTGGAGCAATGATCAAGGGGTCTGGGAGATAAGGTATCACCAGAAAAAGAGAACCCCTAATTGCATTCCTTGAAAAACTGCCACATGGAAGAGTATTCAATTACATTCCCTGGGGAGATGGTACATAGTGAAGTTTTCATCTAATATCTGGAAGAACAGTCTGTGATGCTACTGCATTAGGACAGAGATAGAAGGGTACTTAATAAGGGGGAAGGGTAGGGGAGAGAAAAAAACTATTAAACTAAGCAGAAAAGAGTAATCCAACATTTTGCAATTTTTTTCTCCAAGGGGCAGGGGGAGTTGGAAGGACATTGGAGAATAGGTCAGGGCCTGCTTGAGACAATGGGAAGGTGGGCTGTGTGTGCCAATTTCGAGGAAGGCATTCATTAGGTGGTAAAAGACTGGCTTCTTTACTCAGCAGGGCTTGTAATTACAGGATGATATTACTGTACTCAAGCCACAGTTCACAACTCCTGTGTATGTCAATCAGCAGCACCCCAGAGAGACCTAAGAAGAACTCGGGGAGATTGTAACAACAGAAAGATGCTGTTAAGGGATTTGCAATTGGGCAACTTTGCCCTTTGAAAGGCTTTGCCTGTCCCTGGAGTAATTTCAGATGAACAGGGATATTAGGAGAATTACTACTATGAAGCATTCCAAGATTACAAAGAATATACGTATCTCGTTATAGCATCATGATTTTTTTAAGTCTTACAACAGAGGTGTTGAAAGTTTGCCCATTTCTGTTCTGTATGCTCTCAACTGATCTACTCAGAATCCATTTTTCATTTTGATGCCACTTATGAAGTTCCTGATTTCTACCTGAGCTGCAGTTAAGACAAGATTTATATGGACAATTTCTGCTTTCTTTTGGAGGGTAGACAATGGGCTGTGTGATTACTGAAACATAAAAAGCATCCAAAGTATTATTTTATAAGTTATGTCCTGTCCTGCCTGTGTCAAATAGCATGGGTTTTCTGCAAAGGACACATGAAGAAAGTGAAAAGACAGCCCATGGAATGAGAGGAACTATTTGCCTGTCTCATATCTGATAGGCAGTTTGTATCCACAATATGTACAGAACTCTTACCACTCAATACTCAAAAGACAATTTAAAAAGTGGGCAAAAGATTGGAACAGACATTACTCCAAAGAAGTTACATAAATAAGCACATGACAAGATGTTGACCATCATTAGCCATCAAGGAAATGCAAATCCAAACCACTTGAATTACCACTTCACATTCCTTGGGATGGCTATCATTCAGTAGATAGCCATTAAAAGTACTGGTGAAGATATGGAGAAACTGGAACCCTCATGCACTGCTGATGGGAATGTCAAATTGTGTAGTCACTGTGTGGAAAACAGTAGCAGTTTCTCCCAAAGGTTAAACTTAGATTTACCGTGCAACCCAGAAATATACACCTAAAATATACCTCAGGCAAATGAAAATCTATGTCTGTACTTCATATGATTCCATTTATCCAAAATGTGCAGTAAATTGGTAATTGCCTAGGCCTGGTGACTGGGTGGAGAGAGAGGCAGGGAGAGTGATTTCTAATGGGTACTAGATTTTGAGGGAGATGAAAATTCTAAAATTTGTGGTGATGTTTCATAACTCAGTATAACAAACCACTGAACAAACCACTGAATCATATATTAAATGGGTGAATTTTACAGCAGGGGAATAAAAAAAAACATATGAATAAGAAAAAACCTGGAAACCTGGTGATAATATTTTTAAATACAGTTTAATATTTGGGACTAAAACAGCAAAGGGCCTAAGATGCAACGCGAAGACCTCTTTTGAGCTCACGTCATTTATTAGGTTAGGCAGGCAGTGCTGGGAATATTTTCCAGGCAAATAAAGTTTGTCGCTGGTGCCCTCTGGTGTTTTGTGAAGGTCACAGTGAAAGGACTATGTGGGGGGGGGGGGCTTCCGGGGCTCCGGAAAGTCGAGCCTATGGGAATCACTGATGAATACCAGATAAGGCATCAGCTCACCCTAAAGCCGAGTTAAAACTACATCTGTATTTAGCTTCGAATGGAATATTTATAACCTGATTGTACTTTGAAAGTCTTTATCCTGTTTGAAAGTTTTAACTTGTTTTGAGGGGGAAAAAGTAGTTCCTTGTAGAAGGATCGGGAAAGGTCCTGAAATTCCTCTGCCACTCATGACGCTACGAGGGGCGGGGGGAGGAGAGGCGGCAACAGGAGACGCTTTCCCGCCTTCTGCCCCGACGCCCCGCCCACACGCGGCAGCGTCTCTCCGCGCATGCCCAGAAGTCCTCGGACGACGCCTCTTTCTCGTGGGTTTTTAAAAAGCGCGCTTGAGGCTCGGCAGCCGTGAGGGTTCAGTTAGTCGTGAGGGTCGCTGTTAGTCGCCCGCCAGCCGTTGAGTGCCTCACCTCCCGTCCTGCGCGCCAGGGCAGGGCAGGTGCGGCATTGTTGGCCGCCTCAACTTGTGGCCCCGCGCTGGTCACAACCTCCAGTCTCTCCTGCTGAGGTGAAACCAAGAAAGGTTGTGCCCGTCTGTCACATGGAAAGCGACAGCGGGACCGGCTGGGCGTTGGCGCTCACGCCGGCGCACGAGTCTCCTCAGGACCCGTGGGTCTTGAGTGGTGAGGGCGCGGCAGGGTTGGTGGAACCGGGCTGGGCTGTGGCGGACGCCCTGCGGAGATGCCGGGGCGAGGGCGCGGGAGCAGGCCAGGGCGCGGGAGCAGGCGGGGGCGGGCCTTTGCGGGCTCTGCGGGCTGTGTATGTGCACAACCAGTACGCTCTGAGCAGCGAGGCCGACGGCCCTGAGGAGGGAGTGCTGCAGTACCTGTATAAAGCCTGCCAGGCCCAGGGTGCCCACCTCGTCTCTGTGCCCTTCGAGGAGCTGGACTTCGGTGTGACCGATGCGCTTGACACCTTCTATGGTGCAGGTGAGGGCGGGCGGCCCTTCTGTCTTCACCCCACACAGACTTCCCCACCCCCTCTTCCCGCACTCCAAAACGCGCGCCCCTGGCTCTAGGGAGGCCCTGGGACTGGCGGGAAGGGGAACCTAGGCTGCTCGCCCCTTTTCCGAGAAGCAAGTAGAGGCGGCCTCGGTGGCGGTGGCGCGCACCTTTAATCCCGGCAATGAGGGAGGTTCAGGAGTTCCAGTCTCACTTGGGTAAGTTAGTGGGGCTTAAAGGAGCTATTGGCATTTGGGTGAGAGTGGATAAGGGGATAAATGGAGAGGAGAGAGGGGAGGAGGGGGAGAGGGGAGGAGGAAGAAGGGGCCAGAAGGCAGGAGAGAGAGGGCAGAGGGAGAGAGGGGGCAGAGGGCTGGGGACAGTTGGAGAGAGGGG